>VUYV01000019.1:2587639-2655328 GCA_008711295.1 Anarhynchus alexandrinus
GGGGGCGGGGGCAGGCGGCGCTGCGCACCCCAGCGCGCCCCGGCGGCGTCCCGCGGGGCGCCCATCGCCTGCGCGCAGGCGGTGGCCCGCGGCAAAGGACGGGCCCGGGAGGCTGCGAGCTGGGCCAGAGCCCAACACGTGCATTTTTGTTCGACGCAGAAATCCCCCGAGCCCCCGTCAGGGTAACCGGGGCGGAAGCATTGTCCCCCTCCCCGGCGCACCTCCGCCTCGTCTCCCTCCCCGTGTCGGCAGCACCCGGTACTGCCCGCCCCTAGCAGCAACCTCCCAGCCGAACCGCCGGCCACGGACGCACCTGCCCGCCGGGCTAGACCAGAGCCACCGGCGGGCACCGCGGCATTCCCCTCCCCGTGACACGTCTCCAGCCCCTGGGCACGGGGACCCCATGCAGCCCCCGTGGAGAGGTGCCGCCGTGCCCTGCCGGTACCCGGGGGACAGAGCCAGGGCACCTTCCTCGGGGAAGGCCACAGTGAAAGCTTAAGGTCACCTTCAAATATTTCACTTTTCAACATGAACCAGTTAAACTGGTTTCAAAGCGCTGTACTAGTTCGGATTGACTAGTGTGAACCAAAACGGAACCAAAATAACTTCATCCAAAACTAAAATAGGTACTAGTTGAAATAACTGCACAGCCCCTGTGGTTGCATTCGGTTGTGTCTCACTCTGCACTCTTCACATCCTATTTGAAATGCACCAGTTTAACCCACAGACAGCATCCATGCTCAGCTGACTATCACACCTACTAGAATAGGCCAGCTGGAATATGGATGGCGCATATGTAGGAATGGCATCATATGCTGCAGGAAAGAGCAAAGTGGCTACATACTACCCTACAGTAACATCTGAAAGCTTTAATCACAAAAGTTATATAAAGAACCTCAATTTTAAAATGTTCTTTTGCATCCAGAGCAATTACAGTAACCAACAAAGTTGTTAGAAGAGACACAGGTCTCATTTGTCAATGTATAACCCAAAAGCAAGTGTCACATGTACAAAAAAGGTATCACCAATTGGTCCTTACTCACCTGCACACTCCACTGCAGTCTCAGAGCTGTGCTGGTGGCCAGCTGTGGCCTGACTGTCTATCCAACTGTGGCCTGACCATCCATCCGACTGTGGCATTTCTGGTCTGTCCCCCCAGCTCTCTCTCTCCCAGGGTGTCAGGTCAAGGAGCGGCAGCAGCAGAGTTCAGCCCACGGCAAGCTCACGTATGCCTTGATGAACTGAGCAGAATCATCACAGAAAGACCAAAGCAAACAAATCAGGTGTTGGAAGCTATACAAGTTTGTGTCAGTTTAACCCATACCTTATTTCATAGCATATTAAAATCTTTATAGTAAATGTTGAAGTCCAATCCCCCTTATTTTTATTAAGAATGTTTCTGTCCTGTTTTGTGCACTCTCTACATTCATCTTAAAATCATATTAAAGACCTCAGTGGGTTTTTTTGATGCCTTGATGTTCACTAAAAGTCCTTTTGAAAAAGCTACCTCACAGTCTCCAACATCTGTTATCCTACTACCCCTTGGCTGTTAGGAATACTTTTTTTCTCTCCTGGCTGCTCTGCAGTGCATATAAATGTCAATAGCTCTCAGAATTAATACAAGCCATCCAGTCACTAAGTTGGAAGAGCTTTTCTTTTTTTAATAGCATTATTAATAGCATAGTAAACCAGAAAAAAAATGCTAAACAGATAATACAGCCTCTAAGAACTTACACTTTTACACATTTTCTATGTGTAATAATAGAATATAAACTTATAGTTGAAAATTATTTAGGATATGGAGATCATATCACAGGGATTGTTCCAAACAAGACAGTAAACAAGCATGAAGTGAGGAGGGTCGAGGAAAACAAATTTTTACCCACTCTTTTTTTTCTCAAGATGTTATTGTGTGCTAGAAGACTAACAGAATTTAAGTTACACTTTCAGCATTCAAACTTTCCACCTACTTCAATATAATAATTTTTTTCAGCCTCAAACTATACCCATACCAATGGTCATGTACCAGGTTAATAAAGTTTCTCATCTGATAGAGATACTTGGATCTGCATCTCAAATTAGTTCCCTTCCAACTAGTTCCATCTCCTTCCCTTAGAAACGCTAAACAACAACAGCAACACAGATTTTAAGCAAAGTACAGTCAAAATGCAGAGTAAATAATTAAATGTCAGGGGAAGCATAAGAGTTCAAAAGCAACATGTAACAGACTCAAAATATTTGTTGTGGAGGAGAAAAAGCAGAACTGACACACCAACTTGCAGAAGCAAGATCCCAGAATACCAGTCACTGAACGTGGATTTCACAAACCATTGTTACAAAAGCATCTTTTAAAACACAGATTAATGTATAAAATAGAAACTGCAATTTTATTTAAAAAGGGGACTAGAAGCCCCCCTATCACACACACCCCAATTCTACTTTGGATTCTGAACTTTGCTTTGTAGGATACAAATTAAAGCTGGATAGGAAATATACGGTGGAAAATAACAACAACTTATCAACTATAAATTAGGCGTAATAGAACATTCGCCCATAACAACATCAAGAAATTTGGAATGATGCAGAGAAAAATGTTTAGGTTGCAAAAATACTGTGCATGTTAAAGGTAAATGGCTGTTCATCACCAGATTTTCACCAGGGATCTGGGCAGCAGGCTTAGCACATACAGAGGCACTTACTGCTGCTGACTCACTGAAGGTTACTGCTGTGTTAAAGGAACAGATTAACTTCACCATTACTTCTGAAGACTTTTCTCCTGAATTTTGTTTATTGCCCCCTGGCAGAGATTCTCTGGAAGCTCAGAATTGAAATATTTGCTTTCAGAGGAAATGTTTAAAAAAAAAAAACAAACCCACCCAAAAAAAACACCCCACCCCACACTTCAAGGCCTTAAGTGGTTTACTGCTTAAGAAGACTCACATTTTCCTTCGAGCCCAAGCAGGCTGCTCCATCTAGATCATGACAAATCCAATTTGTTCATCCATGGTGGCTGCATTTCCTTTGGGAAATATTTAATACATTCGTGAAATAAACACTGTCGACTCATCCCAGCAACACGAAGCACAAACGCATGCCTCCACACACACCAGGGATCCTCACAGACTTGCAAAACACCCCGTATACAGTTACATTTCGACAAGACCTTTTAATTAAAAGCTCATCTCTGGCAAGTCCTTTTGATTACAAGTTCATCTTTCCGTGGCTCAGTACAAAACTCCTCCACTACACATCAGGGAGAAACTCTCAATCATTCTCCATGTTTCATTTTTTCATTTTGCACCCACTCCCCTTACAAATAAGGCACACTGACAAAATTACAGAAGAAACGAAAAAAAAGAGTACAGCCACCCTGGAACGCCGCTCGTTCCCCCCCGCCCCAGCTGACAGGACTGAACACCGGGCACGGGCAAGATCCCGAGCGGTAACTCCATATACACCAGGCAGGCACTGCCAATTATTTTACCCCGGCTCGACCTTGCCTGCCAGCAGAGGGCTCGCCCCGGGGCTGGGCTGCCGGTCCCTGCGCGTAGGGAGCCCGCCCGCCGCCTCAGCCGCCTCAGGGAGCGCGCGACCCCTAAAGCGAGCCGCGGGCAGCGCGCCGTCCCCGGCTCGAACTGCACGCGCCGCCCGTCGGAGCTGTGCCATTGGCTGCAGCACGCCGAGAGGCGGGGCCGACAGGCGCCCGCCCCCGCACTTGCGCCTGCGCAGTGGCCGCCTGCCGCCGCCGGGCTGTCGCATCCGGGTCCTCGGCGCAGCCGTTGGGTGATGGCGACGGTGGCGGAGTTGAAAGCAGGTCGGGGTGTGGGGGGTGCCCGAGCGGGTGGGGAGCCTTGGGGGGCGGCGGAGGCGACTCGGACCACCGACAGGGCGGGCAGCTGGCCTTTTCCCGTGCACCCGGCCGCTCGTCGGGCCTCGTAGTGGCCCCGGGCGCTAATGGCGGCCGCCGGCTCCTCACACCGCCCGTCGGGCAGCCGCAGGAGAAACGTCCCCAAACCTCCACACAAGCACTCCGCCCCTATCGTTTATCTTGGTCTGGTTTTCACGTGTTAAAAATATTTTGGTCCAGTAACATCCCACCTCTGAAATGGCTAGAACGTATGTTTACTGCTAAAAATATATAATTGTGACTTCTTTGGAGGCTGAACGTTTATCTGTAGCGTTCCTAGTGATGTTACTTACTGGCATATGCACAGGTGCGGGTGTCTGTTTCACTGTGAATATGTCGAAATTATGTTTATCTTATGGATGATAAATGCTGCTTGAATACGTTTGACTTTATATTAACAGATCCTTTTATGGTAATAGTTTTAAGGGACACATTGGAAAAAAGAGGTGCTCTTGGACAAATAAAAGCAAGGATCAGAGCTGAAGTTTTTAATGCACTGGATGACCAAAGTGAACCACGGCCACCACTGTCTCATGAAAATCTCTTAATCAACGAACTAATTCGTGAATACCTGGAATATAACAAATACAAATACACAGCATCTGTTTTAACTGCAGGTATTGGGGCTGAATTTTTGTTGTCATCACTGTATTAATAGACATTTACAGTTTGGTTGAGTAATTCCAGTGATACTATGAAATTAAAATGTGGGACAAAGCTGCACAATCTTGTCTTCCCCTGGAAATAAGTAAGATACGAATGCTCTCTCCACAGCTTTACTTGCAGCATTAAGCCACATCATACCATTAGTTTTCAAGAAAACTTACCCTTTGCTCCTTATTCTTGAGGTAAATGCTCTGACAGAGCAGTTGATGCAAGAACAAGAAAACTTGATAACAGCCTGCAAAATCAAAATACCTTTCTTGAAATGTCTGCTTTTGTTTTGGAAAATGGCTAACAATATTTTAAAGCATATATCACATTTTTGTCCTCACTGTCATTTGGCTAAAATAAAAAAATAAAAATCCTACAAATGAACAAAATTTCTTTGAGGAATAATTTAAAGTAATATGTCCACAAAGTAGTTGATAGTCTGAATTATGGCAATTCTGGCAATTCAAGCATGTAGACTATCAGAAATGTGGTTAGATATCCTCAGCTTAAATAACAAGAACGAATATGAAGAAGGTCTGTATTTTTTAACAACTTCAGTTAAGTACTATTGTTACTGGCTGTGCTAAAATACCAATATTTGAGAGCTGTTTAGACCACAACATCTAAATAGTAGCTGTAATTTATATGGTACAGCACTTACTTATTTTTGCAGCTATTGCTAACTTGTATTTGAAGTTCTGTAGTTGTGCTTAGATACAGTAATTACATTTTGCTATTTAACAATTTGATATATTTCACTATTAAAATTACAGGCACAAAGGTTCATCTTGACAAGAGGGAATGGAGACAGTCTGTACAATAGTTAATGTATGGAATCTGTTTGATAACAGTACTTCTTTAGAGAAAGAGTTGTTTGCCTGACTAATTTATCTTTATATTGTAAGACTTCTTTAATATTTTTCTTAGATTCCTTTAGAGTGAAGATAAAAATTGTAATATGCTATTGTAAATTATAAGAGTACGAAGCACTAATGTTTGAGTGAGTTCCCTGGAATTACAATATACTGTTAGATATTAATAGTCGATGCGTGTGCTCTCATTCTCTCTTGAAGTCTCCTGAGTAGTCTTTAAAAGTTAATTGGTGATGTTTTTCTTACCAATCTTAAGAATTTTGGGGAAATCTCTTTTCCAGAATCTGGCCAGCCTGAAGTGCCCTTGGATAGACAGTTTCTTGCCAAAGAGCTGAACATAGTCGAAGACACGAATGGAAAATCAGTGTAAGGAGTGATTTTGGAAGGCACAGTATATTCTGTTCTGCATATATTTTTCTCTTTAGTGTTACTATAAATCGCGTATAAACGTTCTCATCAATTGAAATGTGACTAGATCACATGGCTGCTCTGACATGCTGGATTCAGACTCATAATGTCAAACATATAGGGCTATTTTCCAACATACTCAAAACTCACATTTTGTTCTGCCAGCTCTATAGCATTCTCCAGATAGTATACTTGCACACCAAAACACAAGTCTCTTACCAGTACAGTCTTCCGTACAGTCAGAAGTAGAAGGCTTTTGCATATCAGTGAGTTGCTTTGTAGAGCAATAAAAAGATTATTGTACTCTGAAATTAGATATAAATTCACAGTGCTCCGATACGACTGCATTAATGAGCTAGGACAGTGAAGCAGGTTTAAACACGTTCAGTGTTCTCTGTAGCTTGTGCTGTCAGAATCTGTCAGGTGCTTAGGAAGAGTCAAGTTTGGGATGTGCAGCCCACCAAAATCTGATCCTTCGTACTGCAGGAGTGAGAATGCGGATCTGTGTTCTTGTGCTGAGCATGCTCCGGTTCTTCACCTGCAGGGGATCTGGAGCTTATCTGAGGGTGTCTCAGTTTGAGGTGTTTAGGAGAGTGTTGGTGTTTAGGGTGGGCTTAGGTCTGTGATTATTTATATAATGACGTGGCATAATGTATTTAAATAATTACTCTAAAGACATCTGTACATATTCTAGAAGTAAACATTAAGTTCTCAGAAGTTCTGAGGAAAGGGTGGTTTTTAATGCTCAGTATTTCATAGACTGCTTTTGTCATTTCTCTCTTAAGCAGACCTCTCTTGTACGGAATTATCTCTCATTTCTTACATGGTGGTAAAGAAGAAAGTACCCAGAATATCCTCCCAAAAGTGTCTTTGCTGAATTATCCAAAGCAGAACCTCGGCAAACCAACTACTGAGAGAAATCAAAAAGGTGGGTGTGTTGGTCGTTTTTGCAGAAGTTTTATTTGTGACTAGATTTTCTATGTGATGCATATGCTTGTAACAGTATAAACATGCAGATGGACACAGCGTACTTCCTTCGCTGTGCAAGGAATGCTTTGAGCTGACGCCTCTTTAGTAAGAAAAATTCTTCAGCAGAGCGGTGTTTATACCTCAAAAATACCATTAAGCTGTGTGACCTGACCATACCTGGTCCTCACGTATTCATTTAAGAAAGGTCCTACTATATCCAACTCAAGAAAGACCCACCCGTGATTTCTAAAACAACCCATATACGTGCCTTTGTTTAAACAAGTGACCCAACTTACACCAACTCTTAGGCCTAGGTCTCTGTTCCAGTATGCTAATGAGACAGTGTATACAGCATACAAATCTGATTGCCTTTAGAAGTGCTTGACTGGCCTTCGAATGTGTCAGTAGTAGAACTTTCTCACATGGGAATGTATTTTATTTATAAAGCAGACATTTTTAAATATTGCAGACAGCCAAATTTATATAATTTCTCAACAGTGGAGGGTACTGTGAAGTTCCTGTTACCTTGTGGTACCTCTAGCTACTTGTTAGTTACTAGAGGGAAGGGGAAAAAAACATAATTGTTTAGCTTTATTCTATTAAGACTGTTAAAACCAGAAAACTCATTTAAATTGGACAGCTGTGCTATTCTAATTTGTAGATGGTAGAATATCTGTCATGCCATTTATCCTTTTGGAAACAGAGATTTACTGCTCTGCAGTTCCTGATAAAGACCAGAAAATATTAATATCCCAATTCTCAGTATCAGAAAGGTCATCCACCAAATCACTTTACCATTTCCCTAAAAGTTAAACCGGCCCTTACATTATTACAAGTCTGGAATGGGTCAGCTAGGGACAGTCTTATTACATTGGCAATTTAATACAAGAATTTAACCAAAATTCTCAGTAAAATATATTAACTAGTGGGTGTATCTCTACCTAATTTCCATAGAAAGTTCTTAACTCTTTAGCTGTCAGTTCTGTATATGGGCACAAGCCTTGTCCGAGGACATAACTCATATCCCATTGACTGCAGAAGCTTAAGCTCGGAGTTCATTGCTCTGTAGTAGAACACTGTTACATCTTATTTTCCCTTTCTGATCTGCTTTTTGACTGGTTACAATTAATACCATCTAAGCTACAGAATGAAAGGGATCATTGGTCCATTTTTTTCCTTCAAAGAGTTGGCTTGGCATATTCACTTTCTACTGTGAGAATTTAGTACTGTCAACCATTTCTTTTGTATCCAAAAATTTGAAAATTATGAGGCCTGTGATGTTACTGACATCTAAAAAGTGTGAGAGAAGTACTAAAATCCTCAACAGTTAATTCATTCAGCCAATGGTGTTTCCATTCTGCCAGAAGGGGGGGCTGAAGAAATAAAATTTCAATACCAAAACTGCAATAAATTATCTTTGTTAGAAAATAATTATTCCTATCAGAAATTTCTCTATTTTTAAAACAAACTCAGTGTATGGAGGAATTGTTTTTGAAGTATAACTTTGTACCTCAGTTCTGAAATTGACTCTGGCAGGGTCACCTTGACCTGTTGACTTCAGTATATTTTCACATGGGAATTTAATTGTTTAGAGTTAGTTACAAAACTCAGGATTAATCATAAGACATGACTGCACATTGCTATTTGAAATAAACAGCAATATAACGGCTTTAAGGCTTTTAACCTTTAAGTAACTATAGTCTGAAATTATTTTCTGCATGTGTTTGTGGAATATGTCAGTGGAGACCTAATGGCAGTGGGTTTAAAATACTAATTATCTAGCTATTTTAATTAGGCTGCATATTAAAGTAATCAAGTCCATTCATAAACTCAACCATCCAAGTCTCATATTTAACATCTAACTTGCTTTTCATGTTAGAAATTATCTTGCTTATTTAGTGGAATGAATATTCCATAAACTGGTATACAGACTGGGAATCCTGATACAACAGGTGGAATCTGGTGCTTCTGTTAATTCATTGACTAGAACTGACTTAAAGTTCTCTGAAATCTAATCTTTAGTAATGCAAAGCTCTTACCTCATACCGTTGCATGGAAAAACACATTTGTAAAACCACCCAAGTTTCCTATGATGATATTCTGTATCAAAGTTGATAATAGTAGAAATATAACACTTATACCTTTGGATCTCCAGATGTGTGAGAATATTTACAGCTGTGTTTCATTTTCAGATAGAATTCCAGAACCAGGAAGGATGGCTGGCACAAGCTTCGGAGAACCCCTTGTTTTACAAAGTATAAACAGATGATATCTGTCATATGCTAATTTCTCATGTAAAGTTCTGTAAGAGTTAATTTAGGAAATTCTTCTTTGTATAAATTTCCTCAATATGTCCAGTGGGACCATTTCAGCTTGTTAGATCTGCCCATGAGACAGGATGGCAGGGTCATACTTACTGTCAAAGAAAAAAATGTTAGCAAAGGCTCTCTTCCTCTTGTGCTGATAGAAGGAAAACTGTGTATGAAGTCAGATTAGCGAAGCCTGTGACTAGAATTGGGCCTAAAAATACTGGGTTTACTTTATAAAAAATTATCAGATAACTTATAATTTCTGCACTTTCCTTAGTATGTTACATCTTTGTATGCCTTTCCTGTGGTTTTTTAATAAAATTTTTCAGCTTTATTCTGTGTGGTATTTTGAAATTATTCGAACTAAGCATTTTTATCATTCTTCCTCAAGAAGAACCTGCTACTTTCGGATAAGTATGGGAAAATAAATTTTAATAGAAAATTAAAGTGCTTTAGAGGAATAGTTGTTTTTAATTCTCCGGAAATAAGGACTATATTTATCTTCATGCCAACAAACAAATGAGGGTAAGTCTTTTCCATCTGGAGTTGCTAAAAATTGTACGGTGTAACACAGAGTATATGGGAGGGGAGGAACTTCTGTTTTTTTCCCAAACGACATGAAACTCAAAGTCAGGCAAAGCTAAAAATAAAGTTGGGAATAGATTACTGATTCCCAGAACTTTTTTTAGCCAAGGTATTTACATGTTTTGAAATGGTAATGTATTTTAAAAGCTAAACTTACAGGGGTACATAAAAAAATAACAGGTTAGCTATTTTTCTCTACTTGTTTTAACAAAACGTATAGATGTTAGTGTTTGCAGCAGCACTGAGAGGAGTTTTGTATAAATAAATTTTTAGGATTGCATTCTTAAAAATCATAAATAAACGGTACCGTAAGTGGGGAAAAAAAGAGAGGAAGAGAACATGAAGTTTGTGAATTTAAGTGAAAGGCCTCCCAAGTTGTACAGATTGCAAAGTTTTGCCTTAATCTTGATTTGACCCAGTTAGTATTACAGGTATTTTTTTATTTTGATAAGCAGCCTAGCCGCTACTTTAACGTGACATTGCAGAGAACAGCTATGGGTTGAAAGGGGCAGTTGTATTTATCCATTTGAAGCCTCAGCGGTGAGCTCATCCCCTTCGTGTGACTGGCAATGCTGCCAGCTCCCCATTTGCTGATTTATAAGTATCTCGGG
This sequence comes from Anarhynchus alexandrinus, assembly GCA_008711295.1. Taxonomy (NCBI): domain Eukaryota; kingdom Metazoa; phylum Chordata; class Aves; order Charadriiformes; family Charadriidae; genus Anarhynchus; species Anarhynchus alexandrinus. Next base: position 2,597,955 of record VUYV01000019.1, read on the forward strand.
ACTGTTTCCAGGCGGGGAGGACATGTGTTTGCAAACATACCTCAATCAAATCCATCTTTAAGTCTTTTGTAGCTTTGCATCAATTATAATTGACCGTTGGGTCGAGCAAGCAAATTTATCTCTGTATGCCCTCACTGTCTGCTCTGTGCTACCACCACCGTCAGGTTCAACTACTCGGCTGAAGAACCATCCGTGTAAAAACCACCACCATGGGATTCTGCCTCATTACCAGGGTCTTTCCTGCCACATCAATGCCAATATTCACAATCACCGATCTCTCTCAATTTCTCTGTCTAAAAATATAGTAGAAAAATGATCTTCGAAGCCTTTATTTGCAAATTACCTCAATTCTGGAATGAGCTGAAAGTGCCTCTATGGAAAGTTACAAAAATGAACTTTTGAACAATGCAGCTACAATTGCTCTGGACACAAAAATCCCTGAGTTTTTGACTTTGGTTTTCCAGAGGTTAAATGCTAGACCCTGTTTCTCCATAAACCAGTAGGTTATGTATATTTGGAATCTGAATTGTCTTTTCAAGGGCAAGGAACGGGCTCTGGGAAACACAGCAGCTCTAACCTTCCATGCTATGCAAATCTTCCAGTGCGACCAAAACCATTGCGTCGGCTTTCTGTCTTCCCACCACAGATCATACAGAAGCTGCCCGGGTGCCACAGATCTCCTTGGCAAATAGATTTTTAGTGGTAGAAATAAAACACAATTTCTGTCCTGGTGGAAGAGGGCAGAGGGAAGTTTAGTTCTTGAGCTCTCCCTGAGCACACAGCTCAGCAGGCTCGTGGTCTCCACAGCCATGAAAGCAGAGGCTGTGACAAGGGCGTGCTTCACTGAGCTTCCAGGTGAAAGTGTATATCTGAAACCAGAGGAGAAATCCGTTTCAGACAGAGGGAATCTCAGAAGTACTTTCTTTGGGGATTGCCGCTTCAGCCCTGTGCCAGGATCCTGCGCTGGGAGGGTGGGTGGGATCTGGCCCGTTTGCTCTCGGTGCAACATGCGTTTTGTCCAATTCCCCAATGCCCTCGCAGTACAGATTGGGGGTTTTGGAACAATCTCTTGTTTCAAAGTATAGTCATCATACAAGCAAATTAAAATCAAATTAAAGTGTATTTCCAGTGATATTTATTTGTACAACAAAGCTTTGAGATGTCTATGAAAATATACTGGTCTAATCACATTATTAATGGTCTAGTATTTATCCTGACAGTACATGACATACGAGAGACGTGTAGCGAGTCCTGTGAATGCCAGGCTGCCTCGCTTGTTAACGGATGGAGAGGAATTGCAAAGCCTGTGCAATATGGCTGCATTTCAAAAAAAAAAATAAAAATCATTCCTTAAAAGTTTAAGCTAAGTGAGGTCAGTATTTAGATGAAAATTCACAATCCTAGAGTCACAGGTTCAGGTTTTAGACAAATTACCACCTAGGTGAGCATGCACAAAAATTATTTTCTCAAATAACTTAAGCAGCTCCATCTAGCTTAATTACAGACTGTGATGTCTTGCATTAACTGCCCTTATTCTTTTTACTGACATCAGAAAATAAAAAGAAAAAAAAGATAAAAGCATGTAGAATTTTGGGGGTTATAACAAGAAAAATGCATTTCTGAATTTTATTGGAGATAGAATGCTGTAACTGAGACTGTTATGGAGGGAATTACGTTAAAAGAGGCTGTTCTTTGTCTAAGCGTGATATCACAAGTGAAGGTGACAAGGAGCCAGTTTGCCGTGGATATCAGATCTGGAAAGCACTTTGGAAGAACTTAAACCCACAAGTTTTAAAAAAAAAAGTTCTTTAAAACCAAATTTTTGCTCTCCCCTAGAATCAGAGGAAACTATGTTTATAGACTCTACAGCATCAGTGCTTTTTCAGAGGTATTAGTTTCTGTCATGCATAGGGGGATTTTTTTTCTAGGCTTTATCAACACGCTCCAAGGAGTCGGTTACGCTTTCCTTCCTGAGCGCCCTTTGTATCAAGTCGAATCTCGGTGTCAGTTGATCAGTTTTCCGGAGGAGTGATTATCATTGGGTGATTACCTTTAGGAAAAGAAACCGCAAAATATTTGTTCACACTTGCAAAGGCAGCCTTTCAGGAGCAGCTGGTGTCCAACTGATTCAGAACCGACCTGTGTGCTTCACGTACTTCACTTGACCTGCAGCCAGCGTTAATCACACAGCTTAACATTAAGCAGTTGGTGACTATTTCACCTTGTCAGACTACTCTCATGATTAATTGTTCTAGTTTGGACACAGACTGTCCCTCCTGTTACAAGAGCAGAGCTCAACACAGAGGGTTACCCACCGGTACCCCTGCCAGTTCCAATTAGGTATGTCAGCTTAGGGAAACATGGTTGGTAAGCGTAGGTAAAAACATTTTTAACTAAAAAAAAAATTGCTTACCTGACACACATTATTTAACAGACTAACATCACCATCCGCACTTTTCTTTTTTGCCTCCATCGCATTCAGGTTACACCATAGTAAGGCAGCTGAAAGTTCATTTCTTTCCTTCCCAAGTCCTCCTTTTTTACATCTTCCAAGTACAATATTTACAGTGCAAATTCAGCAAGGAGATATTTTAAGGGCAGGCTGCTCAATACTTTATTTTTTCTAGAAAAGTAATTAAAACAAATAAACAAATCAGGGGGGTTAAATAAAGCTTATTTGTTGTCACAACGGCATCGTCCACTGGGAATCCACAGCTTCCATTTTGAGGCAACTTTGGTTTAAAAAAATACCACATCATTTAGGAAACTCCAACCAGGCTATTATATTAGTAGATTCTTACATTAACTTTTAAGTGGAGGTTGGAAGCCACACTTATGCTTATCAGTTCCTACCCCACACAGCTCGAGAGCGCAACTGTTTCAGTCCCAGCAGTAGTATTTTTTAGACTTTCCAGCTCCGTTTAATGTCACATCATATATCACCCTCCACCACTGCCTCTGTTAAACAGGCTACTCGGGCAGCAAGCCTGCGTTTGCACATGCAGCGGTTTGCAAACCAGCCGGAATAATTTCCACTCCTTTTTAAGCTACTATTAAAAATGTGTCTGGTTTTGTGAAACAGCTGCATGGGTTGAAAAGGAACTTCTTAGGATAACTTTGAGGAATGTTAAAATGATCATATTTTTCAGAGGATCCCCTTGCATTTCATTATTTTATATGCGTTATGTTCCTATTTAAAAGCTAAGTTTGTAACCAAGAAACTGCGGAAAAAAAAATAGGGTGAACTATCCTGTGAGGAACTTTCTGCTAACAAGGGCAAGTTTCTTGGATTTACATCCTGGCGATCATTTTCCCTGGCTTTGCTCCAACACAGTCACACGTGCACGAGTCTGATATGACACTGCTGCCTTGCGGGTCCTGGGAGGGCTTTGCATGGCTGTGCGGCAGCCCCACACCTCGGCGGACACTGACCCTCCGTCTGGAAGGACGGGCTGCAACTGCTGGGACCACACCACTGTGTTTGCAATCTCGTCTTCTCCAGCTAAGGCCTGAACATGAGTCCGTACCCTGTTTTTCTGAAGTGTTGCAGGGAAGAAACCCCAATGCTCTTCCCTTCTCTCCTGTTTACCCAAACTTGCTCACCCCTGGCCAGAGCTAGAAGAAGGGGCTACAGGTCCATCACACCTGCAAGTGCTGGTGCTTTGACCAAGTGACAGCAGAGGTCTTCAGCCCAGCCTCCCCGCATAGGTATTTTTTTTAGGATGCCGAGACCAATATGAGCCTCATCCATCTTCCCCAGGAGGGTTTATTTTCCAGAGAAGACAGGGCTGTTGATGTCAGGAGATATTATTTCACCCAGGACTGTGCTCTGATCCTTTGGGTATACACCATATTTAGTCTGTTGCTGAGAGGGGGTTGTTTCGGTATTTTGTATTTGGCACGTTGATGGGAATTCCTAGAGGATCCTAGCTTTCCCTTTTTGGGATGTCTCCATCCACAGGTCCTACTGCACAAGGCCGTTGGCTACTAGTGGGGGAAGGGGGAAAGGAGGGGGGGACAGCTGGGGACTGAAGGTTTGGGGGGTGTGAGGGAGGTTTGACAAGGACCAGATCACTCCCTAACCCCTGCAGGTCTGGCTCCCAGCGCCCTGTCCTCCTCTCCCCCCCAGCGCACGGTGCCTGCTGCCCGTTCTTTCCACTGCATCCCGGGGACTGTTCCCCCTCAGCTATTTATCACTTCTCTTCTTCCTTTTATGGACAGAGGGAGGTATTTCTTATATATGAAAAAGTATTTACAGTTCTTTCTCAGGAACTGAGCTGTGCACTAGATAGCAAAAGAAACTTTGGCAAATCCGCTGGGGAGGTGGGAAACAACCCTCTTGTTCCCCAGGGGCAAAGGAGGCTTAAACCAACCCCAGGCTCCAAAAGTCACATAAACACATGAAGACCCAGAGCAACCTCCACCCACGCACCCCTGCTGTGTTAGGAAAAACCTTCCTCTCCCAAGAAACCCCTGAGCTCAGGGACTTATCTTAGCTCCAAGAAAATGCACTGATGGTGGGTGGGAAAACCTCCCGTACCATGCGGGACCATGACCTGCCCTTTGTCCTTCTTCTAGGCAGGGGGCTGCGAGGGGCAAGGATGCTGCCAAGGCAGGAAAGAGTTAAAGGTCCATCTGCTCGGCCAAACAGTTTCACCCTAGGAAAAAGCAAAACCTCCAAACTTGTGAGTTAGGGGCACCCATTTCGAGTTAGGGGCACCCTTTTCATGCCTTTCTGAAAGCCAGAACCCCTAAAGGGCGGCTCGGGCCAGCAGCAGCAGCAGCCTGGGGGCAGGCCCTGCTGGGAATGAGGTCCTTGGCTCACAGCTGTCTTTTTTAACCCAGGTACCGAGAGGATTTTCCAGCAGGACGTGGTTTCCAGGGCCCCTCCCCATTGACAAGATTCTCCTCCTCTATATAGGGAGGCTGCAAAGGCAGCGAGGACTCGGACTGTCCCGGCTGGTGGCTGTACAGGTTCCCGACTCTCCAATTCACTCTCTGCTCCCCTAATTGGACGCCTGTGAGTACCGCGGGGGCCGGGGATCCCTGCTGGGGACGGGGCTGGGGGCTGGCCGCACTTTGGGATGGAGCAGTTTGGCAAGCTAACCGTTATGCTACTTTGCAAACACATTCAGTGAATTAACCTGCAGGTAGCGTACGAATTAGAAATAGGAACAGACCTATCAGACACGCTCAAACGTTTTATCCTCAGTTGTGTATTACCGATTGGGTTCCATTTAAAATACATGAGAGACCATGCACGTTTGAAAGCGCGCACAGGTGTTCTAGGTTGTTCCTTAGTCACCTCTAACACTGCTATTGCCGAATCGAGCCTTACGGACGCTGCCTGCAGAGCAGGAGTTATGCCTCCGAGCCAGCAGCAGCGCAGCCCGCAAGGTGCTGTGTGCTGCTGGATGGCAGCAGGTACCCACCGCAATTAAGCATCACATGTGCATTCAGTGAAGAAGAAAGCTGGTAGCCTGAGCAGCTGATCTTCTTTAAGTACTTCTGCTTTTTCAGTGCTAAGAAAGGAACTTAGTGCACTTGCCATGCTGTTTAAAGAAAGTATAGCCAAATAAAATAATTAGCTTGTCTGTTACTTGTACTTTAAACAGGAAAAATGCTTAACAATTAGAAGAAGAAACAGAAACATTTTTACCAATATTCCTTAGCGTTATATGTGCGTGTTTTTAATATGCTAGCAATAAAGTTTAAGGGAAACTAACCTGATAATGCACTGAACTATACTAATTTGAGTCATTTCAAACGTAACATGCCTTTTTTTAAAGGGAAAATAGAGCAACAAGCTTCTAGCTTTAACAAAATACTGTGAGTAAATTAAGACGACAGTAGATGGCAGCATAGAAAGCAGCTTCAGTGTCATCCCAGCAGTTCACTGGCTTCTGTCACACACACAGATATAGATACGTATGTGACTATGTACACATATATAAACGTTGATATGTATTTGAGAGGTGTATGTGTGTGTATAATTAAGAAGCAATATGAGATATTTTAAATGTAAGGGAAATCAGAAGGTTTGTCATGATTATCTAATACATAACTCTCAAAATCTTTTCTAAAATGCGCTTGTTTGTTTGAAAACAAGCCCACCTTCTCTTTCACTCAAAGCTTTGCAGCTTGCAACAAGGCACCTTGCACAGACTGACTTACTGAACTCCCAAAGTACACAGTTCCTTCAAGCCACTAACACAGAGGCTAAAACGATGCACCTCCGGAGAGCAAAGGGCTTGATTAAGTAGTTGCTGTAGTTTAGTACATGATACTCCTCTGGCTATATTCGCTTAGATGTAAACAATGATTTTTATTATCTCATTTGCAATTGACACGCTAGTCCCTAAAAGGTATTTGTTTTGAATTTGTTATCATTACATTTTTGTGGAACAGCTAGTATTGAGAAGAACATCGCCATATATGGTAGCATGCATAGATGTATGCAGAGGATCCTGACTCTTTATAATTCACTGAGACTTATTAGTTGCAAATCTGTTGGCTTTTCTTTTAAGTATGTTAATTTTAGAATAAGCCAAGAGCTAGAGATAGCTTTCCAACTTGTGCAAAGTCCAGTTAAAATATGGATTATTTATGAATTCTAATGAACATGCAGAATCTGATTTACTTAATAGAATGACATTTGGGGGTATTTGAAATAGCTGGTATTTTCCAGATACAGGGAATCCACCCCCACATGATGCAACTGAAGTTTTTTTTCCTTCTTTTCGAATTTTTATAGATTATAACACAGGTAATAACCTGGGCCAATTTCTTTGGAGTATTAAAAGAGCTATCAAGTGTTTAATCAGAGTTATGAAGTAACTTGCATTAACAGAGGTGAGGAGACCTGATAGGAGACCAAAGCACTTACAGACAATTTGATTCAAGGACATTGAGAATGCATTAAAGAAAAACAACAAAAAACACCAAAACAACCCTAAAACAAAAGCCAAACCAACTCAAAACAGCCCTGGGAAGATACTGAAAGCCTTCTTTCTTAAAAAACAGACTTTCCCTCATCCATGGTTGAACAACCATAAACTAGTACCGATGACACCTCCATGTTCAGATGAAAGTGTCCATGATGAGAGTAAGCATTTGGGGGGTGGTCCAGGTGACCAGGGGGGAGAGGTGAAAGGCCAGGAGGGACTCGTAGCAGTGCTCATGACAAAGCAAACTGTGATGGGCAACCAGTTCCCGAACAAAGATCACAAGATTAGGATTCACCCCTAGATTTTCTTTTTTTTCAAGCAATGCTCAGTTAAGTACTAGAAAAGTAAAAGATAAGCAACCTGGAAAGGACATAGTCAGGAGTACCGTAGCCCAAGAAACACAGTTTGAGTCAAGCAGCAGGTTACTGCTACACTCTTCCGTCAGAAACCACTTATGAGAGCAGGACTTGGTTTCTGAAAACAATTCACATACTTGGTTATATGTTCCTCTGTTCTAATAATTATTCCCTGTGCGGCTGTGATAAACTTTTATACTGACATGCACATCCTGCAGAGGAAGGGAGAAGTGTCCTTTATCTTCTCATTAGGAGAAAAACAGTCCCTCTGTGCTCTGACCTAGGAGGCAGTTCTGCTTGGCCAATAACCTTTTAATTAAAGTGCACTTCCTGGAGATATTTATACTTTGTCCTTGGAATAATATACTCAGGATAAACTCATTGTAAAGACAGCGTTCAACTTCTGTTACTGACATGACAAGGAAAAAGACAGTGAAGATGCAGCTGGGATATCTGCAGCGGGACAGCAGAAAGAGGAATAGAAAGTAACCTGTGGCAGTAAGCATGCTCATGTGTAACGTGCACATTTGGGCTTTAGACAAATATAACATGGATCCAGTTTGGTCTAATTTGGCACATTTCTAAGGCAAGAAACTGCGTATCAGTAGTATTTTTGCAATTGCTTTTCCTCCTCCCTTCCTCAGGATAGCTCACCTCTGAGTATAAAAGTACATTCTTGTACATGATTTGGGCTATCACCTACCTAAAAGAATGGATGAGAACCTCTTACCACCTCTTGCACAGATAAGATATTGGTCTCCGTTTCTCTCAGGCAGCCCTACGGATGAAACCCAGGAACTGGCTAAGGGGTAAATTTTGCCTTCTCAGGGAATGTTCCCAATAGGCAGTAATGAATCTTTCCCCTTGGCCCTTTTCCCCAGTATCAATCATATGCTGGACCAGTGCAGTTCAGTCTTGATGACAGACAGATCAGGAGGTTTATTGCCAATTATTAATCAGAAAGCTTCAGCAGCTCATTAGTTCAGTGCACAGCACCTCACTAGGACAAATCTAGTTGAGTTTGTGGAGCTCATCTTCTACCCCTTCCATTCAGAAACCTTCTTTTAATATTAATACACATTAAGTAATATTTATTAATCCATTAAACTATTAATATTCCTTAATCCACACTTCATAACTGCATTTTCTTTTTTACTACAGTGGTACTCAGCTGCTACTCAGACTTTATCCTCAGATTCCAGAGGATCAGTCATGAAAAGTTCTTTTTATACAAATCCATGTTTTCTCCTCATTGTGTTTCAGAGGAGTAACGAGATCCAGCTGAGACTGTCTATTCCCTATTTCTTGTAGGTGGTCTATTCTTACCACGTTCAAACTAGTCAAACATAGTGCTTAGATCTAGAGGATAAAAACTTGTATTTCCAAGCTCTGCAGTTCATGCCACCTCTTATGCCTTCCAACTTCATCTCACTTTCAAAAAGACTGAATTTAAATAACAAGGTACAGGAAGTTTTACGTGTAGGAAGAAGTGGGAGAATGTAGTAGAATACAGACAGACCAACTCTCTGTTTCACGCTGTATTCCGTGGAAGATGTTTTTGACTCAGCACGTAACAAGGAAAGGAACTTTCCCTCAGCCCTTGGGAAAAAAAAAAAGCAAAGAACTTCTGGGTCATCCCACTGGTGACATGCTTTGTAGCAGGCCAACAGTTTTCTCTTCGCTTGGGTTTTTGAGGTAGACGGTCAGGATGATTCACCAGTTTGATGTCCACCATCATTGTTTGTGGGCAGCCTCAAAGTAGCAGGACTTGACTTTGTGAAACTCAGCTCCGCAGTTCAGTCTAATTTTCAGTGTTTCTGACAGCAATATCAAATTCCTATTAATTTGAATGTGCTGTCACTTAGCCGCAGGCAGCATGATCCAACCTTTCTGATGCTTCAGGACGACCACACAGCTCTCTGTTCTGGGCCTAAGATGGACTGAAATCTTCCCACCCCATTGCTGCAGCAGTTCCTCCCACGCTGCCGGGGCGGTGGGGCGGAGAACGTGCCTTGCCCATCGCTACTGCAGCGTGAGGAGAGAAGTGACAGCAGGCTCCTGCTGCTCCCCGAGCCCCCTGCTCCTGCAGCCACAGCCCTGGCAACGGGGCAGCGCTCCCTTCGTTCCCCTGTTCGGCTGGCTTCACCCTGCAGCCGCCAGCTGGAAAGCTCAGCTGGAGAGAATACCATCTCCATTATTGGAACTGTGCAGCTCTACCAGCCCTCTTGGCAACGAGGGAACATTTTCTGCCTTAATCCACACAGAGGTCAAATAGTTTCCTCTTGCAGCTCTCTTCCAAGAATCCCCTGGGAGCGAGCAAAGGGCCACATCCTACAGAGCTCCCTCACGGAGACTCAACGGCGGGGAACACCGCGCGCAGGCCAGCAGTGGTGCACAGGGCCAAGCTCTTGGGGTCTCCCTCCTGGTCACCCACACTACCATCCACATTGCATGCACGTGGATGACCTGGGTGAATTTTTCCTGTTGAGGTTTTCCAGGCAAGGTTGGTTGGTGGCTCTAGAATGAGCACATTTAGAGGAAAGATGTTCTCTTTTTTTAGATGAGAGCATTGTCAAGGGAGTTTAAGAAGCTGGGGCATCTAATTTCCACTGAATTTCAGTGGGATATCATCTAACCCTCTTAGGCGCCTCTAAAATCCCAGTTTTGTTTTTAAGCTTTATGTCACCTTCTGCATGATCCATGCTTCTCTCTCAGACCCCTTGCAGAGCCTGGCCTTGCAAAAAAACGTTAATCTGTGGGAAGGCTTCAGGGACAAATATTTGGAAACCAACCTCTGATACTCCCAGAGCACAGGGTGTCCATTTGGCTACATACCACAGAGCCTGGTCTTCACAAATATCAATCTGCTTATGGGTTGATTGCTGACCTCTTTAGCAGTCAGTTCTCCAAACTCCCTCACGATTCATGTTTGTTTGCATGCTGTAAATATTAAATTCAGTCTGAATAAGGAAATGAAACAGGCTCTGTCTCTTGGAAATGTTTTTCTTGGGCACACACTCTTCCCTGCTCCCCACTGTAGCTCCTCCCCAGCTCCCTTCTCTGCTCCACTGCACGGCAGGTTCCCTGATTAGCACAACTCTTTTCCTGCCCTGTGGCAAACCACAAGAAGTCCTCTGTGTACTCCTTTCTTCATTTAGAGCTGTGTGTCCCATAGGACAGAGCAGAACACTTAGGAAAGCTCCAGCATTATCAGCAAAGCTCTTGCAGCTACATCCTAACCTCCAATGGCCAGAGCAGGAAAGAAGCTGCCTCCTCCCTCTCAAACAAGGGGCAAAGCAGCCAAAGCCCTCCCACTGCTCTCACCTACGGAGCAGATACATCCAGCTGCTTTATCCAAGTGCAAATGCACGATGCTGTTTTATCCATGTGCAACTGCATGACACAGCTGCATCATCCTCCCAGTTTGAGCATCTAATAGCTGATGCTATTTCCAGGCTTGTTTTGTTTCTTCTCTCTCTCTCATGTGGCAGACATTTACCCTTCATAAATGATCAGATCCCACTGTCTGAACCATGGAAAGGGGATAACTCTAAATTACTTCACCAGCAGTACTGATAAAAAAAAAAAATGCTTTTTTTTTTTCTTTTGACCCTTTCTTAATCTTATTCATCTCCAAATGAAATAGTATTAGAGTGATTTGAAATAGTCCTTTGACAGAAACTTTGTTTCTGTCCTTTCTGGAACACAGCCTGGGAACTGTTCTTCTACTAATTATTTCATTATTGCACTGGTATTTCAGTATGCACCAAACAGCATTTGGGTGATGAGAAATTTTTTTTAATGTATCTGCATTCAATTACCTTTGTGATGGGCAAGTGATGAGGCTGCAAGAAGCTGTTCAGCTGGGAGTCTTGGTGGAGTCCCGACAGGCTCATTGCACAGACATTAGTTATGCCTTACTTTCCTCTCTGATCTCCAGTACAACATAAACAAAACAAAGGAATAAGCCCAGGTTTCCTCATTTGTTTTAGTGCCATGAAACTTTTGATTTAGGTGATTTCAGATACAGTAACAAAGGAATGGGAATCCGAATGCAGACGCTGTAAGGTATCTAAGCTGGCACCCAAAACTATCTGCGTGGAAATGTGAGATATGACACAGGACCTACAGTGCTTTGGATCTGCTGCATGGTGGATTTGACAATGTTTTTTGCCTGGAACATCTCCACATTTGCCTCCCTTTAAAGCAGAATATTTTGCTTCCTCAACAGGTGTCTACTGAGTCAAAATGGCTCAAAAATCTCTCAGCGATGATGAGAAATTCCTCTTTGTGGACAAAAACTTCATTAACAACCCACTTGCCCAGGCTGACTGGTCAGCAAAGAAACTGGTTTGGATTCCGTCAGAGAAACATGGATTTGAAGCAGCAAGTATCAAGGAAGAGAAAGGGGATGAGGTGACAGTTGAACTGGCAGAAAATGGAAAGAAAGTGACACTGAGCAAGGATGACATCCAGAAGATGAACCCTCCGAAGTTCTCCAAAGTGGAGGACATGGCAGAGCTGACGTGCCTCAATGAAGCTTCAGTGCTGCACAACCTAAGGGAGAGATACTTCTCAGGTTTAATTTATGTAAGTAGAATCAAACACGCACATGGCATTTCCTATTGCATGCTACCATGTCCCATCACAAACGAGGTGGATCCCACCCACTGTCAGCAATACAATCCTTGCATGTATCTGCATGCAAGTGCACTGCCATGCAAATACTCACCACTCAGTAATGGCATCACAAACCAAAAATGAGCTTAGTTCACTTTATTCCCCATAACTCTCCTGCTTCTTTAATAATTGCTTCTTTACTTAACTAAATTAAGACGCATGAAGGTTTCTTCCCCAGAGCTTGCAAATTCTGAAAGGATATTATTGCGCTGGAAAGTACTCTCCAATAGCTGAGCAACACCTCAGTCCTGCTGCTTTGAAATAAATCAATAGGGACTTTTGAATGACTTCAATGTAAACCTGAATAAGTTTCCAGTAACTTGCAAAAAGAACATATGGAAAAGCCAAATCATGCAGTCTTTTCTCAGGCAAAACTCCCACTGAAAGGCAGCTGACAAGTTCTGGTTTGGTGGGTGCTTGAGTAAAACCTTATGTTTCAATAAATGAATAAACCCACTGGAATTCAAGTGAGAATATTCATATGCTCCAGTGTGTTACTGAACCAAAGTCATGCATCCACTAAAACCTTTTTTTTTTCCCCCCTCCTTTCTCCCCCCTTGTTGGTCAACTTACATGTCAGACAAGCCTGGGCAAATTATAATCTCCTCTATGTTCACAAGAATTAGGGCCAAGATTATTCTGTCTTCCAGTCTACACAAGAATATTAACACAAGCATATTTGACATTAATAACCATGTAATCTTGTGCATCAACAGTTAGCAAACTGCACAGTAAGAAAGCCTAGAAAAATTCCATGTACTTAGCTGTTATCTTTGATTTTTACATGAAGGATCCCTACACTGTGCTGCAGAAAAGTAATCTGCGGTTTCAATCTATGAAAGTTTTACTTACACAACAGACCACTGATGAGTGAAAGAAAGTACAGAGCTTAAGTAACAAGGTCTTAGAAGCAGAAGTAGAGGTCTCATTACTAGTACGAGGAATGCTAAATTTGAAAGTAGGAAATGAAGCAGAAAATAAGACAGATATATATAGTACAATAAAGGAACTATTTAATTGTTACGCATAACTCAAATGAGCTAAGTTCAACATCTCTCCTTCAGGAATGTACTGAAACGCACATCATCAAGATTCCTGAAAGAAGCTAGACTTTCCGTCTTTTCAGTATTTGAGTTTATTGGATTTTAAGCTTGCAGGTGAACATATGGACCTATGTGCCATTATATCAGAACGTGCAGCATTAATTACTAAAATGGAATTTGTCTGAAAAAGTTCTGCATTGTTGCAAGATCTAAAACTAATTAGTAGAAGAATAGTGGGATAAAATGTGTGGGGTTTATTTCTTTGTTGCTGTTCTCAGCAACACTCTGCATAGATGTTCCAGGATTCCCAATATGTTTACTTTGTGGATTTTTTGTGGAACTTTCGCTTTCTACAGGAAGAGGAAATTAATTTCAAAACTGGATAATGCAATTAGAATTTTTCACAGACACAAAAATGGAAGTGTATCTGAAATTAAGTTTTCTATCTCAGGAGACTAGATTTTAAGACGGTGGTAAATTAACAGTCATAAAGAAATTATTTTGACTGGTACTACAACAAATCATTAGTATTTTCAATAACAAAAAACTGCTTAAAACTGTCCAGCCTTACACAGTGCTGCCCTACTAGGTACTCTCATACCTTTAAAAAAAAAATAGGTAAGTAGGGGACATCTAAACAGAATTTGAGGTTTTGTTCTCATCCACTTGCAAAACTAACCGTAAACAACCACCTCCTGGTTTTGCCACGCAATGCCTACGTTGCACCCCTTGGAGTCCCACACGTACAAAGAAAACGTGACTTTAACATTTTCCTCTTCAGAGCATCACAGGCACAAATGGGGATTCCCAATTCTGCTAAAGAAAAAAGTCAACCTAGCTGAAAAAAAAAAAAATCATCTGCCCCTTGCTTTTATATTAGATATTATCAAATAGAAAGACTCAGTGCAGAAATTCACTGAGTGACCATACACTGGAAAAACACCTTGGCCAGATAATTAAGAAAGAAGGGCAAGAAATGCATTGCCACTAACTCATGTTTCATATTGCTCAGAACAAACAGAATCTGCCTTGTCCACACACAAATTAGATGACAGATTGTATAAACATCAATAAAATTGCTATGCAACTTCAGTGGTTTTGAGAGTAGAATCAAGTTTCCTATGCCTATAGTCATAGGCACTACTACTTCAGTCTTCACTCAACAGTGTGAAATGCTTTCTTAAATACAGAGAGCTATATACGCATATTGAAAACAGAGGTGGGATTCCTCTGTTGTAAATGCCTAAGTTTGGGCAAAGCTGTGTGTATTTGTGCCAGTCTCTCTTAAATACCCATCAGCAGTGACTGTCCAAGGGATACACAAGCTCAGCTCTCCTATGGACACTGTCCCTAAGATACCTTAAACCATGTTCTGTCTCCAGACACCCGAGGGAGAGATACAGCCATGGGTCCTCCTCTCCGGGCAGACCAAGCCCCAGAGAGAATGATTTAAAGCATGGAAACTTCAAACGCACCACTTTCAATCACATGCTTAGCCAGCTGGCTCACTTATCTTCAAAACATCACATGCTTTAACCATTTTTCCCCAAATCCTTGCAAAGCAGATACTTAGAACCACAATTGGTGAAACCAAGAGGTCTTGGGCAACTTTCCCAAGGCGAGAGATGGTATCAGCCACAGTCCAGTTAGAAATGGGGATTCCTGAACTTCCCCAGCTCAGGCTTTTGCCCTGCCTTAGCAACCTTAAGTTAGTTCTTCAAAGGCATGTTACTGTATGCCTGGGTGTGCAAAGAGCCCTGCAAGTGGCAAGTCAGGCAAGTGCCTGTAAATCTCAGCGAAAGGAGGCCTAAATAGTTTCCTGAATTGGAAATTTACTGTCCTATTATTTTATTTACTTGGTTGGGAATGATTAGTTGAGTGCCTACAGTAAATCTATTCCTACTGAAAATAAAGGCCTTGCTATCTTTTCCTTAAGGGCCCCGGTAGTCATTCTAGGATTAAAAAACTGCCACTTTTCAAGTGTATTGTCCCTGCAGCACTAAAGTTCATTTTGACACAATTAGCACAGCTTCATTCTGAACTCCAGCATCAATGAAAATCGAGCACAGTAATTATCTACCTTCCACACCAAGGGTTTTAGCTTGGGGGTATTGAGAACTGGCAAAGATCTTGAGCTGGATTTTCTTGTTATCTGACTTGAGACCATGGAAACGCAGTCACAACCTGTAACGGTAGGAGAGGTCCTCATCACCACCCAGATCACCCTAGAAGCTCTCCTGCTCACCGTGGAGCACCCAACCTGCTCCTCACTGCTGGAGGCTGCGAGATGCTCTCACCGTGTTTGCTCAATACCATATAAAGCGCTCAGGCTGTGCCGAGACCGTGTTGTGGCATTTCCTATTATGGTCAGGAAAGGGAAATCCCTGTGCCCAGAGCCAAGCCTCCCAGATGCCATTTTACAGTTCTGCACTGCAGTGCTTCGTATGGGGGAACCGAGGCAGCTTGAGCCATCCTCGGACACAGCCCCGAGATTAAAGCACGGCAGCAGCTGCACACCACAAAACACTCATTCACACAGCAGGGAAATAAAAAAAAAAATCCAAACCCACTTATGCCTAAACCAGAAAGGACATAATTTCATTATTTCAGTTTTTTAAACTGGCAGGCTTTTAAAACTAACAGCCATAGGCCAGTTTAAATATCCCAATAACCCTGCAATAATAATGTGATAAGTTTGCAATCTTTTGGTTTGATTTTTTTTTTTTTTTAATGGGAAACCCTTGCAAATTGCTTACTTTTAGTAACTGTTTGCGATATACGGATCACCACCTATTATCATATGCTATTATTTCTGCTCCCAGTTCAATAGCTGGAGCTTGCCAAAATAAAGGAGAATTAAAAAAACCTAACAAAACCTGGATGAACAGCTATCAGCTAGTAGCCAGTGTTCTTGTTTGTTTACGTATATATTTTTTATATGAATACCTTAATCAAACTGTAAACAAAACCCGCATTTTTCCTTAAATTTCTTACAGAAATAGTCATGTAGTGAAGGTGTGACTATTCTGTTAAGACATATATTTGGAACTTGAGTAATTTTTGTCAAGGCCTCTCATCAATCATTATTGTTATATGGTATTCATATAATCTTTTTTAAATAGCTGTCTTCTAACATCAATCCAAGTGTCTTACCTAGGATTTCAGTTTACAAAATTTGACACCTACCTGAGCAGAGGACATACTCTGGTATGAAAATACATATATAAAGAAATATTATGAAGTCTTACAGTTGTTACATCATCACAGATAAGGGTGATTCGCTATATACTGAACATAACTGACGTCAAGAAGCTGTAACATCAGATCAAAGCATGGTGTTTCTACAGATTGCTAAATTCACATACTTTCTAGCATTTTGCTTATTAGAAATAATTATTTGTGCACTTGGAAACTGCACCCATACACGCACATTCAGAAATCACTGCTTCATTTGTCACACTATGCAGAATACAAAAGAGCATTATTTGCTAAAATCCTGTTAGTTCTATGCAGCTGATGTCTGTGTTTCCCAGAGTATGCATGGCACATGATTTAATTCCAGTTTTTATTTTAATTTCCTTGCAGACTTATTCAGGTCTCTTCTGCGTGGTGATAAATCCATACAAACAGCTGCCCATTTATTCCGAGAAAATTATTGACATGTACAAGGGAAAGAAGAGGCATGAAATGCCACCCCACATCTACGCTATCGCGGACACAGCCTACAGGAGCATGCTGCAAGGTAGGCGAGTTTAATGCTACAGTTCTTAGAAACTGATGCACAGTAACGTGGGAGAAAACACCTTATAACTCCACATGTGCTCCTGTAAGAAGCACAGCCAGAAAAGATCTGTTACGGAGGGCGACGCGAGATTTCTAGAAGATTCAGAAGAATTCTTTGGCAGGAACAGCAGTCCACAAACACTGTGACTCAAAAAGGAAAAACAATCCTTTTACCCATCTGTGTCGAGGCATGTGGGAAGGTTTCAAAGTCAAGCAAATAGTTTTGGCAAATACGGGCATGGAAAATGCTCCCTCTCCACCAGTGGAGACTATTCCAAAGTTAGCTGCTAGCGCTGCTGGATCTGTCAGTGTTGCTCCTCTCTCTCTCTCTCACCCCTAGCAAAGCAAACTCAAAAAATGTTTCGGGGCTACTTTCATTCCCGTCTAATGCTTTGGACCCCCGAGTTGAGGTGTGCTCTGCTTTCTAACAATAATGGTAGTGAGCCCCAGTGGGAAAGCAGTCAGGTCCCAAATGGTGCAAACAAAACAGCTGAAATTCACAGTGCTCTCCTCCTTCTGCAGTCACTACTGACAGACTGAGGAGGTTTTGCTCTAAGGAAAAATCATAACTCAGGGATTAAAAAGCTGTAGTGATGAATATATGAGGCTGCAACACCTACGGACTACAGGAACATGACCAGTTGCCATCTTGCAGCAACCTCAGGTGCTCCAGGAAACCAGGACTCCACAAAATGCTTTGAAATTTAAATGCCCTCATTAGGGGCCTGATCCTGCAGAAATTCTGGCCAGTAACTATGGCTAGGCAAGGTTCACAGGCTTGGCCCTAAGGCTTAGGACTTCCCAGTTTGAAGCTTAAAGATTTAAGGCTTATGGAGTTTAGATCTGACTGGTGAAAACAATAAACAGCACCTCAAAATTTCAGTTTAGCAGCTAGATAGATTAGTACCTGGCATTGAATTCTTCATAATCTTTACAAACATGCACAGAGCAGTGACTGTTTCTGAGAAACTAATCCATTCAAAACCACTGTGCACTTTATCTGACTATGCAACTGAAATTACACAGCATTTCTCCAGGATCACAGCACATTGTAATCACAAGGACTGCAGTACTCCTGTACTTGTCCTGCTTGAAATATAAACTGATGAATTGAGTAGAAGTTACAAGTAGTCAGTTTGGCATATCATAGTTAACTGCTATTTTCTAGACTAAACAAAGTCCTTCCCCACACTGAAAAAAAGATTATTTTATATGTAATAGGCTTCTGGGCAACCTAAATTGCCCAGCCCCAGGCAGACTTCTACTGACTGAAAATACCAATCAAAGCCCTGTCATTTTGGTACAAGGAATATATATACACACACACATATATATACACACACACACACCACCCCCCTAATGATGATTGATATCAAAGGCATCAAAACAAGTTTTTTCCCAAAAAAAAATCCTGAGTACTCATATGTACTAACTGTAATTCTAACAAAATAATCCTGCCAACAAAATCCTTAGATCTTCTGAGGATTGAACTCTTGAAGCTTATTTACTTATTTAAGTTGATTACCTAATTATAGCTTCGGTTCCTGACTTTAGAATCTTACATTTTCAGATATAGGAGTGTTTGAAATATAGTTAATTCAACTCTAATCCCAGAGAACTGGGTATCTGCTTTACAGCATCAATCTTTTTTCTTCCTATGGCTTATGTGAAATTGCTTTTCTGGAGATATTTCAGTTCTTTTGTTTGAGTGCATCCCAGAAGGCAGAGCTACAGTGCAGCAAAGAAGGAGGATCAATAAAGCAACAACAAAATACATCCTGAAAACAGACCTTCCTCCATAACATAACAGCAGAGTTATTCATTAAGACAGGCATATAAAATATGCTCAGGACTGAGGGGGCAGGTGCTTTTAAAATAACATGATTCAGTAAATATCATTTTTGATGTACCCACAGTTATAAGAAACTTACTTGGCATAAGGTCATCTCACTAAGCCACAGACATGTATCTGTCTTCCAGACCATCTCCTGAACGCTGTGCTCTGCATCCAGCACTGTTCAGGGCTCTGAGCAGGCCCTGAATCAGAGCAGTCATCTTTCCTCAGATCCTTAAATACAGCAAGCCTTGCAGGGGAGCTCTGCGAGAAGCTTCTGTCTCCTGCAGGTCATTAGCAGTGTTCTCATTCCGCTGTGCAGAATACTGTTATTTGTCCCTAAAAATGGGATAGGGAAAAACAACTACAAGCTATTTGCAGGGAAGATAAAAAACCATAATACTACAGCCTATGCTAAAACAGAATTGTTTTGGCCTGACAGTACATGAGTTTTTTGCTTAACATGAAACTAGTATCAGCATCGATCAGCCTGATCCCAGCAGCATAAGAACCTCTTTCACTCTTCCTCTCTCTGACTGTCTCCTGTCCTTCTTAACTTGCTCCCCCAAGCAGTGGTGAACCACTGGACCTGGCTTGCCCTTTGCTGTGGTCATTAACTGCCCCTAGAACAGCCTGCGTTCAGCTGTGACTCCCAGGCTGGGTGCTGGGAGGAGGAGGCAGCAAAAGGGTGTGCATCTTTCTATTCACATTTTTGGTGCTCATAATAATTTCCTGGCCCCACCAACACTTGGGGAAGCTTTACGCCTCGTTACTCACACACCCTCTTTGCAAGGAATTCTTCTTGACAGCAGAGAGGAGGGGGAGAGCAGTAGAAAGAAAAGAGGAGGGAATAGATCATCAGTTGAACCTTTAAGAGAATGCTCTTCCACCGCCTCCCATCCTAACCACGCGCAGCTGGCAGGGCAGCCGGGGAGCCGTCCCACAAGAGCTTGCATCACAAGCCCAGGACACCCACGCTTTACTTGCTTATTTACTTGCACATGCCATTTTGGAGTCTCTCCATCTCTGAAGAGGGCCCCAGCTGGTTTTAAAGCTGTGCTTTGTTTTTAAAAATGTACTCAGATTTTGTGCATAAAACTAAACCAAACCTCAAAATAACTCCAGTTATTCGGCCAAATTGTATTCACATTGGAGTGGTGAAAGTGGGCGTCAACATGATTGTGTGTGTGTGCACGCAACACATATAGACATAGAGAGCTTCATGGTTTTTTGTAAGCATATTTGCAAATGGAATATAAACAAAAATTCTCACTCATAAACACGGATCAAGGCACTGAATGTTTTCCTTGTGAAATTTCAGTATTGCTCCTTATCTGGGAAACTTGCATAGTTTCTTCTTGCCAAAGTAAAATATATCTTAGATTCACAAGACTGAAGAATTACATTCTGGTACTTCGTGACCAGGGCCACTTGGCCAAGAGCAATCAGCTTGTTCAGATGTCTCGGGGAACCTTTATCTTTTGGTGAATCAAGCCTCAGTGTCTGCAGATCTCTGGTCCTATGGCAGGCTCATCATCTGGGAATCACAGCCCTTCACATTTTCATCCTCTTCTCTGCTGGCACAAATATCCAGCAAAAAACATGAGTTGTGCATGCTGCACTCCTCCTCTGCTTTAGAGACTTACTTGGTTGATGTATTCATTAGGGATGATGTTTAAGTCCCATCAAAGTAATAACTTTGTGTAACAGTAATAATTCTGGTAATAACAGCCACAGTTAACAGAAATCAGATAATTGGACTTTCTTGCAAATATGCAGAAAAGCTGACATCTCACAGGACACAGGAATTAACAAAGATGTTGGCTAGGTAGAGATAAAATTTCCACTTGTTTCGAGTGGTTCTGAGCACCTAAAACCCTTTTACAAATCACAGTCATGCCATCTCATGCTCAAACCAGGGTGCTGCATGTCTTGTTGAATCTACCGATTACCATGTCACTGATGCAGTATGATCGCTGCAAAGGCACAGTCACTGATGCTCATTTCAAGCCAGAACAAGAATAAACTTTATCCACTTTAGTTTTCTTTAATCTAAAAGACTAAGAAAATATAACATTCCACAAGAGCATTTTGTGTGTGTATCTGTCCCCGGGACACAGATGAACTGGGCCCCACTGATTGTCTTTACAGACAAGCTAGCTGACTATTACACTTACAGACTGCCATCATAAAAAATCACCCAATGCCTCTGCACCCACCTCTGTCTCCTGTGTTTCGGATGAAGTAGCTCCCCAGTGTCACAGCAGCCATACGAAGGGCTTGACCCCCATTCCAACTCTTGCACGGCCAGCACCAGTCTTCACGCAGTCATGATGCAAAACTGCTCCAGGTGAAAGCCATCCTTCGCTTTTTGATGAATTAGTTTTAAGGTGGGTCACTCCCTCCTGGCGCAGAGCGTGGCTGCATGAATGCTGGACATGGCAGCAAGGAGAGGGCAGTGCAGGCCAGGGAAGAGGAGCTGGAAGTGGGTGGATGACTTCTTCCTGCAGCACTGCCAGCTTCCAGTGATGATGGAGCTGAGACACTGGTCCAGTACAGATGAGTAATCCTGCTGCCTTCTGCCATCTTCCCTGCATACAACAAATAAGTGATAAACAATACCAATGTGAAAAGTCAGGATATGTAGCAGTAGTAACAGATACAAAGTTTTCATGTGGATGATTAGGCTTTTATTAAGTTCTCTGGCAATAAAACATCATGGAGAAGATACATTATGGCTTTCTGCAGACTCAAGAAGGTTATCTATTTTCTGCAAAACCATTTTTATGGCTTTGAGTTAAAGATGGAAAAACAAACAACCTGGTAGTTAGTGGGAGGTATGGGAGGGAAACGCAGTTCCCAAGATCTTAGAAAAGGAGGCTGCTGTGAAAAGCCATCTGTTTACTGTGTCCTTAGCAGGACCATACAGAAATGTCCCCTTTAGGCAGTGTAGTTATTAACAAATGTAAAGAAGCAGTAAGCAAGTGTTGGAACATGGTTTCAGTCTAGTTTTTTCCTTTTATGGTAAAGCTGCCAACTTGCTGCTTCATTGCGATAAACCATCTGATTTTGTTTGTGATTAAGCAGAGCTAGCTGGTCTATCAAGAACAGAGGGGCAGATGATTCTTCCAAGCAAGCTGGAGATGTTTCGTGAAAAAGCTAAGCAGATTCCAGAGGAAAAAAAAAGGTTAACTGCATGTTTAGGAAAGCTGGTGGGGTTTAGAATGTAAATGTAGATCTCTATGCTATTAAAAATTTGAGGAGAAAATAAAAAAATGCCCAAAACATCTACTATAGACATACAGGGGGTGGATAAGATAGTCTTCCAGGTAGTGCCAAATTTTAAAAAGGCATTAACCAAAAAGATATTGGAATCTATAGGACATATTTTGTTATTTTTTTAGACCCAGGAATTATGTTTAAGGATTTTTATCTGTGCAAGACATTCTCTTCTGATAGATCTACACAGTCCTTTCTGTATAGAATAAAATATTCTAGAACAGAAATAGGAGTAATTGAACAGGAGAGCCCTTGAAAGTAAATGAGACCAGTATCTGCAGCTCACATCATAACAGAATAGGACTAGATTTCCTGATACGTTTCATCCTTACCTTTGCAATTTGTTAGAACTGCTGAAAGAAATAGAGTAACATCTGGAATTGTCCCTCCATGAATGTGCACAGGACAGTTTGTCGCATGAGGTTTCACAGGACAGGCTGCACAGTTCAGCAATGCAGGGCTGAAAGGTTCAAGACTTCATACGGCTGCCAAACACAAGGGAAGTTAGAAGGGGATAAGTCCAATGATCAAGAGAGAAGCTTGCAAGAATGCCATGGGGTTGTTCACCTATGGAGAACTGGCAAATTGCATAGATCCAATCCTGGAAGCCTTTCAGACTACAAGAGAAAGCCGAAAGCAAATAAATTATTTTGATTTTCCCTCCAAGAATCCCCAATAGCCCTCAAGCAAGTTACTGTCAGAGGCACAAAGTGCTGCTTCACCAGAAGGCATCCTTGGAGAGCCAGCAACCACCCAGCAGTCCCTGCTTACAGTTTGAGTCCTTCCAGGACCAAAGACCCACCATTCCCTCCATTTCCCTCTTATTCCCATTTCAGCAGGATTTGTTCCCTGTACCTGCATGAGGGGCTGGGCTGATCAACTCCAAAGAAATTCACTAACTCAGGCTTACTTGCACAGCCTGTTGTCTATCCCAGAGGGCACTTGGTGCAACTTCTCACCTTCCTAATCCTTCTGCTCTTATATTTCAGCAAAGCTGCCCATACACATGCACTCATGCAAACCCCTGTGGTGGGCCAGTTTATGAGATACCTTCAGAAGGGGTTTTTCACTTGCTGGGGAGCAAAAGAAAGGCAGCAATGGGCAGCAGACAGTAGTGAGAAAATACTTGGCTTGGAGGAGACCAACTTTTTCTAATGTTCCCTGAGCTCAGAAATTCCACTGGCACCTCCATATCAAGGAGTCGTTTTTATTTTCTTTATGGTATTTATGGGTTTGTGATGCAATATCAATATATGCCCATGGTTTCTATTTACACAACAGTGTGTTTTTAGCAAAAATTCTACCGTGTTCTCACTTTTTTAAGTTAAAAGAAAGCCTAGCTCGTATCCTGTGGTGAAAAATAAACATAGCTCACAGCTCCTTTCCTCCCAAATGTTTATGTGGAAGAAGTCCTGCCGTGCTGATTGCTGACAAATATCTGCAACAGAAACATAATGAGTCATTTTGCACCAATTTACCAAATAAAGCAGTTAAGTGGCACCCTTTGCCATGTGAGTGATCAATAAGGCAGTTAATGTTATAGCTATTGAGAAACTGGGAGTAAAACAGTTGTTTAATATCAATACAAGCCATAGCAGAATCCTCTACTGCTTTTCCTAGACTGGATGTGGTCCAGGCAGCAATTACAACTTGCAAGCTTAATCGGTCGAATTTATCTCCATTATCTTTACACAGTACAGAAAGCTTGTTTATCTCATGGTATTTATTACACACAGGGTCAGCACTAGGGGCAAACAATCACATAGGTAGCCCTGCAAGTCACCCCACACCCTGAATAAAAGGAGGCAGGGCCAGAGGCTCCACTGGGCTAATGATAGCTCTGCATTTGATAAATAATGCCAAACCATACAGAAACACTTGCTTCTGCCTTAATTATCTGCCTCAAGTTGCAGACTTGTAAACTATGCACAGTTTTCAAAAATGTATTTAACCTGCCTGGGAATTTATTTTCCTTAGTCAGATTTTTCTACGGTCTGTACAAGGCAGTCTGTGACAGCCTCACTCAAAGAATGACAAACTTCAACGCCAGGGCAGGTTGCTCAGAGTCTTGGTCGAGTCTACTCCCAAATAGCTCCATGGGTGGAGATACCACACCTCTCTGGGCAACCTGTCCCAATGTTTGACAATTCCCATGGTGAAAAAAATTGTTCTACTTCAGAACTGATCACAGCAAACACACTAGTCGTGCATCCTTACACAGAGGGCAAATTGTAGAGCCTCCCGTTACCACAGACTTTTCTGGAAGTCTTGCTTCAATGCAGCTTTACAAAATAGTTTAGCATTGTGGAGCACACTATGAAACCTCAGTAGGTGTTCGTTGGCCATCACAGCCTAGAGATCTTATCCTGAGATCAGCCTTTTGGTATAAAATTCTGTGTAAAAGTTCTGAAGGCAAAGAGTAACTCCAACTCCAAAAGCATAAGCAGGGAGGAATGCTGCAAGAGCATGTTATGGAGCTCAGATGTAATCCTAAACCTTCCTGCAGCGTTACAGCGTCCTGCACTATGCTGCGCGGAAACCTCTTACATGCCTCACACAGTAGAAATGGAGATTTTGGCCCACCTTTTTATAAATCTTGATCCAAAATGTGTTTGATGGTCCTGTTCATAGTAAAAAGCACGAAGAATACTTAGGTACTCGTTTACATGCTCTTGTAAAATATGTGAAGTATCTTGTTTTATCCTATTCTGTGGAGGACATCTCAAAGAAATTACTTGTCCTTTTGATAAAAGTTGTCTCTCGGTCTGAAATGAAATAGAGAGTACGTTATCCAGGTATTTGAACTGCTGTGCTTTCAAAATTCAAAGCTTTGCATGACCAGCTTAAAACAGTTTAGGTTTTGATGCCTTATCTGTCCAGACTGTGTCTCAAGTGGGCTGCTAGCCATACTTCATAAGTGTAGCAAAAACTTGAGTTTAAGGTTTGAAATTTTCAGTTATAATCTTCTTATAGAGAGCCTGATCTTTTTGCTGTCCTCATTACAGTTCATCTCTAATGGAACTTACAAAAAATATTTTTGAACTCTTAACCTTTTGTTCATTTTTTTGTACAAAATATTTCCATTAGAGATGGTTATTTAAATGCAAGGGCAAATTAAATAAGATGTGAATCCAGTACTTTTGACTAATCACGGATTGCCAGATTTTGGAAGGTCTAGGCTGTTCAGTGTAAATCCTTTTAAATATAAGTGCTTCTGTCAGGAGAGCCATTTTCCCCAATTAATGGATTTTATTTCTTTATTCACAGATCGAGAAGACCAGTCTATCCTGTGCACGTAAGTAAACTAATCTATTTTAGAATATCTCAATATTACAATGTCTTTCTTTATTCAAAATTGATTCAAATTATGATGGAACAGACATATTCTCCTCACCTTCAGTAAGCTTGAACTCCAATCCTAAATCTACTCCAGTAGGTTTACTGTTGGTAAAATAAAAAGCAGGTATTAGTGCCACAGGACGTCTTTAATGCCTAAACTTATTTCTTTAAATTGACTTGCTGAATTTAGAGATTTAAGAGTTTACACCGAACAACTGGGGAGAGTGGTTGTAAAACTGTGTGTGTAGAGAGAGCAAGGGATTTTAAAAGGTTCCTAGAGGAAGCTGAGGAACTGAAAAAACTGAGGAACACAGAGCATCCTTGATATTTACTGAATTGTTTTTTATTTTCAGCTGTTGGTAGCTCACCGCAACTTCCTAATTCAGTTGTCATTGCAGAAAAGTGTGATCTTTCATGTCCATGCTGTTGCTTTGTGCCATTTGCCTATATCAGAGCCAGAACGGGGAAGGTTTGGTACCTCCCAGCTGGCAGCGGGCACCCCTGGAGCCAGTGCACGAGGCAGGGGGTGTTGACTAAGAGGGCTCAGCAGCACCACGCAGGTTGGACCTTTCTGCAGTCTCTACATAACTGGTTTAGGCAATAGCGAAATACCAGCTAAGCCAGCCCTGGTTTGAACCTTCTGATTTTCCTGTGTCCTGGCTTGCTGAAGGCCTCCTCCTTGAGTTTTGACCTGCCAGCGCCCAGGCAGCACCAGCATGGGGGTTTCAGCTGTTCTATCATGGGTCAGGCAGTGATTTTATTGCTATAAGCTCTGCTGTGCACAACTTACTACTCCACGAAATTCCATTGGTCTATCATTCCTACCTGTCTTGTAAAACACTCGGACTGTTGACTTGGACAGGGATCTCCTATTTGACCTTCAGTTTGGACCATTCCTCCATTTGTCTGTTGCTTTATTTACTTGGATCCCATCAAGGATGCTTTTGACACAATTTTGTGTTTGTTGTATTAGGCATCTTCCAGTTTTCCCAATCAAAGGTAGGATTTGATTCTGTGTAAATACTAATTATTGTTTGCAGAAGATGGTATGCATATTATTTATAGCAGGTTCATGCAGTGATGCCGTAGTCTATCAAGTATTGTAAATACACATAGTTCCAACCTGAATGGGTTTTAGGTTATCTGTGAAAATGTGACTACTGACTGACTGAATATATATTTACACTACAGTTTTTAAAAAGCACTGCTACTGATCACCAGCCATACAGTTACTTGTGAGTGCCACTGCTAACTAGGAAAAATTTATCACCTACGAAAAAGTAAAAATTATATCCTGTATCTACTACTACAAGGGCTAGCATAACTCTAACCTCTCTTGTAACAAGATTTCATTACATGTAAGTATATCAATCAAGAATCTGTCTAAAAATGCATTAATACCAAAAAGAAATCTAAAATTGCTGCAATGATGAAATAAAAATTGACCATCACATTCTTCCCAGGATGAAACATGTCATGGTAATGAAGACTAATTTACAATATGCATTTCCTCCTTCTATTTCTGTACTTTAGTTTCTTTTTCCATTAGTAAATCTTCAGATCTTCTTCTAACTTTGGAATATTAGGATTTTTAAGGAAGGGACTTTCTTTTGCAAATCTATGCCTTTTTGTTCATGCAAATTCATTAAAGGATCCACTTCTGACAGCTACCATATATTGAAAATACTTTTTCTTTCACCTGGCCAGCTAAGCTGGAAACATAAGCATGAAATGTCTTTCCCATTTTGAAAACAGCCACAGTAAGTGATTCGTTGAGACGTTTAGAATAACTGCTGTATGTAGGATGGGCATCATGAGCCATAGCTTAAAACAGTCCTCACAGATGTCTTTTAAACCAAAAAGATTAGTCAAGCTAAAACAAATGTACACAACTTTAACCACTACTGGTTTATCACCATTGTTGGCCTTATTTGGCTGCATAGAAAGAAGAAAGCTCACTTGGCTTTCAGCTGGGCAGCTGTGAAGTAAAAGCAATTTGCATTATTTTATAGAATTGCTAAAAATTCTAAGAAATTTTCTTTTTGCTTAAAATACGTAACAACCACTGAAGACTTCATGGCATTGATCAGCTGGGATCTTTTCTTTAAATAGCTACAGACTCAAACTTTCCAAGGCCAGGTACATAAATTGTAAAAAAAATGTAGCTGTAAAGATTCATATATAAGTATTTGTGGATGCTGCCAAAAACTCACTTATGTTTAGTGATGCTGCAGTGTAGACTCTTGCATTCTTCTACTTAGTGCTACCCATCTCCCACAAATAAATTTTTGATATTTAGCTCATGGGAATTCAGCGTGATAGCCACAATACTGGTGTCAAAATGCAAGGAGAAATTGTGCATTTTATTTTTAAGTACTCTGTGCTGTGTGCTTTGTACTACTTCTGCAAAGTTATTCCATTGTTAGTAGAGTTCACTTGAAACCAAAGGCCTGGTGGGATTCTGAGTACCTGGGACTCACCCGAAATGCTGCTGGGGCACAGGCAGGGGCATAGATCTGAGAATTAGGCATGAGTCCGTGTTTCTAAGTATAAACATACCCATTATCAGGACTTCACCCTCTGCTCATTGAACCTACCCTCATGTGGTTAAGTATTGTTTGCATTCTTTTTCAGTCCCTACCCTTTGTGTGATTAACTGTGGTATGTTTAAAATGCTTCATCTGTCTTTAGTGTTCACGGGTTCTAATGCTTCCTCAGAATTCCCCGTCTTTCCTAGATTTCATTATTTCCTCTAGATTTTATTAATAGCTACACACATACTGCCTCTGATCTACCTTCCTCTGTGCACACATCCTTTCTGCTGTAAGCTTTTTCCCATGTGCAGCATCACTGAACATCCTCTCATGTCATTCCCTGCCAGTTGCTCTCTGCCACTTTACAGTCAGCCTTAAAACCCCACACCCTATCATGCACATTTACAAGCTGCCTCTCGGGAACATAAGAAACTTTATAACATGGCTGTGCTTACTAACTAATATATCTGTGGTTGCATTATTATAACATGACATGACATGACATGACATGACATGACACAACATAACATAACACAACATAACATAACACAACATAACACATATAATAAATATACAATGTATAATACTGCACTAAGGGTATGAAATCTTATTATTTTATGTGCCTGAAAATTAAGGCAGTTAAGACTTTTCCACCCTTGTGTTTTGGTCCCTGTACTGTTCTGGGCAGCCTTCACTGCTCTGCCTGGCTATTGGGGTTCCCCGAAATTTCTGCCTGCACTTAGGCCTCCCCCACTCTTCTTTGCAGTCTCTCTTCTTTGACATCTGAGTTGGCCGTGAAATATTCTGTATTCACTCTTGCAAAGACCATGCTGGTCTGTGTTGACCAGCACATTAGATGTTGCTGAAGGAAAAATCCCAAGAAATCTGTCCAGTTACTCAGAGACCTGAGCAACCTCAGTGCATCAGCAATGAAGCGTGATTTGGACTAAGCAATGGCCAGTGAACAGGCTTGTGACTTTTCAAGCTTCTTCCAATGTAAGTAGAGGCACCAGCCCTCAAAGGAGAATTCTGGCCTTTAAGTTGCTTGATTTCTAAAGATACAACTCCTGGAGTTTTCAAAACATTTTTTACTTAAATTCCACAGGTGCTTATTTGCATAGCTAAGCACTCATGTGAGTGCTTTAAAGATCTCCTCTAAAACCTGCCTGATCTTGGGGTTATCATATTTTAGCCCCTTCTGAAAAGAGTGGGTGGAATATTTCCTAGAAAGCAGATGTGGCTAAAAGGATTATGCACAAGTTTTAGTTAAACAAAAATCACCTTAAATGAATGAGAAAAAAAATCTGCTCAAAATTCCGAATGTTTGGGGTAATGTGAAGCCTGTGAAAACAAATGCTTGTTAAACACTTGATTTCTACACATAATCATATACTTTTTCATTACCTTTTACTTTTTTTATACATGCATTTAGTTTGAATAGCTTCTGTAAAAACATATGATAGCAGGGTGCTAGTTCCACTTAGTAACCGAGAAAATATCGGGTGAGGCAGTGACAGTCCTGCCTTTTTCCCATTCCTCCCCTCTCGTTTTGGGCAAACTCTCCAGAGCCTCACTTGGCCATGGGACCTCAACCCGCTTTCTCCCTTGACACGTGTCAAGAAGCGGAGTCATCCAGATCATCCTCCAAACTGCAAAGCCCCATTAGTCAAAAGACTCCTCCACGAGAGCACTAAACTCTTTTCTTTCCCAGCTCACTAAATCTCAAAGGCTGGAGCTGGCAAGCGTTGCTGCCTGGCCCTTCTCCCATACAGATATCTTGTGTAGCTTTAGACCCGGGGTGGAGCTTGGTGCTGAACCAGCTCAGTCTCTTTTGGGAATTTTTTTATAAGTAAACTAGTAGGATCAGTGGGCTGGCTTCCAAGACGGGTCTCTAGTGGGGTACACGGGTCTAGGACAAAGATCTTCATTATTTTTGCACATCTCGTACTGCAGGATGAAGGCTGCCAAACCCTAATGTGATTTAGAGCACCTCATTGACTGCTCTGTGCAGAGGGGCTTCCCGCAGTGCCAGCATAGCCAGATTAAGAGATGTGTGAACGGGCAATTTTTGTGGTTCATGGCTTACTGAAACAAATGCTGAAAATAAATTCTGCTGTTACTTTTTAGGTGTTTCCAAAAGTGGAATTAAGCTATTCCTTAGCTCATAATATTAATATAGAAAGCTTTCAAATTTTCAACAAAAAAATACACCTTTTAAACAGATTTTTCCCAGTTATACCCAAAAGTGCAAGAGTCCTAGCTACACCGCAGGCTCACCCCACAACAGTGGGGCCAACTTGTTAGTCTCACCTTGTCTTAATTTGGAAACCTATTCTAACTGGGATAATTTTCATTTAAGGTGAAAGAAATGGACCCATGGAGGATTTAGTAGCTCATGTGGTACAAAAACTCTATTATAGCTAAGTACTATATACGTGAGCTTATGTGCTTTAAATCCTGTACTGAGTTCCTAAAACAATGCCTGGCAAGAAATGAGGGAAGAATAAATTAAAACTATGCCATACAATGCGAGAGTGGTGTTTTTAACAGAGCAAGCCTGTAAGCCTAGTGGACCCTTTGCTCTGGGAAAGCCAAGGAGCTTCTTAGGAGGAAAACACGTATGAGAAGTAGATGAAGTAGTGCTGTTGGGGTGATCAGAACTGTGCTTTTGATCTGTTTTTCATGTTGCTCATCTGAGCTGGGTGCAAAGAACAGCACCGACAGCAGATGTGCTGCCTCTCTGTATGGCAGGCAACAAGAACGACTTGAGATGCTTCAATTAAAAAAATGATCAGTCTATTCCCAAAAGATCATCATTAGGACAGTGGTAACGATGTTTATATGGTGAACTTGCACTCTGAAACATAGTTTAGGGGTAAAGACTAAGGAAAACGAGCTTTCAGAAGAGAGAAGCAGATGCCTCCTGGGAGGAACCCTGTTGTGTATGGTCCATACCAAAACCGCTGAAATATGCTTGCAAAAAAAAGACCCATCTTTAAAAATCTAGTCACTGAGCTCAAGAGAGCACGTAGATTTTAAAACAGGTAGAATTTCTTACACCACCTCACAATGAAAGTTTTTTCTGCCACCCCAGAAATGATGGTATTTCATGGCAGACACAGAGAAAAAAACTAGCATGACCAATTCTGTTCCCGCTCAGTAGTTCTAGGAAGAATTTCATTCACCTGTGAAGTGGACTAAGAGATTCACATGTTCTTCTCCTCCTCCTCGGTCTTCCCCCTTGATGTTTAGAGGCATTGAACCTGATCTAGTCATTCCTCCTCATTAGTTAGTTTTCAAACACATGGTATTTTATCACTGAGATGAAATCTACAGCCCTGATGTATACTTCAGAGTTTGAGGGCTACTAAAGTTGTTTAATGGATACTTGTTCATCAGACCTCTCTATTGTCATGGACATTTTAAAAATTATCTGATGTGTTGAAAAATCAGATTTATTCATCAGCTATGGACATTATTCTTCATTACTTATTGACTTCAGAGATTTTTTTCCTACTTGTAGTAGCTGTTGAGATCCTGCCTGTTTTCCATTTCATGTTGAAGAACTTTTTATTGTCCACTTCAAAAGGCAGTTAAAGCCGCACCGTTTATCTGCAGAAACTAGGAAAACCCTCAGCCTGTGCAGGAACAAAGAGTTAAGGATGAAAGCACAGAACAAAATGTTAAGTAACTTAAGCATTACAGTATGGTAGGATAATTACAAGTAAAATGATGCCATATATGGTAATACTCACAGGGATTCAGGGGAAAGCCAAATGATGGGCACTGTTGCCCTGGGAGAAAGGAAATGCAATTCATGTAGCGATGAACTACAAATAACCTTTAATAAAATGGAATAGTTCAAAGCCCAGGGTTTGTTTGAAGAAAGTTGGTGGTTTTTTTTTCCCAAAGAAACAAAGTTGTAAGGTAGATTTATTTGAAAACTTTGTATGCATATGTCTTCAAATTGGTGTGCTTGGTTTGGAATTGTTCCCAGGACACTTAATTTTTATCAATAAAACATGGAAATGTTTTAGACTGAAGCCCAGGCAGAGATGAATCCAGCCTCTAAACTGTGCAAATTAACCCAGGTCTTGTGAAAAGCAACATATTCATCTCAATTATTTCTGGTGAAAACTCTAAAAGCCAGAAGAAACACTTCTCATCGTGTCGTACCTCAGGCAGGAATTGTTTCTGGTTTCCTAAGGTTTACATCAATGTCATCCCATCTTGAAAGTTCTGCCCAGCACTTACTCATATTTTTTATGTCCATTTATCACCGGTCCCTTGGTAGGGAAAATTAACTCCTGTATTTCCTAATTAGGAAAAGAAGCAGAACTGCAATGGATCCAACTAAATAGTTTCAGCTTCAAAAGAGTTGACAAATATCCATGGGATTTTTGAATGTATTGTTCTTTTTATTTTTAAATCCATTTTAGTTTAAATCCAAAGACAAAGAGGTCCAACTTACATTTAGACTGCTGCCGTCCTCACAGCACTAGCTTGATACAGTTGAAAGCACTAGTTTATTACATCCACACCCACTTCAATGCCCTTTCTGATTGCTGAGACAGGACAGCATAAAAACATTTTCCTGTGTATAATCATCAGAGCCAAAGGTATCTAGAAGACATGAGATGATATAATGTGACACTTAGAAAGGGAAAAGTAGGCTGGAAATGCTCTTCTGAGAAAAGACCGTGTAAATTTGGCCCTTGTACCTGTACTTTGAAAACCAGTATTTTACTTTAAGAGAGGGCTTAAGAGTTGCAAATAAAGTTAACCCTGGAAGTCCTCTGGGAGGTGAAAAGTTACCACTGCCTTCCTGCTACCCAAGGAACACTGCGTGGAGCACAGCCGGGATGCCAGTTCTGCTGCTCAGACATCTCCCCACACAAGACGTCCATTACTACCCAGTTAGCAGGGACACCTCAGGCAGTCCCAGCTCTGGTCCCACTGAATTCAAGGAGTGTTTGAACATGGAGTTCAGATGAGGCAGGATCATCCGCTTATTCTCCAGCACTGATAAAAGCTGTTAGTCTACTTTAATGCCAGAGTTTCAGAAGAGAAAACTATTGTATTACTGCTGATGGTTTTTCTTACTGCTGTACCACATCATAGTTAATGTTGTATTTTTTGGTCTTAAAATACAAGCAGACTCCCTGCCAGCTCCACTTCTCATAAATGTTCCAAGGCTGCCAAAGCAAGATGAACTGCCGTTCAAAAATGCATCATGTTTTAGAGTTGCCTTAAATGGCCCAATGTCCAGTCAAAATACTAACGGGACAGAGATATAGCTCTGATAACGTGTTCTTTGCGTGCTGAAGTCAGGTGGATTTGGAGAGATAGTGTTCTGGGGTAAATACTAACTGAGCCGGGAAGTTTCCAGCCCTGTTTTTATACACTAAATATATCGCATGGCAGAAGGAGTCCCTGGTTACCTACCTTCTTTTGTGTTATTTTCTTTCCCCTCAGAGGTGAATCTGGTGCTGGCAAGACAGAAAATACCAAAAAGGTCATTCAGTACCTGGCTGTTGTTGCTTCATCACATAAGGGCAAAAAGGACACCAGCATCACTGTAAGTGAGCTCTTCCGTATTCAACTCTTCTTCAAGCCCGTTAGGACTGTACTGGGCTGACTGTGCTAACAGCAAGTCAACGTCTGTGGCTTGCCAAACAGTCGACATATTAAGAGTACACAATTACGTCACAGCTCTATGTTTATGGAAAAAACCTTTTGTTTGACACCCCTTCAGGCATCAAATCAGAATGTACTTTGCTAGAAGAGAAATATTCATAGCTTTCCATAGGCATAGCACCTATTTATATCCTAGCATGAAGGCCTTGAAGTCTGCAAGGGCTCGGGTCCTTATTTTACCCTTGGTCCCTGGCAACTAAGAAGTTTGGGAAAGTCTTTAACTAACACATTGTCCAACTGCATCACCAAAACATATACCAGCATTTAAACTTCCAAAGTTTTGATTTGCCTTGTTAGCAAGTGAGTTTTCTTACTAACTAACAAAGAGTCCCAGTAGAAAACCTCTCTTTTCTTTTTACTCCTCTGTCAGAGAGAACAATTTTGAAAGGCACAATTTTTTTAAAGTACTTTGTTCCTTCAAAATTTATAATAGTTTTGCCTTAGTGACTAAAGCTTGTTTTCTTGCTCTGAACCATAATACAAGGTTATACCTGCCAGTTCCCAGAGACCATTAGTGTGGCTGAGGCTCTCAGCTGTCTTTGTTGTTTTCAATGATACAACTCCAGGTCTGACGTCATTTCCAGCCTTTTGAATGTTACTCAAACTTCTGCAAAAAAAAAAAGTAGCAATTCACTTTTATAACAAAACAGGCTTAATTCAGGAAGACATTTCAGTGCATCCCAAATGCAAGACTGGGTCCAAAATAAGTAATTAGTAGGGTAGTGGAAAACGAAGTAAAAATCTCATGACCACGCCTGTGCTGGGTCTTGCAGCTGCCCTTGCCTACCGTGTGTGGTGGCACAGAGGACTCCAGAGCACAGGGTGTGCAGCCTGGCCTCTTCCACCATAAATAATTGTTGCTTACATACAGCAGACTCTGCTTTGGGGCAGGGGAGGGAGTAGATGTCCCTGTGGGTAGTATTTTCTAGATATTTAATCTGTGATTAAATTTAGTGGAAACAGCCCAAGACTAAAGACATCGTTTTCGTTTGTTGAATGTTTATGCAAAAAACTTATTTCTGCCTACTGGGTCCCTGCCCAGTGGCTGGGGGAAATGAACTTGTGGTTTCAAGGCCATCCCTAACAGGCATGTAACTGCAGTTACTGCTGACTCCTCTGGGGAATTACATGAATCTCAGGATCAATCTGGCCCTGAGACTTACCTGAAGGCAAATATCCACCAGATGGGAGCTGAGAGAAAGTCTAAGTTGTTCTATACCATGCGGACAAATAGTGATTCAGTGACTGGGACTACTCACACTGCAATTTCAGTCATTAAAAAATAATGAATAGCAAAATGCCTCAGTTGCACCAGAGAAGAACTGGGGATTTACTATAAAAATACCTGTCCTTGTCTGGTGCTGGGAGCCTAACCTGGGACTGGATCCAAATCCCATCCCTCTGCTTCAGGGTTGTTTTTTTTTTCTTCAGTTAAAATGCTCTATATATGTTAATGGTATTTGTACTCTTGGTATGTCTGCAACAGATGATTTGTATTCCTGGTTTATTTGCATGGAAACTGTGTATTGGTTATTTTAATACAGGAAAAACAATAAAAATGTCTGTGTAATGGAAATGATACTGACACTTGTTTTATACCACGTTATTCAATACAGCAAGGTCCATCTTTTTCTTACGTGAGTAACTTAGACTGTTTGATGTGTGTTTAAGGCACTGAGTGTAGATCTGCATGCTATTGTTGCACCTCGAAAATTTAAGAGAGATTTTGTTGAAATATGTTGTATGATATGATAAAAAGCAACAATAGCGCCAAATGCTCTCACAAATCAACCCTAACTGTGTCAGGCTCCATGGTAAAAAATGAGGTCTGACACAGGCAGGGTCATCTTTCAAATACCACTCTCTTCTATATGTGTGTGTTCAAATTGCCATAGTTTGAATGAAATTTCCCACGATCCTGAAAGAGCCACTCAGCCTGAAATTGAGCTATGTGATTTCTGAATGAAAATACCCAAATGCTTTCTGTGCTTCAGGTTGAACTTTTTAGGACTGTTGTGAAATAATTCCTAAACCTCACGTGTTTGATTGATTTGGTTTGCTGCATGCTTTCCATTTGATACTGCTTTCAATTTTACATTTTCATGTAACTGTTGAGAATTGTTCACATCCGCAAAGTTAGCATGTTCTTAGCTTGCTGCTATGACGTGTAACAGAGCAATTCCCACTGCAGCGTGTGTCTGCAGGTTTGTTACAGCAGTTTCTTACAGGCCCTCCTAGGCCCTCCTGTATCGTGGTGTGCCGTGCCAGCATACCACACTTTGGGAATACAGGCAGGTTTGCTGGCATATTCTTTCTGTTTCTGTGCCAGGCAAATGGGATTTTTATTTTATTTTTTATGTGGTCTTTTTTTCCCCGTTCTGACTGCTGCCTCTCCGACTTTGGCTATGACAAAGGGCAACATGTTGCCTTTTAATTAATTTAGTACTTCATTTTACAAGCTCTCAGCAAAAAAATTAATTCGTTACTGACATAGACAACTCTGTGGAGTTCAGTGGACTTAGAGCTGCATACAAGGCTGTTGATTTGTAGCCACAGTTTTATACCTCAAGTTTATGGCATAGTTCAGTTCTCACCAGAAGCAGGTGGTATCTGTCTCAGTGTAATAGACAAGGCTCTATTTCAGCTGTCACCATCTGATTTCAGCAACACCCTACGCTTATACTGGAGTTTTTAAGTCTACAGAGTGTAACTGGAAAGAGTTGCTCAGTACAGAGAAACTTCACGGACTTTTAGGAATTCCTTACTTATTCTAGGAGTCCTATATTAGCTTGTTTGGAAATCTTCCTTCAACTCTTAGGTAGTAAGTTTTGGGGCATTTTTGGTGAGGGTTTTTCTTGTCTTTTTTGTGAAAATGCATTCTTGAGACATGCCTTAGCTCTCAAAAGACCTATGCCCTCAGGAAGGTGCTCATTCTCCCGTCTCAAGACCATGCAGATAAGTTTAGCCATTTGTTAACAATCTGTTGCTTTTTACCGATATTTTTGAGGCAGCTCTTACTGCCACATAAATTACAAGACATTCAGGAGTGGCATTTAGAAAAAGGTTACAAGTTTTGCAGACTAATTGGGAAGCACTTTCATTTTCCAAATTATTTCCCCCAGATTCAACCTAAATATTGCCTTATTTTCTAATGAAAATTACTTAAATGATATAATATTATCTATCAAAGACTTTTCCCTTTTCACGGTGAGTTATTTGAAATAATGCATGTTACTGCAGAGTAGTAATTAAAGAATAGGTCAAGAACAAATATGAAAGTGAGTGACCTCATAGGATAGAGCTGAATGAAAAGTTTCAAAAAGCTGTATTCATAAGCAAAGGATTTTTTCAATTTCATTGATTTGTTTAGAAATAGGAGTATTAAATGCATGCTTGTTTCATTGCATGACTTGTTTCATTAGCAATTGCCAATCACAATTAACAATATAATACAAAGTTTGTGTGTTTGCATGACAATTCATTATCCTAGTTGGAAATAAATCAATGCATTTCCATATTTAACCTAAATAGCTTTGCATGGATCATTATTAATAGACTCAATGAAATCTGCTTTGTAGCTTTGTGCTGCATTACATTAAAATTATTCTCAGCAAGTTATTCTAATTACATCGTCATTTGCTAGCAAAGGATCTCAATAAACTAACTTGAAAAAGACATGCTAGAGGTTCCTTTAAGAATATCCCTTCTAAAAATTATATTAAACTGGAAAAAAAAATATATCTGACATTGAATGACCCTTTTTTTTAAGAAAGGCCAGTCATGATGCTAAACAGATTAATAGACTTTAATCTGTCACAGGCAACAGGGCTGGAAAAGGGTCATATATACAGGACAGCAGTCAACTGCACAAATATAAACACAAAGATTAATAGAGAATGAAAACAAATCCACATGAAGTGCAGTAATCAGAAAAAAAAAGTTAGAGGCTTAAATTATCTTTCACATTTTTCTCCAGTGTACATTTCTTGGTGTTAATTAAGTAATTATGAAGTTTAGGGTTAACTGCATCTGAATGAATTTTAGGGTGAGCTGGAAAAACAGCTTCTACAGGCAAACCCTATTCTTGAAGCTTTTGGAAATGCCAAAACTGTGAAGAATGACAACTCCTCCAGATTCGTAAGTAGGAGAAATCCAGTTGCGTCTACGGGGCGGGTGGGGGGTGGGGGAGAAGTATAGCATCTTTTAAAACACAATGCACAGACAGTAGCCTTCATCAGTGCTTCACTGTAAAGACCGTCTTAAAACTAATCCCTTAAAAACAGTTTAGAATTCCTCTCTCAAATAGGAATTTAGCCTTACAGAAGATTAAAGATCAAGCTCAAACTAGACAGTACCATTGTCCTCTCACAATTTAGCAGTCTGTGTGTGGCCTTCCAGCGCCAATTCCTGTTCCAGGACATACCCACCTTCAGAATATTTGCAAACAAAACCTGTACTTTCTTTTTCTCTGCACCACTGTTGAGCATATATCTCATCAGGTGTGACTGTTACTTAGCAAGAGTGGTTAATGTATTAAATTAAAAACTGCAGGAGAAAAATGAAAACAGTCATATGGATTCAAGTTAGAATTATGTGAGCTGAGGGCTGTCACTATTTAATGACACTTTTTTCTGGGAGTGCTGGCAGATGCTTGTTTTCCCTGCAGACCCTCCACTCCCCACTCTGCTCCCTCTCTGCAAAGCTCAGGGATCCATGCAGATGAACCGTAGCAGAGGGAGTTATGCAGATCCAATGCTATTCCCTCACCGAACTTGTGGAAATCAAAGTAGAAAATAGATGTTGTCATATCCCCAGCTTCCAAAGCCTGGTCCAGTAGCAAGGACCCCTTTTCCTCTAAGTGCCTGAACAAAATGTTGGGGCAAATCTCTGCAGGGGGAATATCAGAGAAGTTCACTTCCTTTCAGGCTTTTCCGCGGGTTGTCCCAGCAGGAGGGAATCAAGCATATTATTCTTAAGAGGATGATGTACATGTCTTATTAAACAGGCTAGATACTAGTGTTGGAAAACTTTGGCATAACATGAAAGAACAGCCCAATCTAGATCTTCTTTTCATTCACAGGGCAAATTCATCCGCATCAACTTTGATGTGACAGGCTACATTGTCGGAGCAAACATAGAGACTTGTATCCTTTTCAGTGAGCTGCACTGGAAGCTAACTAGGGTGAGCAGAAGGAAGTAAGATAAACAAGCTCCGTTGCATGTCTAAGAAAGGCAAATATTGCTGAGGTTGGTATAAACAAAGATGGAGGGAAGTGGCTCCATTTATGCTGATACCAGCTTCTCAGTTTGTCTTACTCTCATGTTTACATTTTCAGGTCTGTTTTCTCAGCTATAGGAAAGTGTGCTATTCGCCATACACAGCTTCAGAAAATGGAAGCACCATACCTAAGGCAACAGCAGAATCCCAATAATACAATAATGGGAAAAGATTGTTTTGTGGTTAAGATTGCATGTGATCTTGAGAGCGATGTGGTCGTTTTGGTTTGTATCAGTGTCATCCTGCATGGGTCAGTTCCCTGTGGTCTACATTTCCAGCTGCATAAAAGGTTTTGAAACTTCACTGTTTCTTACTGGTGCTGTGACAGGCACTTCACCGAATGCTTGGTATTATCACTACGGTTTATGCAGGAACTTGGAGAGCGCTTCCCAGTTTTCAAGTCCAGGTTTGGCACTTTGTCCCGGTCCTGACCGCATGTTGGGATGAAGTCCAGGTGCTCAGTACGATCTCACCCTCAGCACTCTGCACCCTGGCTTCTGTAAGGGAAGGGCCCTGAGCCTTGCGGACTGAACGTGGCTGTGTGCGCCCTGCTCTTTAGCTATAGCAAAGGTCACATATGTTGTACTGGGATAGAGGCACTCCAAGAAAAAGCATTGAGAATAACCTGTTAAGGGAAGAGTCTATACAATCCCTAGTATGGCAGCTTTCTAGCTCATGTCTGGAGGATTGAAGGGCCATTTTAATAAAAGTAATATACCTTTCCCTTTCACCCCTCTAAAGACTTTATCTTACTAAAGACAAAAGAGACAGGAAAAGTCAAAGAACATGGTCAGAAGAGCTGTCTGAGAGTCCTTACAGTACCTCTGCCTTTGTCAAACCAAGGGGCAGTTTATGCTGAAATTGCCTTAATCTCTGCATATTTTGACAAACTGCCATTGTCATAAATTACATGTTCTGGAAACTCACTCAACTGAAGTGAAGCAAGTATTTTGCTGGTGCTGATGCCCCAGATAGCATCAAGTGCTAGATATTTCCAGAGAACTTGTCTGTTCTGAATGCTAAGTACTGCCCCGCTGTTTCAAATGGTACACCCAGAGCAGTGAGCTATGTATCAGTAACCTCGATGTATATTTTCAGGAAAAAATTACAGATATTTCAGAGAAATTCAGCTTACCCTGACATTGCTTGCCAAGTACTGTTGCCTCTTCCCTTGGTTATGTTTATGAGATAGTGTCTTTTAATGAACAAATTAGTATGTAGCTAGATTGCTCAGTGCTGCATTGCTCATCTTTGCATAGAGAAGGACTTGCTTGCTCCAATAAATGAGAAAGAAAGATGCAACTATAAAGAAGGACCTTATCTTTTGGGTTTAACATCAAACAACAAACAACTTTATCCTTCTGTTCTTATTTTGACAAGTGATCTTTAGAAAAAATCAGGTTTTAATTTTTTTGGTCTTAACTGAAATTTTACCTATAGCACTGTAGCTTTTAAAGAGTGCATCACTGACTGACGTAGACATACTTACACTATTACCAACTTAATTTTTAGTAGTTTATACAAAAATGTACCATAAAGCTTGCTTTTATATGTACAATATGGGCCTCAAGAGCTTTTTTTCTAGCAGCCTCAGCTTATTTTGGAAGAATCATATTGGTACTTCATTTTAAAAGTGATATGAATTATATCGTGAATACTATTTTTATATAACTGATTTTAGAAGCATTTATGTCTATTGTGGTGCTTATTACCATGATTACCAGCATTTACCATACAATAAGAGTTAGGAAATTGATCTACGCATTATAGTGAGAATTATACCAATACCAGATCTGCTGCCACAGAATTAGATGCATGTTAATGTTAGACAAGCTCATGGCAAATATTTCAACAATGCTATTGATGGTTCTGAGGCTGATGGCACAATTAAGGAAAGACTGAAATACGTTATTGATTTTTTTTAACACACTTGACAAACAGATTTGCTTGAAAAATCCCGTGCTATTCGTCAGGCTAAAGATGAGCGAACGTTTCATATCTTTTACTATTTGATTGCTGGAGCTTCTGAACAAATGAGAAGTAAGTTACTTGCTAATGATTCTTAGATTTCATTTAACAGTCTGAGCAATGGCTTACTTAAGTAATTTATCTTTACTTCTGTAATTGTATTTATATAAAGGATTGAATGACATAAATAGCTCTTTAGCTCTAGAAAATAATTCTCTCAAGTGAATTATAAGAAAGCTTCAATTGATGTCCCCCTGTTTGATCCAGTTTGTTTGCAGTTTATGGGATGTTTCAATTTACAGGAGATGTAAACCCATTCAGATCCCATCTTGAATGATATCAAGAAGATGAATAAGGAAGAGTCATTCATTTTTTTTTTTAACACAAAAGAAATTTGGGTTCCCAATAAAAATATTGGCTTGTGGTTTTAAAATAAATTAAGAGAATGTCATTCCCACAGCACATTATTACACTGTGAAACCCATAGCTTCAGAATGTTGAAAAGGTGAAAAATGTAAGTGGATTCAACAAATAGATTAGACATGATATGTATTGGAGCATCATGGTTCAAATATGACATCTTTCCCTAAATCACTGTTTTCCAAAGAACATATAAAGCAATTGGTAACTTTGTATTTTCCCTGGTTTTTATGCTCATTACCTAAAAATCTGTTGTTGGCCGCAGTCTATGGCTAGAGAGTCTTTTGGTCTGGCCCACTACAGTTGTTACCTGGCTCCATTCTTATTATTACCTGATATGAATCCCCACAGAGAGAAGTGTAATTCTGAGTAGGTTACACATGGTGTTAAATGAAAGATTTTGGGGAAGAATGGCTCAGATTTCAGTCCATAGGGTGCAAAATTTCACTGAGGGGCAGAGACATTCCCCAGTTACTAATGAAAACTGGAAACCTAACACAAGCTTGCTAAATAAAGAGTTATTTTGAAAATATTTGTGCACCACAAAACTCTAAACTCCTCATACAAACAGAGTCATCCTTTGGTGAAAACACTGCGTTTTTTTCCTGTTGTTCATTGGGAGAACTCATCAACCATGAGCATTAAGCTGATGCACTTAAGTAAAGCTTTTCTTCTTTGCTTTTTAGATGATCTGTTGCTGGAAGGCTTCAACAATTATACCTTTCTATCTAATGGCCATGTGCCTATTCCTGCTCAACAAGATGATGAGATGTTCCAGGAGACCTTGGAAGCCATGAAAATTATGGGCTTTAATGAGGAGGAACAGATAGGTGAGAATTGTTAGCAAGATTGTATTCAAGGCATACATCTGCAAGTGACACTACGTAGGGATGTAAATGCACAGAGGCTGATTCTGTCCAGAACAATCACTTTGCAAAATATGCATATGAAGTAAGATTCTACATTCATATAAGAAAATTAAGATTATTTAGATTTTATTCTAAATGTTTCTCTGGAGAAGTGTGATCTTGCACGAACCACCAACTGGAGGATTCTAAATGTACCTATGTTATTTATCCACTTTGCCTCTTATTTCCCCTGTGTAAAACTATTACCAACTGTTACCTAGCTACTGATTTTAAAAGTGCACTGTGAATTAGTGCCCATAGTTTTCCCTCCTTCTCAGGACGTATTAGATGAATTAAACCATAGATGTCTCACGGAAAGAGAACGAAGGTTCTCTCATAATGCGAAACTTCTCAAGCACAGATTTGTTTCTACCTCACCCTACAAATAATACGGCAATTCAGTTCTGCATGATCAGAAGAGACACAAGATCAACGCAGGATCTAAACATGGGATCAAGATCACATAACACAAGCAGCATGGTCAGAGCCAGTAACAACAAGCAATTGAACTGGTGGCAGTACAGTGCCTGAAGACAACATAAACCAGCAGCAGGAATCTGGGGGGAGGATAGGAGGGGCTGAGAATAGACTGGCAGCGAAAACACTGAAACTGCTGTTATAGATCCATGACACAAAACACTACAGCCTCCTTAGAATCATTGCCACCTTTGTATTAAACAGGGTGATGCTTCAGGAAGTCTTGTGAGTATTAGAGTGACTGCTCTTGCTTTGCAAGGAGATCTAATTATGATTTACTGCTTTTAGGTTGTTGTTAGAAAAGTTCTACTTAAAAAGTTACTACAGTGGCTTACCTTTTCCCATTGCTGCAGTGGGTACCGGTGGGAGCAGCTGAAACCAATAATGAAAACTCTTTGCAAACCACCTCCCCTTCAAAGCTTTAAATTGGCAGCACTTGTTGGAAACACAGGGAAAGAAATCTTGAAGAATCACCACCTATATTGGAAAACAGAGTATATATCATCAAAGAGAAATTATCTCTATGATGCACAGGGCAGCTCTATACAGTAACTTAAACATGGATCAAATAAAATAATTGTTACAATATTTTGCTGTCCATCTGAATGAATAATTGCAAGGCTTTTTCTTGTAAGTCTTATAAATTCCCGACCCATTTGAATTCCACAGCATCAGTGCAATTGTCAGCATGCAAAAGTACTATGACGTGTGATGTTTTGAAATGTAATTTATGTTTATGAAAAGGAAGATTTCTGACTAGAAGAACTCCATACGTACCCAGAACAGACTACTGAATTCAAGCCAGCTCTAGCAACAGTAATGACCATTTAAAGCCATTTTTTCAGGACTTTCCAACAATGAGCATGAAAAAGTTGCAAAATATTCTGATTTAATTTTGAAAGAAATGGAACAGGCTCAAATAGCTCATATTTTTATTCACTGATTCAGAGGAAAGAGAAACAAAAACAAAGAGCATGAACCAACAACTAAACTATCTTGAAAATACGGGCCTGCCAGAGACATCTGTGTAGCTTTTACCTCTCACGGTTCGTGGGATTGTGCAGGGCTTCAGCTGGTGCATGCCAGCGCGCATTGCCCATGGCCGCAAATTGCCATGCCCCAAGTGACACCTGGTGGCAGAAACAGCGTCACCCCATCACTTGAGCCTTGGACTAGCTGTGGCAGCTGGCAGCAGAGCTCTGTCACATCCCACCCCTGCATCAGTGACTGAGGGATGCTGAGAAAAAAATGTCTTGCCTTGCAGGACAGCAGTGCAAATCCCAGCCTTGGTAAATTCAGATGATGTTACTGATGGAGGCTGGTTTGTTCTCCTGCCAGGCCATGTGTATTGGTGTTGACAGCAGCATTCTGCATTACAACAATAGGAGTCATTCTATTACTGTCTGAAACCCTTTGATTTCATGCCCTAAAATATAAGCCCATCAGGAGAGTATTCTTCTCCTGTGTAAGTTTACCAAATAAACAAATAGAACTCCCTAGATTGATAATCTCACCTGTAACATCAGGAGATTTTACTACCTGAAGTTAGGCGACATCACATTTATATATATTTTAGTAATCAAGCATTATACAATTACTTTTCTGTACTTTGACACTGATCCTTCAAAGATTTGTATACATTTGATTTTAGTTGCACAACTAAATATCCACGTGTTCCTGCATACCTGGAGCTTCAGGAGTGCCACACATTTTTGAAGCTGCTGGTAATTCATAGATTATTTTTTTTATTATTATTTTAAAGACAGAGATACAGATTGTAAAGTGACTGAGCAGGGAGGAGGCTACGGCCACTGTGAGCGGGAGGTGAACTCCTGAGACCTGGAGGTCTGCCTGGGGAGCCAGCACAACTTAGCTTGGAGGTGCTGGTGTTCCCAGAGTGGCCTGTTTACTCCACTGCACAGATTGCTGAGATGCTGCTCAATCAGCTCTCAAACTCCTAGAGTTTATGGCACAGTCTTTTAAAGCAAACCTAGCTCTTTCCATGGAGGTACACACTATCACAGGCAACAGACTGAATCTTCATTATTGCAGAGAATAGAGCTTTCAAAATGCGTCCATTCTGTTCCTCATTTATATTAACTGTTTCTCTTACAGCTGTACTGAAGGTTGTTTCATCTGTTCTACAACTGGGTAACATTGTCTTCAAGAAGGAGAGAAACACTGATCAAGCTTCTATGCCAGACAATACTGGTATGATTTGCCACTTAAAAAATTTAGTTAACATTAAGAAACTAATAAAACAGCAGCTGAGTAAGCACTCTTTATCAGTACTTTTTGTTTAATTGTTATAAATAAAGGTTTTATTGTCACAGGCTTTAAAAGATATACTATACTTAAAATCAGCTCAATTA
Source organism: Anarhynchus alexandrinus (assembly GCA_008711295.1). Taxonomy (NCBI): domain Eukaryota; kingdom Metazoa; phylum Chordata; class Aves; order Charadriiformes; family Charadriidae; genus Anarhynchus; species Anarhynchus alexandrinus. The sequence goes on from VUYV01000019.1 coordinate 2,642,870, forward strand.
TCATTACCTTTTCTAGTAATCTTGAATCCATAAATTGATGAACAGTGAATTTGCTGCTTGGATCATGAATAATACTTATGTGGCAAGTGGCATTTCTTGTACATATAATAGAGGAGCTTTTAAATGAAGATAAAGAACTTCACATACTTGCTGAGCTGGCTCATATTCATGCTTACTGACCTGCTAAGAGAAAATTTGATCTGGAATAAAATCTCACTCTTTTATTCTAGCTGCACAAAAAGTGTGTCACCTGATGGGGATTAACGTGACAGATTTCACAAGATCTATTCTAACCCCAAGGATCAAAGTAGGACGAGATGTCGTTCAAAAAGCTCAGACCAAAGAGCAGGTATCTACTTGCAGTCTGCTTAGCTCTCCTGAAACTATTCTCCTTTCTTCTTTTTTTCTTACATCTTGTGTAAAGGGAAATGTCAGTTTTCTGTCTCATGATCTATACAGAAATTAACAGCTAATTGGGTTTCTTCATTCACTTACAATTTTCTCTTCTTTTTCTCAGGCGGACTTTGCCATAGAGGCTTTGGCCAAGGCACAATTCGAACGTCTTTTCCGTTGGATTCTAGCTCGTGTAAACAAAGCTCTCGATAAAACAAAAAGACAAGGTGCTTCCTTCTTGGGAATCCTTGATATTGCTGGATTTGAGATTTTTGAGGTATGTACTATGGGACACAGGTTGGCTAAACTCCTTATTATCATGCAGATGTTTGGATGTAAGATGACAAAAATCTAAGTTTAAAGCCACAAAAACAATTTGGTTCTTTCAAGCTGGCTACCAGCCCATGGCCAACATGACCCACAGGCCTACTACGCTCTTGCTCGCCTCTCCCTCGGGCAGGAAGGGCTGGGAGCACGCTCCTGCTGGGCTTCTGCGGGGCTCAGTGTTTAGAGCCAGGGTCTGCTTTTTACGGTTTATTGAACAGGTCCCAGTACAAAGATTTACCACTTGAGAACTTACTGTAAATTCTCAAGTCTTTATATCAGAAAAATATGAATCCTTATACTTGAATTATTGTAATATATAAAAATACATAGAATATGGCGAATTTCACCTTGTCATTTAAGTTCCCACATGAAGGTCTTGTTCTAACATTAGGAATTCATTTTTTTTCCTCTGCACAGATCAATTCCTTTGAGCAGCTGTGCATCAATTACACTAATGAGAAACTTCAGCAGCTTTTCAACCACACAATGTTTATATTGGAGCAAGAGGAATACCAGCGAGAAGGCATTGAATGGAATTTCATTGACTTTGGCCTTGACCTGCAACCTTGCATTGAGCTGATTGAAAGACCAGTAAGATTATATCTCTATAGGTGGGATACTACATAGCTTGCATCTGGGTCGGTTATGTATCAGTACAATAAGAGAGCCATTTGAGGTATTTCGGATCTTTTGTTGCCTGGGAGGATTTGTAACATAAGGGATAAAGAAAGTGGTGCTCGCTCTTTGCCTCTGCCTGTGATGATACTGATCTGATATTGCTCCCATTGCAGACCAACCCTCCAGGTGTCCTGGCTCTGCTGGATGAAGAGTGCTGGTTCCCCAAAGCTACTGACACATCCTTTGTGGAGAAACTATGTCAAGAACAAGGCAACCATCCCAAATTCCAGAAGCCCAAGCAACTCAAGGATAAAACTGAGTTCTGTATAATGCACTACGCAGGAAAGGTATGACATATTGAGCTATTTTCACTTAGGGAACTTGGATTCTTTGATGCCCAATTGGTAAAAAAGAAACAGTGCGGTACCCACATTGATAAGGGATGGCTTTAATTATATAATGTATGTATTAAGTGCTTTAATTACATAACATATGAAATAAGATTGGCAAAATGTTCATAGTTCTGCTAAGCTCACATGAAAACAAAAATAACCAGCACCGCGGTTATTGAAAATGCAAGTAATTTGAATTCCTTTCTAGCAAGCAGATTTTTTAAAGGCAAGGCAGGTGCCCTGCCATGGGTGTGTCTGCCAAAAAGCTTTTCAGATGCTAGTACGTGTGAGAATAAATACCGAACTCGGCTCTCAAACATCGAAAGCTTTTCAGACTATTATTATTTGTAAGATTTTGTGTTAATACAGTGCCCTCTGTTCTTGGACACTCCAGATTTCCTCATCAAGAACAGATTTTTGACGTAGCACTGTTTCCTGCAGGTTACCTACAATGCAACTGCCTGGCTAACAAAGAACATGGATCCGCTAAATGACAATGTGACTTCTCTGCTGAACCAGTCTTCCGACAAATTTGTAGCAGACCTTTGGAAAGACGGTATGAATCACAACTCTAAATCAGTAATGTGGTTTAAAGGGATAAACTTCTACTAGAACTTTTTAACTTCTGTCCCTTGCTGGCAGGACACAAGTGTGAAAATGATAAGCATAGAAGAGACTGAACTAAGAAACAAGAATAATGTGTTCTAAAGACATATTTAGGGAAAGCATCATTAGACAGTTTTAAGCACAATCAAAAAATTTCCTTACTTGATATTATTCAGCAACGGAATAAAAATTATTCATTACAATGTTATAATGTTGCTGAATATGTGATATTATAAACCTCATTGAACACAGGTTACTGTTGGGTTTTATGAATGACTTACCTTACACACGCCCCTCCCAGAAGTCCCATCCAGTTCTCTCCAGAGATATATAATCTCAACTAAACTCCATCAGAAGAATGTCTGTGTGCATATAAAACACTGTTTTTGAAAAGTTTATATGGATCGATAACACATATACTACAGTATAAATATTTAATATATGGACATAAATGTGCACACAAACCCCAGCAAGGTGGCTTTGCATTATCAAATAACTAAGGGGGATTATTAGCTAGACTTTGAGAACCACTGGGTAGCAGATGGGAGTCAAGAGATGTTGTTCCTGGTTCTGACACCAACCTACCAATTAGATATTTTGCAGAAGGACTTTCCTTTTTAGAGAAAATATAAAATATATTCTGTGTATTCAGTTGCTCCATTCTGTCACTAGTTAACAAAGATCCTTATTTTCATGTTTGACAGAAATAAACTATTTACCCAGAAGGCTCTTCTAGTACTTTTACTTCTTCTGCATCAAAAAATCTATTAGTCCTCTTTGGGGAGCTGCAGTTTAACAATGCCAGGGACAGGTGTAATGTGATGTGAGGACAGTTTAAATGAGCAGTTCCATTCATACTTTCTTTTATATTTCAGTGGATCGTATCGTTGGGCTGGACCAGATGGCAAAAATGACTGAAAGCTCACTCCCTAGTGCTTCAAAAACCAAGAAAGGCATGTTCCGTACTGTTGGCCAACTCTACAAGGAGCAACTAACCAAACTGATGACCACCTTAAGGAATACAAATCCCAACTTTGTCCGCTGTATCATTCCAAATCATGAAAAAAGGGTAAATTTCAAATGCTCAATTTTCAGACTCCTGGCACATTATTCGCATTGAGCTGCTTACTGTACCAGCACATCACAGAGCTGAATGATGCCTTCAAACATAGACACGCAGCTGGTAACATTTTTGTAAATTTATACTGTGCTAAAAATACTTTCTGTTCCCTTTTCAGGCTGGCAAACTTGATGCCCATTTAGTGCTGGAACAGTTGCGCTGCAATGGTGTCTTGGAAGGTATTCGTATCTGCCGGCAGGGATTCCCCAACAGGATTGTCTTCCAGGAGTTCCGTCAACGGTAGGAATCCCTCACTCAGTCCTAACTCTGGGTTTAATCATGGTGTACATGTTTGTACAAAATAATCTGATGTGTTTCAACCTCCCTAACATCACCCTCTTTTGGCAGATATGAAATTCTTGCTGCAAATGCTATTCCTAAAGGATTCATGGATGGGAAGCAGGCTTGCATACTAATGGTGAGGAAAGCATTTTTGATCCTACTGATAATCAGGTCTATACTACTTATAGAAAAGCTGTTGAGAGTGAACAGAAATGAGAAGTAATTTTTGATACCCTAAACCTCAGCACTGGAGTTAACAAATATCCCTCTTTTCCTCCAGATCAAAGCATTAGAACTTGATCCCAACTTGTACAGAATTGGACAGAGTAAAATCTTCTTCAGAACTGGTGTTCTGGCTCACCTGGAAGAAGAGAGAGACCTGAAGATCACAGATGTTATTATCACCTTCCAGGCTCAGTGCCGAGGCTACCTAGCAAGAAAGTAAGAATAAGTACTAACAAAAATAATGTCTTCTGCAGCAGAGTATCTACAGTAGCCTTTAGTTCTATGTATAACAAGCTGAAGATATTAAGACATTTTATTATCATTTATTATTTCTATTGCATTAGAACTCAACTTGTGTCCAATGAAGGACTCACTTCCTGCCCAGAAGAGGCTTATTAGTATAATTAAAGGGAAGCAATTACGTTATGAGGCTACTTACACCCTCTGTACAGTAAGCTGTCTGAGGCAACAATCCATCATTTAAACACGTGTTTGTACAAGTGGGAGAAGGAGCATCCTAGCCTGTAACTAGAATCTTATGCACTATTACAAGTAGCAGCACCACTGGCATTTGTAAAACATAAAATAATTTCTTACACAGCTTGGGCATGAAGCACTGATCATCTAGCATGATCTCAGTTAATGTGTATCACAAAATTTTTAACAACAATGCCCTTTTTCTGCATATTACCAAGGCTTTCAAATTGCTGAGCAAAGAAATTTAAATATAATAGGTTTCAAGAATGATGACCAATGCAAATTCTGAATGCCTGCGTACTCTAGAAAGATGTCCACAACCAGAACTAGATCTATATTTTGTGGTTTGTGCCTACCTGTGGAGTGCAAACAGTTAAAAAACAGAAGACTAAATAAAATACCAGAAAGCTAAACAGAGTTATCACCTTCCCTCAAGAAAGCACAGGCACTGTTTAAGAGTCAAAAGAATTTGTGCAAGACTTCTCAAACCATATGGCTAATCAGCAGACTCTCATGCCAGAGTTTCTTTGCTTAATGTGTGTACCTTGCAGACACCTTATACTCTCAGATTGAACAAATTTGCTTCATGTTTTAAATCACAGAGCCTTTGCCAAGAGACAGCAACAGCTGACTGCAATGAAGGTTATCCAAAGAAATTGTGCTGCCTACCTGAAGCTGAGGAACTGGCAATGGTGGAGACTGTTCACTAAAGTGAGTGACTGCTATTGTTGAATCTCTCCTCAGCTTTCCAAAAGAAATGAGGCGTATCATGTCAGGCACACTCATTGTTCCAAAGTCCATTGCAGCTGATGTCAAAAGCCTCGTTATGAGGAGCAGCTGAGGGAACTGGGGTTGTTTAGCCTGGAGAAAAGGAGGCTGAGGGGAGACCTTATCGCTCTCTACAACTACCTGAAAGGAGGTTGTAGGAGGTGGGGGTTGGTCTCTTCTCCCAAGTAACAAGTGATAGGATGAGAGGAAAAGGCCTCAAGTTGCACCAGGGCAGGTTTAGATTGGATATTAGGAAAAATTTTTTCACCAAAAGGGTTGTCAAACATTGGAACAGGCTGCCCAGGGAAGTGGTTGAGCCACCATCCCTGGAGGTATTTAAAAGATGGTAGATGTGGTGCTTAGCGACATGGTTTAGTGGTGGTGTTGGCAGTGTTAGGTTGATGGTTGGACTCAATGACCTTAAACTTCCTTTCCAACCTAGATGATTCCATTATTAGCTTCACAAAATTTTGGGTTAGAGATACTCTGGAGAGTTATATAATGCCATTAACATTAAAGTTAGTTCTAGCTTGAGAAGAAAAGAAACTAGTTAAGCAGAGATTAATAAAAGATTTTACATGTTTGGGGACTTTTTTTAATGGCCAAAAAAGAAATAATTTCACAGGGGTGGGTAATGAGAAGACAGAGTAAAACTGAGTTCTGTGAACGTTTTGTATCTATGGGGGACTCCATAGCTCAGGAGTTCCCTAATTGGGACACTAAACATCTTCCTGCTAGGCACTCAAGCAAATTAAGTTTATTTTCCTATTGAAGAGGCCTGGGTTTTTTTCAAGAATGGCCTTCATTTTGGATACAGAAAACTGTTCCTACTTGCATTGACAGCAACCTCCTCTGCAATCAGAAATAGGCAGTAACACACACCTGCATGTGCACATTGCCTTTCCATGCAGAAGATGTAGCTTTTATGCATTATCAATGGACAGAGACAGGCTTGAAGCCATTCAAAAAGTTACACTAACGGAGGCAGAGATGCTCGCAAGGCTCTGAGAATTAACATAGAGATGGCCAAGAGCAACACTGTTGGGGCTTGCTGGTTTGAAGATGCTTACATCAAGCTTGGCTGGACAGTATTTGTCCACTACCTGAGGAACAACAGGCAGTGCTACCATTAGTGCCAGTCAGCCTGGCGCCTTTAAGTACCATGCTCAATAACATAAATACTGACAGGAAACACTCTTAAAAAACCTCTCTATTTTCAGGTGAAACCACTGCTGCAAGTCACCCGCCAAGAGGAAGAAATGCAGGCCAAGGATGAAGAACTACAAAAAACAAAGGAAAGACAACAAAAAGCAGAGAGTGAATTGAAGGAGCTGGAACTGAAACACACACAGGTGATTTACAGCCCTGAGCCTCTGGGAAATGCTAGCTGTTCTGTCACCATTTCTAGAAGCTATTACAATAAAGGTGTCTTTTTTCTTTGTACTCATGACTGTATTCACAGCCGTGGTCCAGAACAAAAGTTCCGTGCAGACAAACTCCCAGTTATTTCAGCAGCGGCCTAACGTCCACACAAGAACCTGTGGTAGAGCTGCCTGCCCGTACACTGGGACTATCTAGCAAAGAGACCCTGTGGGGCAATTCACAATCTTAGTCTTAACTTCCTACCCATTTTATTTGCGTAGCTTTGTGAAGAGAAGAACCTCCTTCAGGAACAGCTTCAAGCAGAAACTGAACTGTATGCTGAAGCTGAAGAGATGAGAGTCCGTTTAGCTGCTAAGAAACAAGAGCTGGAAGAGATTCTGCATGAGATGGAAGCCAGAATTGAGGAAGAGGAGGAGCGCAGCCAGCAGCTGCAAGCAGAAAAGAAAAAGATGCAACAACAAATGCTGGTAAGGAGGCATACATGACAAATACAGAAAATAACTTGTATCTCACAGAGACAAAAATGGAGACTGGCAAACCTCAGACCCTACGAAAGTGCTCACTACACAGCCCTCTGTAGAACATGAGTCTGTGCCACTGAAGTAAAAACAATCAATTGATGCTCTTTCCTCCTGAGTTCTCTTCTTCCCCATTTCAGTTTTAAATAATATTTTCTCTCAAAATTATTTTAACAATTATTTCCTTCTAAATCACCGAGCATTACAGACTGTCTAGTTCTTAATAAAAACAAAGTCTACAACATACTCCACATGCAGTGACAAACATTCAGCATTTCCTAAAATCTAAGCACTATTTTATTGCCAGAACTCATGTTTTCTGGGTTTCTTTTTCCCCCTCAAAGGACCTTGAGGAACAGCTAGAAGAAGAGGAAGCTGCAAGGCAGAAACTGCAACTTGAAAAAGTAACAGCAGATGGCAAGATAAAGAAAATGGAAGATGATATCCTCATAATGGAAGACCAGAATAACAAGCTAACCAAGGTAAGCATTGTGGTCCATTTTCTTACTTTGTGAAAATAGTGCAAGATGAGAGAAAACCTTCTCTTCTGCTAGAACAGGAATACTCTTGACTATATAGTCTCATGGGCGTACAGATTCATCAGACCATCAGTCCAGCCTCTATCAAACAAGTTTCTGATATTTTTTCCATGCTTATTTAAACAATTCAAAATCGTGTGAAACTACTGGTTTTGAGATCTGTTGTGGTAACAATATCTTCAAGCAAAATTCTCGCAGCAGTCAAGCACAATCAGTGGAATACATGTCTTCTGGGCCCCAAGCAGAGTAAATAAATCTCTTGGTTTTCAACTAATTTCAACCAAACTTCATGATTAAAACTAGAAGTAAGCATGTATTCCAGTACTTTTTGAAAGGGGATGCTCCTCTGAACTGGGCCCCGTACTTACCAGCCAATGGAGTGAGTACAAGATTTTAATAGCAGCAGATTAGAGAATATGGAAGTTGTAGGCACCACTCCTCAGCTCCTCTGTAATTGACAAATTGAAATGTATCACTACAATCTCAAGAAATACAGCATAAAAAGACAGTATCTTGGACATTTTTTGTTAGCAAACAGTTGATTCACGATCACCAATGACAGACGCTTTTGTTAACAGAATTATTTTATTTTTCTTAAGGAAAGAAAACTCCTTGAGGAAAGAATAAGTGATCTAACAACAAATCTTGCAGAAGAAGAAGAAAAAGCCAAAAATCTTACAAAGCTGAAAAACAAACATGAATCAATGATTTCAGAACTCGAAGGTAATATGAACAAAAGTGGTTTACATCAGGTTTTTTCCCTTAGCACACACAAAAAAACCTCCAAAACAAACAAACAAACCAACCCCAAAACACTCAAAAAAAACCCCAACCCACACACAGAATCTGGAGAGAACTTCTAAAAAAATGTGTGGGGTGTTTTCCAAATTTCTTCTGCTGGAGCCATTTTGTGCGTGAGAATCACCAAAACCCCAGGGTGCATAAACCATAGATACCTTTTTTTTTTTCATATGAAAGAGTAGAGGAGAGAAAATTAGGAAAAAAATGATGCTTCTGGAGAAAGAAAAATAAATGATTCTTTGGGGTGACTAGAAATAAGTGATGACAGTGAGGTATCGCATGTTGCTTCAGAAACACAGTGACTTGTAGTTAAATGTATGGCCTCACTGGAGGCCAGAACGTTTTTTTGCCTAAGTTCAAGATCAGATTAAGGACTCCTTGCATTAACACACTCCCATAACCAAAATCAAATCCTTACTTTTTCAGTGAGACTGAAGAAAGAAGAGAAGAGCAGACAAGAACTGGAGAAAACTAAGAGGAAGTTGGAAGGGGAATCGAGTGATCTACATGAGCAAATCGCAGAGCTCCAGGCACAAATTGCTGAGCTGAAGGCACAGCTAGCCAAGAAGGAGGAAGAGCTGCAGGCTGCTCTAGCCAGGTATTCACTCCTGAATCTGCACACAGGTTTAAAACCCAGGATGGAACATATGTTTCTCCCCTTTCCAGACACTGAGATGCTGCAGCCATGAATCTCATCTCTCAGTTACATCCACCCTGGATGCTTTCCCCATTTTCCAAGTTTCCTGTTGCAAAAAATGATGATACTATTTTTTGCCCATAGACACATAATCTTACCTCTAGATATCAAGGAAAACTCCTCTTCCCAATGACATTGGCAGTGCTGTCAAGTAAAGAATGAAATGTAACAACTTACTTCACAGGCAAAAGGCAGAAATTACTTGAGTCTGACCTTGATCCATTCCAGAGTCTCAGTGGATTTTCTGTATAAATTTAAGACAGGCAACACTCAATGAAAACTTTTGCTGAATTGGCTGATCAGCACATCCAGGAATTGCGTCCTAATAAAGTACACCTGCCAGATCCTTTTTGCATCAGTCCCCCTGCTTTCTTTGATACTTTCTTGCACAGAAGCTATAAACCTTTAATCTCTGTATACTGATTTCCTCAAAGTGAAATGATTATTTTTTTTTTAATATATAAAATGAAATACTCTCTTCTCAGGCTTGAAGAGGAAACTAGTCAGAAGAACAATGCCCTCAAGAAGATCCGTGAATTGGAATCTCACATCTCTGATCTCCAGGAAGACTTGGAGTCTGAGAGGGCTGCGAGAAACAAAGCAGAAAAACAGAAGAGAGACCTAGGTGAAGAACTGGAGGCTCTCAAGACAGAGCTTGAGGATACTTTGGATACCACAGCCACCCAGCAAGAGCTCAGGTATGGAGATGTAGCACATGGGCCAAAAATAAACGTCACCAAGCTCGGTGCTATACTGCCTAGTAACTATGCAGTAGTACTTTTTTCCCCAGTGACTGGAACGCTCTTATCTGCTGCTGCTCATTTACATGTATTACCTTCCAGAGCAAAGCGTGAACAAGAAGTCACAGTGCTGAAGAGAGCTCTGGAGGAGGAGACTCGAACTCATGAAGCCCAGGTCCAGGAGATGAGGCAAAAGCACACTCAAGCTGTGGAAGAGCTAACAGAGCAGCTGGAACAATTTAAACGGGTAATCAGAAATCCATCTTATTGAAAACTATCCACTAGATAACGTCTTCCTTTTACAGATCATCTTTCTTCACTTCATGCTTGTAGGCTAAAGCAAACTTGGATAAGACCAAACAGACACTGGAGAAAGACAACGCTGATTTGGCTAATGAAGTCAGGAGCCTGAATCAAGCCAAACAAGATGTGGAGCACAAAAAGAAGAAGCTGGAAGTACAGCTGCAAGAGTTACAGTCCAAATACACTGATGGCGAGCGTGTTCGGACAGAACTCAATGAAAAAGTTCATAAGTTACAGGTAGGAAGGAGTTTGACCTTTTGCTGTGATACCTTGGGCTTGAGAAGACCAATTTAGACTGTTCTGTGAGGGTATACCTGGAGGAATCCCAGCCCCGTTGACTTCAGCTGAAATGCTCATAGTTTTTTTGTCATCTGTAGGGTTCCTACCTTGAACTCCTACCTCAGTTATCACACAATTAAACAATTACAACCATTCTGTCTCATGGAAAGTGAGAGCTCTTAGTCTCACTGTCCCTCTGTACAGGCTGCAGTCTGTAATGCTACCACTGGTTCAGTGAGTGTGCTGCATGTTTTACAGAGTTTCTTTCTGTTCATTCATTTTTGGGTGGTGGGGAACATTGATAGGAATGCGGCCTCTGGAAATGGATTAGGCAGATATTAAACACATAAGGTGCTCAGAAAAAATGACAATGAAATGAGAATGTTCACTTATCTATGATTTACTGTCTAATAAGAAATAACTAAAGATAATGTAAAATGGTTCTCTAGTAGATATTCAGTGTCCAGCAATACTAATCAAGCTTATTGTTACAACTTTGCCCATAGCAGCCGTAAGCTTGTCTTTATTATTTTAAATTAGTGGATAAATAAGGATATACAATCAAAATGCATAAACTTCGTTCAAACTTAGGAAGGGGAAGAAAAATCCACAAAAAACCCCATTCCCCTTTGCAATTCATTGAAAAGAGTAAACTAGTATTGCCTTATGAATATGACTACGTTTTGACATATAGTCATAAAATACTAAGGTAAACTAGACAAAAATGGTATGAGAACTTGGGAGTGTAAATACACAGGTCACAAAGATGACATGTGCAGACACTGCAGAGTTTGTGTGTAGGATTTAGTTCCATAGGACTTAAATCCCACATATTGTCCAAAATAATTATGGCAAAATTGTGAATTCCAGGTAAGCTAGAAAACCTGTTGGTGCTTGATATGACCCAGAAGCATAGGAGCAGATTCAGATCCTGTTCAACGATAAGATTTCAATCTAGAGTTTGGAGGAAGATTTTGAAGTTGTGCAAAATAAATAACTGAGTTTATTCACTGTTGTGAATGTTGTCGCACAGGTTGAGGTTGAAAAATGCACTGGCTTGCTCAATGAAGCAGAAAGCAAGACAATCAAATTGACCAAAGATGTTGCAACCTTAGGATCTCAGCTACAAGATACACAGGTAAACTTTCATCCAGTGACAGCTCACCTGCAATGTTTATAAAATGCACTATAAATAGACCTAAACTAATGACTGTTCCACCGGTTGATGTGGTGACTGTAGGAGCTGCTTCAGGAAGAAACGCGGCAGAAGCTAAATGTGTCTACCAAGCTTCGTCAGTTAGAGGATGAGAAGAACAGCTTGCAAGAGCAGTTGGATGAAGAAGTAGAAGCAAAACAAAATCTGGAGAGACATATTTCAACACTGACAATACAGGTATCAGTGCCATAGCTAGAGCAGTAGTTCCATCACTGAGAGTTTTGTCAGTAATTCCAGAGGTTTCAGATCTGTAAAACTATCCTAGCACAGTACATGGGCCTTCAGAGAGTGCTGTTAGCCCAAGTGGCATCAGTGTAGCTCCACAATGGAGCCAGCAGTCTTCCTCTTTTTTAAAGTGTGATCTCTAGGACAGGTACAAATGCAAGGTAGCTCCCAAGATAGTCTTGCACACTAGGCCTGTATGTACATACTAGGTCTGTGGCCTGCCTCACTTTTTGAAGGCTGGGTGATGGGTAACCAGTCACTAGCTTCACATGGGTCAAATTAGATAAGATTTCTGGGCCTTGGTTGTCTCCTGGCCATCTTCTCTGCCAAGCTTTTTTGTCACTGCTATAAAGATTTCTCCTCTGAATTCAAATTTCAGCTCTCTGACTCTAAGAAGAAGCTACAAGAATATTCCAGCACAGTAGAAACTATGGAAGAAGGCAAAAAGAAACTTCAGAAGGAAATTGAAAGTCTCACACAACAGTTTGAGGAAAAGGCTGCTTCTTATGACAAACTGGAAAAAACCAAGAACAGACTCCAGCAGGAGCTG
>VUYV01000019.1:2655758-2842262 GCA_008711295.1 Anarhynchus alexandrinus
AATGTTTATAAAATGCACTATAAATAGACCTAAACTAATGACTGTTCCACCGGTTGATGTGGTGACTGTAGGAGCTGCTTCAGGAAGAAACGCGGCAGAAGCTAAATGTGTCTACCAAGCTTCGTCAGTTAGAGGATGAGAAGAACAGCTTGCAAGAGCAGTTGGATGAAGAAGTAGAAGCAAAACAAAATCTGGAGAGACATATTTCAACACTGACAATACAGGTATCAGTGCCATAGCTAGAGCAGTAGTTCCATCACTGAGAGTTTTGTCAGTAATTCCAGAGGTTTCAGATCTGTAAAACTATCCTAGCACAGTACATGGGCCTTCAGAGAATTAGTGCTGTTAGCCCAAGTGGCATCAGTGTAGCTCCACAATGGAGCCAGCAGTCTTCCTCTTTTTTAAAGTGTGATCTCTAGGACAGGTACAAATGCAAGGTAGCTCCCAAGATAGTCTTGCACACTAGGCCTGTATGTACATACTAGGTCTGTGGCCTGCCTCACTTTTTGAAGGCTGGGTGATGGGTAACCAGTCACTAGCTTCACATGGGTCAAATTAGATAAGATTTCTGGGCCTTGGTTGTCTCCTGGCCATCTTCTCTGCCAAGCTTTTTTGTCACTGCTATAAAGATTTCTCCTCTGAATTCAAATTTCAGCTCTCTGACTCTAAGAAGAAGCTACAAGAATATTCCAGCACAGTAGAAACTATGGAAGAAGGCAAAAAGAAACTTCAGAAGGAAATTGAAAGTCTCACACAACAGTTTGAGGAAAAGGCTGCTTCTTACGACAAACTGGAAAAAACCAAGAACAGACTCCAGCAGGAGCTGGATGACCTGGTGGTGGACTTAGACAACCAGCGTCAGCTGGTCTCCAACCTGGAGAAGAAACAGAAGAAGTTTGATCAGGTATGGATTTAAGATTCTCCCTTGCTGTGTTATCACTTAACTTCTCTGGAACTCACAGACTCCACTCGTTTAGTGAAAGATAAAGCAGGAACAAAAAATAAAGAAAAATTTAATTACACATACACTGGTTAATTTTGTATTTATATACATTTATCAAAAAGCAGAGATATTTCCTCTGTCACTGACAACTGACAAGACAGTTGCAATGGAAAAACCCTATTACTAATGACTTCCTGTATTAACACTACCTTTTTACAGATGCTAGCTGAAGAGAAGAACATCTCTTCAAAATATGCAGACGAAAGGGACAGAGCAGAAGCTGAAGCTAGAGAAAAAGAAACAAAGGCTTTGTCATTGGCCCGAGCACTTGAAGAGGCTTTGGAAGCCAAAGAAGAACTGGAGAGAACGAACAAAATGTTGAAAGCTGAAATGGAAGACCTTGTTAGCTCCAAAGATGATGTTGGCAAGAACGTAAGTTTTGGGCTTAGAACAATTTCCACAACAATAACTTAAAATAGCAGCTAACAAACAGATCATTGTTTTCAGTGTGGGAAATTCTCTGTAGCACACAAATCCATTCAGTAAGATCAGATATTTCATACAGAATTCAAAGGTTATTCCATTTGTGCCCAAACTTTCAAGAGAGTTGGTGAACATCTTTATTTTTAACATGACTTCAAGCATGAAGAAGATTCTTATTGATTTCTAAGACTGAAAAAACACTAAGGAGATTCTAAATAATTTACTAGTTTATTAAGCAGCTTTGAAGTTGTAAACTCTGCAAATCTGATTTTATTAGTTATATTATTAGCCTAACATTTACTTGTACAGCTGCAGCAAATTTCCACTGACGCATTGCCAATCACTTCTTTTCTTTTATTACAGTGACATGATAATACTACTTCTAATACTAAATAAATTCAATTATGATACCTGACTAAATTAAAAATGAAAGTTCAGGATAAAGAGAATCTCAGGTTATTTTAAGACAGATTTATATGCATACAAAAAAATTATAATTTACCATTTTCAGTGCAAATTAATTCACTCATTGTCAACAGCTGATATTTTCAAATGTGGCCTGTACTGCAGGGAGACTGTGTTTAACTAGAATTATTTTTAGTTTTTATAACAATTAAATTCTCATTGCTTGAAAGGTCCATGAATTGGAGAAATCTAAACGGACCCTTGAACAGCAAGTAGAAGAGATGAAGACACAATTAGAAGAGCTAGAGGATGAGCTACAGGCTGCTGAAGATGCCAAACTCCGGTTGGAGGTTAACATGCAGGCCCTGAAAGGCCAGTTTGAAAGAGATTTACAAGCCAGAGATGAACAGAATGAGGAGAAGAGAAGACAACTCCTTAAACAGGTGCTATTCCCTATTATTACCTTTGTAAATATCTAACCAAGCCAGTTGAAAGTCTCCAGCCTCATGCCATTATTAAAAGCACCGTAGTATAATGAGAAGAAAACATTACATTGCCTTGTGCTTGGCAAATAATAATAATAATTTTTTAAAAGTATATTATTGTACTAGAAAAGGCACAAAACTGCGTAATAGTTTTTTTTCCCATTTTAGTAGCAGCTGCACAATTGCCAACAGATGTAGCAATTTAACACTACAACCAGTATAGTATAAAACATATGAATTGTTTTTTCTGACATGGTCAGAAGAACCTTCCCTATATTCTCAGTGCAAGTGAAAAAAGACAGCTTCTAATATACCTGCCTTCCCAAGGTACACTGGATGGATACAAAAGCACTGGAAATGAAAACAGACAGGACAAGGCCTATTTGTATATAGTAGTGTTGTGAGAGCAAGGGCAACTACTATAGTCATCATCTTGTAATAGACGTATTTCCATGAATATAGAACCCAAATTGCTGACTCCTTTCAAGAATCTTTAATTTTTGGACGAAATGGAAATGTATTTTAACTGCCAGGGAAATCACAATTAATAGAGATATAGGAGGCTGTATACATTATTCAGACGTGCACAGAATGTTTGAATGCTAAAGGACTTTCCTAAACTTAAGTTGTTTTCTTTAATGATCAGCTCCATGAATATGAAACAGAACTGGAAGATGAGCGGAAGCAACGTGCCCTGGCAGCTGCAGCCAAAAAGAAGCTGGAGATTGATGTTAAAGATCTAGAAAGCCAAGCTGATTCTGCTAATAAAGCTCGGGAAGAAGCCATCAAACAACTTCGCAAATTACAGGTATGTAACCCCACAAATCCAGTTTTTTCCACTGCTGTCTTTTGTACAGCCACAATATGAAAATTAGGTGACACCTGTGAACTTTATGCCCATTACACATGATTGGTTAGAGGGGGAGTTTTAGCTGGACTTGCAGATTCAAGGATCTGTACTGTAATGCTCAGTTTGAATGACAATGGAAAGCTTTACATGGCAAACAATAAAAATCTTAAATTTCATCATTGCAGAGAGTTTCCAAAGTTCTCTGGCCAGCACTCATCTGCTATTGACTTACCCACACGAAGAAAAACATAGATTCCCACATAGAGAAAGGGCTACAGGATAAAATCTATTACAAAGCTTCAATCCTGGTTCTAACGCTTAACTCGAAAGCATAAAAGACTGTTCAGAAGTCATGTTGTCTCTGAATTAACATTTTCCTATTTATACTGTAAGTCTCCATATCAACTGTTCTGTCACATGCTGACAGCTAAACAACAAAAAGGGATGTATCAGAAAGATTAAGACTGCACATGTACTCAAATATTCAGAGGAAATAAGGACAATAGGCATTACAAAAGCCGCAGTGTGCGAGTGGAAGCATCGCTCTTCTTGGAATAGCATTTCAGACCTTTCCAATATGTTAGCTGATCTCTCCAGAAAATATAATTTAAGCAGGCATTACAACTACGTAAATGTGTATGTGTTCTATTCTGTCCAAATTTCTTTCTACTGAAACTGTAATAAGGCCAGACTGAAAAAAACAACTCTCTTGTTCTTTTCAACAAGGCTCAGATGAAGGACTACCAACGAGAGCTGGACGATGCACGGGCTGCCAGAGAAGAAATATTTGCTACAGCCAGAGAAAATGAGAAGAAAGCAAAGGGCCTGGAAGCAGAACTCATCCAGCTTCAAGAGGTAAAGTGGGAAACTTAGAGCAGTATGAAGCAGACTACATGTGACCTTTAGTAGCAGAACTGCAATGAAATAAAATAATAGCTAGTGGGGGTGGAAAACTATAAGCAGCACTTGTAACAACTTCCACGTGCTCCATGCACTCCACTAAAGTTGTTGGATCTACATCTGAGCATAGCCAGATTAAGCTGAAAAAAATTACCTTGGAGGAAGGCACAGTTCACCAGCCTTAAAGGCAAGTGAACTGTATGATCCAACACAAATTGTTTTCAATAGCTATAAATTCCTGAAGACTTGTTAGTGCTATTATTCCTACATGTATTAAATGGCAATCTTGTGAATAAACCCAATAAAATAGAAAACAGCTGACAGGCTGGATAAAGTGTATTTCATTGTACTCCCCTAGGATTTATGATATGACAATAATTTATTCCGTTATAACAAGACAACCCACCTTATACCAGTTTTAGAAAGTTTACAGTCCTGTGTATCATGCTACAACTGTTTGTCTGAACACTTACTTTCTCATTTCTTTACTACGCTGCGTGTTCCTTTTCACCTAGGATCTGGCTGCTGCAGAAAGAGCTCGCAAACAAGCGGATCTGGAGAAAGAAGAGATGGCAGAGGAACTTGCAAGCGCTACTTCTGGAAGGTAGGAATAGACTGGATTACTCACAAGGCGGTAAACAAGCTGCTGAACATTGCATGGCTGCCAAGAGAAGTTATGTTCCTCTCCCAACAGCCATCTGGTCTTGACAACACAACATGCACACATATGACCAGTTTCATTGAAACATCTAGTTCTCTTTTCTTTATGAATTATTGGCAGTTCGTAATAGTTTCAGACACATTCAACTGGTCAGAGCCATAACTACACACTTATTAACTTTAAACTTACAGGACAAGCCTTCAGGACGAGAAACGGCGCCTGGAGGCAAGAATTGCCCAACTGGAGGAAGAGCTAGAAGAGGAGCAAAGCAACATAGAGGCAATGGGTGATCGCATGAGGAAAGCAGTACAGCAGGTAGAGCTCATTTCAGCACGTCACTTTCTGTTTGTATGCCAGCAAAAGTTATTTGTGGTTCTGAATAAATATTTGGAGAATTGCCACCCTAAACTGCCTCCTGTCATTTCTCTGAAAGCATACAACACTTTTGACAGCATCCATTCTCATCCTTGCAGGCAGAGCAGCTGAACAACGAGCTGGCAACAGAGCGCTCAACTGCACAGAAGAATGAAAATGCTCGGCAGCAACTGGAGAGGCAGAACAAAGAGCTGAAGAGCAAGCTGCAGGAGATGGAGGGAGCTGTGAAGTCCAAATTCAAAACTACAATTGCTGCTCTGGAGGCCAAAATTGCTTCTCTGGAAGAGCAACTGGAACAGGAAGCCAGGTACTGGTCTCCCAGAGGGCACAGCTGTGCATTTATTGTTCCAGTTAATGAGACAGAAAGTAAATAAAGGTATACAGGATTTGTATAATGGGGTTTTCAGTGCCATTAAGACTTGGCAAAGTCTCTCCCTCACTTAACATTTCTTAGACATAGGGCCAGTAACTGGAGTTGTTGCAGGTCCTGATTAAGAACCATTTTATTGCTGAAAAGTTCTACTGGTATCAAAGGCAAGGATCTGCTCCCCTACATTTTAGAGTAACTTCCCTATGACCCTGCCAGGTTAATTGCCGTAACACTTTGTGTACTTTGTAGGCTTATTTCTTGAGGAAATCACCTTATGTTTTAGAACAGATCTCCTGAAGCACCTCTACCATACAGCAAAGACACATATTTGTTTTGATCAGAAGAACATGACCTTTAAGTTTTGCTTAGAATCCATCTGTTAAATTCAGTAAGGCCTTTAACATATGGGTCCTTGGTGCCAGCTTCATGAGCAACATGCCTGAGGCACCTGGACTACAGACCTTCCACATCTCCAAATGTTGCACTGTCATTTGCAGAGAGAAGCAGGCTGCAGCCAAGACGTTGCGCCAGAAGGACAAGAAGCTGAAGGATGCATTGCTGCAGGTGGAGGACGAGAGAAAGCAAGCGGAGCAGTACAAAGACCAGGTATCAGACTGCATCGTGAGGGTCTTAGTCTGGGGCACAGGGATTTTCAGGTCTTACCTAAGAAAGGGAGATTCTGTGTTCTGCCTCAAAGAAATCTCTCTAGAGAGCAGACCGTCTGCTTGGATTCTATGCTGGGAGAGCTATGCAGCCCTTTGCTAAAAGATGGGACAATATAATTCTTCTTCCACAACGATTCAAGTGCCAAAGCACCAGTCCTTGTCAATCAGCCAGCTGCAACAGTCTGACTGCACAGTGATACACAGGACTATGCACAACATCCTCATTGGTATATGAATGGAGATGATGAACGCATTTTGTTTTAAAATTTTAGCTTTACCTAATGCACGCCAACCTGCAAGCCAGAAAAGCAGAGGTGCAGTGAAAGAAACAACAAGGTAGTGTCTGAATACAGTATCAGCAAAATGAACTCCCACAAAGCAAAGTTACTTTTATATTTTTTAGACTTTAAGCTTCTACCTTTGATTCAGGCCATGTTTCAGTAAAACTCTCAAGAGAAGTATGAAATTAAAGTGAGGAATGTAAAGCTATTAGATCTGTTTTGAATTAAAGTATTACTCTAAAATTTCCCTTTAGGCCGAGAAGGGCAACACACGACTCAAGCAACTGAAAAGGCAGCTGGAGGAGGCTGAGGAAGAGTCTCAGCGTATCAACGCAAACCGCAGGAAGCTGCAGAGAGAGCTGGATGAGGCTACTGAGAGTAACGAAGCCCTGGGCCGTGAGGTTGCAGCACTGAAGAGCAAGCTCAGGTAGAGTGCCCTTGTTTGGGATAGCTGTTCCCACTCATTAACAGCCTTGAAATTTGGAAATAAACTAGAGAAGCAAAAAAAATATCTGTTCAAGTAAAGAACAGACACTGACAATGCTGCAAAGTTACTCACTCCTTGTATTAGCTTGGCAGATGCAACAAAAGGCCAAATTCAGAAGGTGGAATGCTTTTCATAGACTGCAACAGTCTCAGGATTTCAGCTGTGAGATGAACAGCTGTGATAACATGGCAGAGGCCTTACTTTTTTCCTAAACAAAACTCTTCTTGGCTTAAATAGGAACAGAATTAGGCTTGGTTGCTTTTCAAAACACCCCTTATATAGAGGCTGTATCTACTTGTACAGAAGCAGTCACAAAAGGGTAGAAATGCTTGTGCTTTTCACACTTTCACACATGCACAACTCACACACAACAACCATAAACAGTCTCAGACAACATCACAGGCACAAAAGGCAAATCACATTATATGACTCTTATATGAAGTCTCTTTTGACTTCACCATAAAGGGAATCAGTGCCATCAGATCAAGGAAAAGATCAAAGTGTCCCTTTGCATTTTCTTGTTAAAACTGATCAGGGAAAAAGATAAAGCTGTGATCAGTCAGCTCCATACCCAGTATGCGAGTTTCCCTGCACTCACTGGGTTTGAAAACACCAGCTCACTGAAATAAAGAGGCTGACTTGAATCATAAGGAAATTGCTCTACCTGCATCATCACACCATAAAACTTTGCTTTCTACCTAAACCCAACAGTATTTCAGATGAAAGTAAAGCACCTGCCTAGTTGTGTTCTTGAAGCGGTTTGCCAGTGTGTTTACCAGTAACATGCATGAACCTTCAGATGTGAATTTACTGCAAAGTGAAGTTAAGGATGTGGTAGCCTTTTCCATTAGGACCATCTTGGGTGGTGCATGCTCCTGGCTGCCTTACAGAGGACTGGCTGTGTCCAGCCCTTTTTACATAGAATAGCATAAGGCTCATTTTTGTTTTATCTAAATGTAATGTAATTGGCTGTAATGTACTTTGTTTAATTATTTAAAAGTAATCTACCTACCTCTGATCATGACCATGTGCTTAGTATAACTGCCCGGGACTCTTTATCTCTGTTTCAGAGGGACACAGGAACCTTCGCATGACTAAGCAGGTACCATGCCTTCAACTTTGCAGCTAGCTTGTGTTGCACAAATTTCCATTTTCTTTGGCCCAAGTAAAAATTATGTGAGGTTTCTGCAAACTGTGAAGGCTTGGATATCTTGGCATTAATCTATTTTATCAAAAGAGACAAATATTACAATAATCTAGCTACCATCAGCTGTTCATCAGAGATACATCTTTCTTACAAGTAGGTTATGTACTGATGTAGACTTACCAGTGTTGCATTCTCACAAGCTCTACCAACAGAGTACCTAATAAAGTACTCTGACTTTTTTTTTTTTTGCATGAAAATTGTCTTTTTTTCACCTCATCTTTGTGCACAGCCACAAAGATTAAAATTTTTCAAATCAAATACACCATTGATTAGTAAAATTCATTAAAAGGACTAATGAACATGAAGTGTCACGGCATGTCATTAGAATTTCACAGTATTTCTTATGCATATTTTCATGCTGACTGTAAGGTTAAGACCCCATCTAACTCACCTGAGATTTGGGAAGATCTTATTTGCATGTGATTTATCACACTTACACCACACAGTCACAGACAAAAGAGAAAATCTTGCCTTTCATTACATAGCACTCTGTGCCTGTATTGCTTACAAAGGGCTATTACTTAGGCTTTTAGAACTAGTTTGCAGGCATTACGTTGCTTGTCTACTGTTATTAAAACATAAAGCATGAACACAGAAATTAATATTGACACTGTAACCTAGCACAGCATTATATTATACTTTATCACATTCTTTGGAGACAGGAATAATACCTGCTGTTGCAAAAATTAAAGAGCTACTGCCTTGTAATATTTGTATACCTTCTATTTTACATATGCTGGATTTGGCTGTGAATACGCAAATATTTAAAGATGATGTCTTGTCCTTGCATGTGCCTTTTAGTCAGCCTAATATTTCCAATCATACTGTTATTCAAGCACTACTCCAGCAGCACTTGTTCAAAGGTAGATTAAATACAGAGACGCTAAGCAAACACTAATGCTTAAGGCTTGTCTCAACTATACGCATTACTCTGAAGGCACTAATGCGAATGACCACATGAATATTATCAATCCCATAAACCTGTTTAACAGGAACAAATGTAAACAAAAAGTGTTTATCCCCAGGGCCAATACCAGTTTAAAGAAGTATTAAGTTTATGCATACTGCAACAGTTTATGTTAAGAAGTCATTAGTGTGCGATAGGTAGTTCACTTCCTTGTAGCCAAAACTGCACTGCCTAATTTGGTTAGACTCCTGCTGTTACTTCCCACCAGTCCCATGTTCTCTTATAGCACTTCAGTGAATTACTGCAGCATAAAGAGAGTTATCTTACAAATGACTCACGAGGAATTGAGTCCAGATAGCAGGAGTCCAAAGGGGTAAAGAGCTCTTCCTTTATTGACAAGAATAAATTTACTGACCCAACTAGAATTTTGTTAAACAGTAATAACAAGTATCTGCTATCATATAATAGTAGATACTGCTGTTAGACTCTGTAAAGCATATGCCAGGGTAGAAATGACATACCCTCGTGTTCAATACAACGCTGTCAACACCAGAACAACTAAGGTTAACTAACAGCAGATCTTAAATGAAGCTTTATTATCCAGCTAATTGCTTGCTCACACTGAATTTTAAGGGCAGAATTGTGGAAAACAGACTACAGGTCACATTTCCACTTTGGAAACACAGATTTCTGCCTCCGAAATAAGTTAGTCCAGCCAATGTTCCTACCTGCTTCCCTTGTATGGAAGATTGAACTTGGGACTTAAATAGCTGCTTCAGAAAGGACAACACCAGCTTAGTCTTTTGCAAGGACAATACAAGCCTTTAAATATTTATGCATGATTGCTGCACCCAAAAGTGCAGTCGGATATATTTAACACCAAATTAGTAATTTTGGCACAATATTCAGTGATCATTAATTTATTTTATTTCTCATGTTTGTGGTCTCAAGCCTTTACAAAGGTTTGCTTAATGAGGGGCAAGTGAGAGGCCATGTTACAAAACTTAAGTGTTTTGTAGCACAGTAGCAATGGAGGCCAAGAAGAGACAAACCCATCTTCTGTCTCACTTGCTCACACCTCCCCAAAAAATTAACCTTGAGGACTAAAGTGTCCCTGCCTTGGGCTGTGGCTATGAAATATATGGGTAATGGGAGGGAGATGGGAGAGGAAAGGGGGTAAGATGGGAAAAAGCATTTTCTGTAAGCTCTTCTGCAAGACACTTACACTGTGAAATGTCAGCACCTGAGTTACAAGTTTCAAAGCAGCAATGGTTTCCTCTGTCCATTGGGAAAGAGATTGGAGCTACTCACAACCTAGGATGCCATACGTGTCAAAGCACCTGTAGCGCTCTGACCAATGCAGCCTTTGCAGAGAGGGACTGTGTGTGGGCTCAAAAAATGCCTGCTGACATCTGCAGTACTGCTCCAGTCCCGGGTCTCATGGGCCTTCAGTAACTTATACTGACTGCAGGTCAGAAATCCAGCACAAGCTCACTCCTTGGTCTTCTAAAGGAACAGGAAGGACACTCTCCTGCTGTTGTGGGTACAAGCAGCCTCCTTCCCAGCACAATCAGTTGCAGTCCCCATAGGGAAAAATGTGAAATGAAGGGAAGAGTAGGGGGTGTTTGGGGCAGATGAGACTATTTAGAGGAGAACTTTAAGCACAAGAACAGGAATCCCATCACAGTTCCAAGCAACTGGGAGCCTCAACCTGTCCACAAATTACTCTTACATGCTACAAAACAGAAAATTGTATAAGAGGCCCACAGCTCTTGGCTGTTCTGCATTAAAAAACATCAGCCCCACAGGTACTGTTACAAAACTCTATGCTTATTTGTGAGGACTGCAAATGACCTAACATCTGATTTTTTTAATATTTTTTTTCTCTCTTACTGCAGGAGGGGAAATGAGCCAGCATCTTTTGCCCCACCCCGTAGATCTGGAGGCAGAAGAGTAATTGAGAATGCAACAGATGGAGCTGATGAAGAAATGGATGCAAGAGATGGAGATTTCAATGGAACAAAAGCCAGTGAATAAACACGCTTAAAAAAATTGCACTGCAGCAAGTGGAGGGAGGACAATATTTAGCACTGTATAAGTCTACTCTTAGTGTCAAGGTCACATACACCCACTCCTCTGGCAATGATAAAAGCACAACTGCCTTGTCTCCAACGTATAGAGTACTCCAAAACTTATTTTACCATGAAGTGTATTTGCAAAGGTGGGGGGGGGGGCTAACACTCAGAGTAATTCACTTTGAAAATCCTCCAGAAAGTGAATTCTAGCAGTTCAGATGATTTAAATCCCAGTGAACTATAGTTTACACAGGATTTGAGAGACTGTTGCAGGGGGGGGAAAAAAAGCATTGGTCATTTAATCTTTTCTTAAACTTTCATTTTGTCTTGAGTATTCGATTAATATAGGTTTTTTTCCTGGTTACTACACCCCTGATGCACCATTCACAAGGTGGAAGTGCCTTTTTAATCACTTACTGAAAAATAAAGTATCATTTGTTCAAATTAAGTCAACTGTTACAGTTTTATATGCACCATGGATGTGCTTACACACTAATAAAAGGCTATAAAAACTACTCCAGTATTCTTGCGTACAGGTGTCACTTGTGTGCAGTACAGCATGCTCGAAGGGAATGGGGGATGCAGTAGAGCTTCTTTACAACTCAAATACTTTTTAGAAAAGGTCATCTGTAATCATTAGAACAAAAACCTGATTTTCTCCTAAGCAATTGCTTTTGAAGGAATAAAAAAAAAGTATGTACACTGAGCTGAAAGTACGAAGGCCTATGAAGATGATTAGGGGATTAGAACATCTCTCTTATGAAGAAAGACTGAGGGACTTGGGTCTTTTCAGTCTAGAGAAAAGATGACTGAGGGGGGATCTTATTAATGCTTATAAATACTTAAAAGGGAGGGTGCCAGGGGGATGGGAACAGGTTTTTTTTCAGTGGTGCCCAGTGATAGGACAAGAGGTAACAGGCACAAACTTGAACATAGGAAGTTCCATCTTAACATGAGGAGGAACTTCTTTACTTTGAGGGTGGCAGAGCACTGGCACAGGCTGCCCAGAGAGGTGGTGGAGTCTCCCACTCTGGACACATTCAAAACCCACCTGGATGCCGTCCTGTGCAACTTGCTGTAGGTGCCCCTGCTCGGGCAAGGGGGTTGGACTAGATGATCTCCAGAGGTCCCTTCCAACCCTGACCATTCTGTGATTCTGTAAAATGACATGAAGTACTTGGGACAGGTTTGGTTACCTCGTGGACATACAGTGCTAACTGAGGTGCCCTAGAATGTATCCAAGGGCTGACAGACATGACACAGGACCTACAGGAGACCTGCAGCATTCTGGTGCAGCAGCTGGAAAGCAGGCAGGGCCCTAAGTGTCTGTCTTTAGGCAACTGAACCCACCCTTGAAGTCTGTATGCATACAGATACTTCCAACTGAAGTCTCTAAAGCAGACTGAAAACAATTAGAAACAGCAGCCCACACTGAATGTAGGATCCAAGCCAAGCCATTCTGCATTAAGGGACCAGCACACAGTTTTTATTTTTGGAGCACTCTAACATGACTGTAGCCCACTCCTGGGAGCTACCAGGACCTACCACAAATCCCTGCAGCTCTAGTACTTTCAGAGAGCAGCTAGCTTTGTGGTCACACTGGGGCAGTAGAGCGCCATGCACAGCAAAGCCAGGTGTAGAATTATTCTAAATCGAGTACAGAGAGCTTACTCGATGTCTTAGATTGCACAGCAAGTGAACCTTAAGCAGTGTGACTACCAGGAGAGCAAGTCATGCAAAAACATCCACCTTGATAACCAATGCAATTATCATCTAAAGCTAAGCATTGTTCCAGAAGGCACAGAGATCAAGAACTGGAGATTCAAACTAGGCACCATTTAGCCAGCAGAATCAGAGCCCAAACAATTCTCTCTGCTTGTTAAAAAGTAAAGGAAGAGTTTAAATAACAATCCATTTACAGTGACTAAGATGACAAGCTGCAGAGGAGGGGGGTCAGGAGCTATCGGATAAGACCTTGATCAGCCACACAGCCCAGCTCTGTAAACATACTCAAAAAGCTGGCTGTTAAACACACAGCTTGTTAGCCTGCGTGTGTGGGAACAAGGAGAGCAAGGAAGTCAGACTTCACACAGAATGGTCTTAAGCACCAATACTTGGAGCAGAACCAGCAAACTGAACACAGAACCCTTCTAGAAAGAATTCATCTAGAAGATTCACATGCGTAATGGTAGAGGTTGATCTGATGGTTAGAGCACTGCCCTACTGCTTGAGAAACTCAGGTTCCAGTCCCCGTTCTGCAAAGCTTGTGACAAAATAGGGAGTCGGCTTCTTTAGTAACACCACAGAAAGCATCCTTCTGCAACAGCGGCCGAACTAAAGTTCCTCTCTGCACCATTACAGAGATGATTGTTCTGGACTAAATTATTTTGACAGTTCTCAGTAACATACCCACCCCTGGTCTGTCTGCTTATATCTGTAGTCACATTAGTAATATATGTGTAAAATACATAATATTCATACGGCCTTGATTTTCCAACTTACTACCTTTCCTCAATGCTGTCTCAATCTGACTGCAAGCCAACTTGCTCACCAAGCAGGCAAATTCTGGCAAGATAAGGAAAATGCAACTTGTCTTGACTGATCCTTCCAGGCTACGCAGTCCACTGAACCATCAATCACGTGTCAACACAACTGAAAAAGTAGCCCACACGCTTCTGCTCCTCATGGGTAAGAAAAGAGTCTCAACTCCCTGTGTGAGAGGAGAGGACAAAACTCACGTTAAAACAGCCATAGATCAAGATTTTAAGAGAGTGCAATGTCAATACTAAGCACTGTAAATCCCAGAGGCATCTTTAGCTAGGGCAATGTTTACATTCCTTAGGGTAGGAAACCATGAGAAGAGAGAGATGTAGAAAAATCTTTGCATATGATTCAGCAACACAAACAATGTCGCTTGCAGCTTCATTGATCAGAAACAGATGAGAAACTGGTAGCAAACATCTACACATAAACCACAGTGACAACTTGCAAAAAAACTCAAAATGAATCAACAATTAGCATTCAAAATAAGCTTTATTCTGCTCCCTGGTTAAGCCAACTTTGTAGATGGCCTGAATAATGGGAATGATCTGTGGTTATTTCCTTTTTCAGAGAAATAAATGCATCAGTGGATGTTTTCACAGCATTTTCTTAAAAAAAAAAAAAANNNNAAAAAAAAAAAAGACCAAAAAACCCCACAAAGCCCCAAACCCATTTACACATTCTTTTGTCAAGTAAGCTCTCCCTACCCCACCCCACCCCCCCAAAAACCACAAAAATTCTTTAGTCATGATTATTTTTGCAAGTACAGGCTTCCATAAGGTACATTAATACTGTGAGTGAACCTATTCTATTTAAAAAACAAACCAAAATGCAGTAATATTCTATAGGGGAAAAAACGGATTTAAAAATAATTCTCTACTCAGATACACTTGTCCAGCATAAAGGACTTCTCAGGTTAAAAAAACATTTCTAAATTAGTAACAGCTGAAAGCATATATTCTCATAGAAAAAATAAAACAAGAAAAAAAATCACTAATACCCAAGGCACATTAATAAATGGAGGTTTGGAAAGTAGTAAAACCCACCTGTTACAATGTTAGAATGAGAAACCTAATCAGGTCTCTTGCTTCCTACAACAGCCAGGCTTTATGGGCCACAACATGGCAAAGAGAGATGTGTATATGCTAAGCCAGTCCAAAGCCTCCTACCTTGCTGTTAGCTCCGGGATCTCCTGAGTACTCTAAGCATTCGGCATTCCTCACCTTTAACCATGACCTGTTCTTAATGGCAAATGATCACTTACAAAAACACCTTACAACTATAGAGGCAGATTTTTGTGTAGCAAGATTCTGATCAGCAAACATCCCACAAAGAGCTGAGCAGCTTCCCTGCAGAAATACACCTTTCTACACATAAAAATACTCCTCTAATTCGGGTGGCTGCAGCACACAGACCCATGATAGAATGCCAGCACAACCAGAATTTAAGCCAGAACACCATGGTGCTGTATTCACACCAAAAGCCAAAGCCTGAGGAGCTGCATAGGGAAAATTGGCTCTGTTGTAGGTAGAGGGACAATGGCTTTGACTGGCAGTGTCAAAAGAAGCAACTTTCAAGGAGCTATTTACAGCAACTGATGTAGGAAGCAATTCTCAGTCCTGCACTGCTAGGCAGCATTGCTTTATCACACTACCCAGAGAACTCGGTCCAGAGGCCGGACTGGGCAAGGCCACAGGAGGCCACTGCCAGTTGCAGCTTCTAGTTCAGTTCTCACCTACCCCAAGACTGCTGCCTGATTGCTCATGGATGTTCTCTTTAAAACTAAACTTTAAAACATAGATATCTTTTTTTTTTTTTTCCTTTTCCGAAGCCAGCCAGGCTTTTCATAGCAGCATCTTAACAACACTTTGCGAGGGATGGCCCATTGGTCCCGGAATATTTGAAGGCCGTGTTCCAAACTCCAGGCGTTTCACTAACCTGCAAATACAAAATAGAAGTTAGTGCATTTCTTGCTCAGTTTTATCATCTTCTGGAGTACAACACTCAGCTTGAGAAATCAACAGATAAAAGAATATCACTCTAAGCACTAAGTGAGCCTGTTACTTAACTGGCCTGAGTTTCCACTGCAACACAGGGCTCCGTTTCCCCCTGAGTAGTGACAAGCTATCTTTTACAGGTGTTGGAATTTCAGTTCTAGCATTACAGCGGTAGATGTGTAATCAGCTGCATGAATACATAAATGTATGGCCCTTAAGGCTTTCTTGTAGGAGCTTTCATGGGGTTTCTCCCTAGGCTGGGATAGCAAGTACAACATGGAGCACTCCTATGCAACAACTTTAGGCACTGGGTAACAGGTATTCCCAGCACAAGGGTCTAGCTGAATAATTAAGTCTGGAACAAACTTTACTATAGGCACTTAATTTACCAAGAATCTAAAGAACGTGCAATACAAGATTGGCAGGGTTTAAGCAGACACTGAACTGTAATTTGCTATAACCTTACTGATTTTTCTTCATTTGTTTAAGAAAGACAACCAGTTCAACTGTTCAGACAAATTTATAAGTTGAGTCAGGTAACTTCCTGTCAGCTGTTCCTTGAAAACACATCTTAGCATCCGCAAAGCATTCTGATAGAGTGCACCCATTATTTGCCTTTTGCCAGCTCTCCCATAAATGAGAACCTTAAACTGCGATAAGGGAAAGTCCCTACATGCCATAATGTTCCCGAGACATCACTTGTATGAGAACATAAAGCATAAAACAAATTGAGCCAATAAGCAAGAGCTCCTCTGTTGTACTTTGTCCCATTTGAACACTGGGTTTATAATAAAATGTGTATTACATTTGCTTTGAATTTGTGGTTTTCAAAACTTGATTCCAGCTAGTCTTCTAATTTCAGCAGCTAGTCATACCAAATTTTAAAAACTGATCCGAAACCTTCAAATCATAATCCTGAATAACTAAATTTCGTTATCTTTTGAAAACAAATCTCTCTCTACCAAAACAAAGATTTAATACTAAATAGACCAGTACCAGTCAACTAAGTTCTAACACCAACAATTCTCACTAAGACACAACAGCAGAGAACAACACTCACCCTGGATCACACAGAGGCTGATGAGGACTCAGGCGTGTTTCAAGGACATCTCTGTTCATGTACATGGACACCGTGGTTCTGTTTGGAGACTGGTCATACACAAAGTTTCGGCAAGATGCAAGTTTGGACTCCAAAGCCTAATGTAAACACAGATAAGGCAAGTGTCAGGTATCACCCTTCTCTTTCACAAGATGGCATTGTGGCACACCAAAATGGCATTAAGATCATTTAGGTTTTTGGGGTTTTTTTGTTTCTTTTAGAATGAGTTGTCTAGTGGAGGAACCTGCTAGACCCCAGTGCCACACGAGTTCTGAATTTTTGAAGACATGAAGCCAGTCATCTCTCTAAACCCAAATCTCTGTTTCTGTAGGGGTTAACCTACAGAAGGAGTTAACCTACTGTAGGAGTTGATGCTGTTCACCAGCAGGAACACAAAATCTTCACCTTTCTTAGTGAGATTTTGACTTCTTTCTTACAGGCGCAACTTCTTAGATTACTAAATGTTCATTTGAGTTATCTGCTTCCCTAGACACGTATTGGGTTGTATGCAGTAGGTGGTACACCTGAGGAAACTGAGCCACAGATACCCTATTCTCTACTACATGCTTCCATCCTGGATCACTCCACCTTTGTTGCTGGGTTGCTCTTCAGCTGTATCGGTTCTGCAGCTCAGCCCATCAAAAAGTCATACAAATGCTTGTGCCAACCCAGCACTGGGACACAAGGGAGAAAACAGAAGGAAGTAATGGGATAACTTTTCCAGCATCAGCACTACCTTAAATGCCAAACTAAAGCTTAACACAATGTTAAGCCTTGCTCAAAAGACTAGTGGACTCTAAAGGTAAACTTCAGTAGAAGCCCTCTGGACAGCAGGCACCAGCTTGCTTTCTTCTCTGCCTTTATGGGAGCAGATCCCTTCTTAATTTACTCATGCCGATTTATTCTTTCTGCACATGCACTTTCAGAAATTTGTAGAAAAAGAAAAGTGGGTAAGATCTTAGAAAAGCAGAGCAGATATTTATTTGGGGGTTGGTCAGAAACGTACAAAGTCCAGACCAACTTTCAAGGCTACGCTTAGCTAACCTGGGGGCAAGATACTTTTTCCAGTCTCCCCTGAGCAGCAGCACAAATAGTGCTGGCTGCAGCTTCAGACAGCTCTACCTTTCCAAGAGCATTGCCTAGCAGGTAATCACTCACCCCCACTTTTCGCAGCAAGTCTCCCACGATGTTAAGTGCAGATATTCTTGCAGCAGGTGTGAGAGGGGTTGCACCATAACTGTCCTCAAGACCTGCAGGGCAGATTAAAGAAGGATACATTACTCATTAAAAAAAAAACCACAACAAAAAAACCCCAACTTTGACACTTGTCCTGGTTTGAGGTAGAACAGAACCAATTTTGTTCAGTGGCTTCGCTCCTTGGCTGGGCCTCTTCTGGCTACTGAAGTTAACAGCATACTGTGCAGACAATGTTCACTTTCTCAGAGTGATAAGACCAATGTTTATAACTGCTGCCCAGGCATGGTATGCAGAGAGGCTCTTGCTTATACTTATTGCCATAACACCCAAGGCCAACCAACTTTGTTGTTTGCCCCGTTGGAAGGGCGGAAGCGAAAAACATAGTGGGGTCCCACCTGCAGGGAGGAGCGGACAGGACAGGTGACCCAAAACTGACCAACAGGGTATTCCATCCCATCTGCATCATGCTCAGTATAAAAGCTGATGGATCAAAGGGTCAGCTCTCTGGTCTCTTCCTACAATGGCTGATGTCTGAGGAGGACTCTGTTCGTCTGCCTGTGATCCCGATCCTGAATCCAGATCTGGAATCCGGTTCCCCTCCGTCACCGAGTCCAGCCTGGGACTGGCCCAGTGCCAGCTGGTGTCGTGATTGTCATCTCGGGAGCTTGATACGGTTTTGTATATATTTTTCTTTATTTCTTTTTATTTTATTATTAATATTTCATTAAAGTAGTTTAGTTCCTTCTAAACTCATAAGTCTTTTTTTCCTCCTCTGCCTCTCTCTCTGAAGAGGGGTAGAGGGGAGCATCTGTCGGTCCTATCTGGGGTCCCCTAGGTCCCCAGTAGCCAATTTGGCCTAAACCACGACAACACTGGAAGGCATAAGACAGCCTGACATACAGAGCAGAGGAAACATTAATATCTTCACCTTTTTATATCTCACCTCCAGATCTTTCATATCCATTAGGAATAAGAAGCACTGTCTCCCTGAGACAGCTCAAGTTACACTGTCCTAAGCTAAAGTCTCTAGATGTGCTATGGCTTGGGTTTCTAGAGATCTGTTCTACCAGCCTACTCTGCACCTCTGTTGCTGCAGTGGGAGTAGAGGGATGTGTCCTCAGAGAGGACCACCACCTCTCATTTTACTACACATCTCCAAATCCTCTATCTTTTACAGAAGCATTAATTCCTCCACACAACACACATCATTTTAGGTTAGGCATACTGAAGCCCACAATCAAACTCTGTTAGTGCTCAGAGCTGTATCAGAATGTGACATTAAAAATCCCTGCATTTATGCATACACATGAACACAGTTACACAAATTTCTGGCTTTTTAAGTGTGAAGATGGGAGAATTTGCGTTAGAGGTTTGAAATATTGAAATAATCAGTGCTCACAAAAAATAAGTAACTGACATTATTGACATGAAAGCAGAGATATAGTCATTTAGTACAAACAGCTGGGATGACTTGTCAGTGTCCTGCTGCTCCAGAGTAAAAAGAAAGCCTCTCTCAAAGAGCACCTACTCTCACAGAGAAACCAACTCAAGTAACACAAATGTGACATTAAAGGTCACGCTGACATTTTTAAAATCCTTCTCCTAAGTTGGCCCAACGTGTCTGGGACAGTTGGGAACTAATACTATAGTCCAAACAGTTCTTGTCCCTCACAATTATTATTACTGGACAGTTCAAATCAAATGGAAACAAAGAGCCTATGAATAAACCCCCAAAATCCTAGTCTATGAATACTGAGACCATGGTGACTGGATTTAGGTGCTTTTAAGTGAAACCCTCGACTCTGCTCCATTCTTCTCATTCCTCCCTTAGCCAGAAACTATAGTAAAAACAAGAGCATCAAATAGTAGTTCTGTGCTGGTTCCCCATCAGTCACCTCTCCTAAATGTCGCAGGGGTGGGTATGTTGATGTTGGGTGCCCGGTGCACCGAGGGAGTTGAAGGCACAGATAAGGACGCTTGAACTGCAGTGTCTGTTCTTCCTGTTTCCAGGGTAGTTCGCATTGGTGTTTTGGGTTTCTCCTGCTTCTGCTGCACTGCAAGCTCTTGTCGTAGATCTACGGAGGAAGCAACAGAAAGCAAGCCTTTGGAGTATGTATCCACCAAGACAAAAACAGGTGAGAAAGTTTGTTTTGCTCAAAAGATTGTTCCCCTTGTGGAGGTGAAGTCAAGTCACTTATCCTTGTAAACATTACTCCAGGCATATGTGCAAAATCTGGACAATCACTAAAGACTTTTCGAGGATTGTGGCTTAAGATGTTTCTGTAGTATTAGTTCAGTTGCTATTATCTGGCTTTAATTTTCAAACCCCTTCACAAGGCTCCCTTTGAGCTCAAGGAATTAACTTCTTTCCAAATGTTACGGGCTGGTAAACAGAAGCACATCAAGGCTGAGGCTAGGCAACTTGGCACACCTTGGCTACATTCCAGCTCCCTGCCAGGTTGAGATTCTCCCTATTGCACCCTCTTCTCTTCTACCCTGGTTTCCACATGAAGGAAACCTGAGCTGAGGCCAGGTGGAAGCCACACCATTATCTAACCAAGGGATAGAGCACTTCTGTCCCACAGCCTGGCTGTAGCTTAAGGAAACCACTCAAGGGCACAGAATCTGAACAGATCTAAAAATAGAAGGTGTTTTTTCAGCTCCATGGCCTCTCTCTTCTCACCCAGCCTTACTGACAGATATCAAGAAGTAAAACATGAGGCTATTCAAAGGTAACTAGAAGTCAGTCACAGCCCTCCTGTTTTACTGCCCGATTAGTGTTTCATTGACTCTACTTTTCACAGGCCAGGAAACAATGAGGTTATTAAAGCTGACCTTCATGGGTTACAGGAAGCCAGACCAGCACATGCCCCAGCTGGACTGGCTCTTCTTAACCCCCTAAGGCCCTGAAGCATCACCACAGATTAGGAAGAGGCTGGAACAGACTTTTGCTTCTGCAAGCTGCTCTGGAACAAGGTCAGGAGTTCAAGGAGTCGGGGGGAACAGTCTTGAATCTTCCTCATTTGCTTCTGCATTTCAGATAGCAGATTTAAACAATGTAAACTGAAAAGCCAAGCTCTAAGATATATGGAGAGGACTGAACAGCTGTAAGCCAGGAGGGAGAAAGGAAAAGATACAAGTGATTTCTGTCTAACCTCTGGCTTCATCTTTCAGGCGCTGCACAGACTCCAGAAGGTTTTCTTTCTCATCCAGCTCACTCTCCAGAAATGCATTTCTTTCAATAGCCTGGTTTAAACGTTGTTCAAAATCCTCCAGAGACATTATAGTGGCTCTGAAAAAGTGTGCACAAGATGTCACTACCAGATCGTTCAAGCACATAGAGGAACTTCCTCTCTCACAAGAAAAGGGATAATCTTGTGGTTTTGTTTGGTTTGCTTTGTTTTATTATTTTTTATTTTAGCTTTTAAGGTAAGAAAGTGTATAGTGGGAGGAGTGGAAGGAAAAAAATTATTGCATTTCCCATCTGCCACAAACCTCCTCACCACAATCATCACCTAAGTGATTAGTTCAGAATGGCAGTGCTAACA
This sequence comes from Anarhynchus alexandrinus, assembly GCA_008711295.1. Lineage (NCBI taxonomy): Eukaryota > Metazoa > Chordata > Aves > Charadriiformes > Charadriidae > Anarhynchus > Anarhynchus alexandrinus. The sequence continues at coordinate 2,677,235 of VUYV01000019.1, forward strand.
AGCACAGCATCACAAACAGCTCAGTGACACCGCACTCACAGGACAAAACAGAACTGGAAAAAAGGAAACACAGAAGGTAGGTCACCTTTTTGCTCTTTCCAAGTCATCATTTGCTTGCTCAAGTTCTCGAATGTATTTCTGAAGTTGATCTTTAATAGCTTTTGTCTGTGCCAAGTCATCTTCCAGTGCAGAGATTTGCCTGTATCCTTCCGAATGCTGCATTTCAATCTTTTCCTAATCAAAGGCAAATCAAACATCATATCAGTGACTTAGCAACACACATTCTCTTTCTGTGGCATTGTCTGAGCACCTTTAAAGGCAGAGGCAGATGCTGTCAAGTTTTTTGAGAAACATCACCTTGCATATGATAAAATGCCAACAAAGCCCATTGCTCACATACTTCTGGGCTGCCAGCAGACAAGAGCTCTTCCTGTCGCTCCTTATCAAACAATGGTGCTGGAGAGCAGTTCCCAGCCTCCACAGCACGGGGTCATTCCTTGCTCTCCCAGACAGCAAGACTTAACATAATCTCTGAGCCCCAAGAGCTTTAGCAATGCACAAAGCAGGATGCAAGAGAAGCCACTTATTTTCAACTCTAGTAAGAAGTCAAGCAGTACTTAGCAGCCTAAATAACAAGAAAAAAAAATATATCCAAGTGTGACACTGTTACATTCCGCTGTGGAACCAGCACGATTCTCCACTGCCCCTGTGGTTTTATTAGCCCAAAGCAGGTTCAGAGCTCTAGATCACAAAACATTTCAGGTGCGGTTACGCACCATGCTTTGGACGTGAACCTAAAAAACTCTGTCTCCCTTTACAGCATGTACACAAGGCTACATTTAAGAGAGGCACAGGCAGGAAGGAAGGGTTAGCTTCTCCATCAAATATCTCTCTCCTGCTCTTGTTGCTATATGCGGCGTTAGCTTCACATCATGCAACAGGGAAAGCTTCACAGCACACTGTCTACTGCAACACTTTACACTCCATCACCAAGCTATCAGACCAATTCAACATGCCAGAGATTTTTTCGAAACACTGATTGCTGTGTAGGTAGCATTCCTGAAGTGCTTTCTCCATCCAGAATTTAAGTACAACACTCGAAGTCACTGAAAACAAATCCATGCACTAGAATTTGAAAACCATGGCATGTAGTCTAGCATGACTGATAATTTGAAGACAGCTATTTTAGCACATGAAACGCATAGACAAGGAGGATGGATAGAGATACCCGTTCTGAATTAGGAAATTCTTATTTGATTACACTGTGGTGACACTGCTGTATTTCCACATCTCTGAAGCATAGTTGCTTGCTGAATTTAAGAGCCCCCAAGCTCTAAGAGGCAGATTACTTTCAACTAGCTTTTCAGGACACTCTAAACAAACCCTCCAAAGCATTGTTTCCATTTATTTTTAGGTAGTGTGAACTCTGGTTTCTGAGGGGGAAGCAAGCACACACACCAGGCTGGTAAGCTCAAAGCCGCAAGCTGTGTGGGCCTGGCAAAGTTCACTAGCATTGACCTAGATGCAGACACCAACCCTTGATGGGCTCAGTTAACACTGCTGCTCAATGGCTTCACGAGTTTAATGCTTTGCTCTTGAATTGATACAGATAAAAGACCAGAACTGCAAGGTTTGAGTCTTTGTTTTCAGCCAATTGTAATAAACTATCAGCTGATCTCGTCATCAATGGGGTCTCTGTTCCTTCACTGCAGGCTGCTACTGCAGTTTTCAGGCTGCATGAATAGCCAATTGTTAAAAGGTTTGTTTCAAGCAGAACATGTTTTAATAAAGTTATCCACTGTGAAGAATAATTAAAGATTTTCTAAAATATGTTTACCCTCCAATTTTTGAGGTTCTATGTTGTTTCCTATATTTTAATTCTTAACTGCTTTGGCTGGTTTATTGTCCCCTCTTCTCATCCTAACTCCTCTAAAGAAAGAAAATAGCCCACACCCTCCTCAACTAAATGAACTGCAGGTTTTATTTTTGTCAAACTTATGCCTTCTCCCCAAACGCATCAGCTTCCATGGGTTTATGTGGCTACACGGAACAGTAGACCAATATAACATATTTGGAGCAAAGATCAGTGCAACATAACAAATACAAGGAAACAAGCTTGGAGATTTGGCTATGAAAAAGCAGGGGAGAGCAGAATCACTCAGTTGGTGCTAGAGGGATGGGACATCTGCCTGAAACGCAAGAGTATTTCCTTAAGACAGTAATTTGGACAACAGTTTAGACCAAAAGCATTGCACACCTGGATTAATCACTTATAAGTGATTTATCACTTATACCAATACCTTCACTCCAATTAACTCATTACTGCATCCAATTGAATAGAAGTGCAATTAAATTAATCTCTGCTTCCGCAGATATTGACTTAGCCCTACGAAATACAGTGTAGTGTTTCTTCTTACCTCACCTGTAAGTAAAAGGCCAACATGATCAAACTTTAAAAAGGCACAGCAATTTCAGTGACAATTTTTTTCAAGTTTAAGAAAACTTGTCAGTATTTCCTAAACCTGTCTACCAGCACAGGGGACTAGCAGCATCTTTAATGAGACTGAAATGAGGCATAGATAGCTTCATTATTTCTTATGTCACTGTGGCAAGAAGTTCCATCTCAGTAAGTTCATATCCTTTATGTTTCATAGTTATGGAAGTTAATGCTTTTCAGCTGGTTCTTAGTTTCACAGAAGGCTAACCAAGTGTAAAGAGGACACATTCTTTTTTCCTCAAGTACAGACAGATTCAGTAATACAACCAGGACTGAAACTCTTATACTTCTCAGTCCTATGTGTTACCCACTGGCTGCTGTTTTCCAGCTTATCTGGAATGCCAGATAATAAATCCACAAACTATTGAGCTTTCTTATATAATGCAAGAACACAGATGGAAAGTTTGTATTTTGATTGTTCTGCAATATTATCTGTGTCTGCACAATGCAGACAGCAAGAAAGCTGTGAACAAAAGCACTAAGTAGATGGAAGAAGGAATAGAACAGCAGCTCTGTTATGTTCATGTTTACTCTCCACTCTACTGCAAACAGTTTTATCCTGTCTCAAATCTATCCTGACATATAGCCACAACCTGCAAACAGGGGTTCAGGAACATTACCAAGGTACCCAGCACCCTCAAATCAGACAACAGATTGGCATGTCTTAATTTTTCAAGACTTCCTTTTTTGCAGTTTTCTGTTCAATTTCTTTGTACTGCAGAAGGTCCCTGTCCACAAGGCAGGCTGAATATGCATGTGCCCATCTCGTTCACCTTTGCAGTTATGATGTACTGATACTGTATGCATCAGGAACTCTTACCTTAACTGACTCTAGTTCCATTCGCAGACGATTGTTTTCTGACAGAAGGTCTCTGTTTCTGGACTCTGTTTGCTGCAGTTGGGTCTCCAGTTCAGCTTCATACTCTCGACTCCCTTCTTGGAATTCACGCAATTCCTCCTGTGTATTCTCAGCACTAGAGAGCAATTCCAGCAACAGAACTCATTGTAATGAACAAAGAAAAAAAATATCTTTTGTACACTCAAGGTAAAAAAAAATACCACCCTTTAACACAGAAGGCTCTATGCCCTTCTCCAACATACATATTCAACAGGAAGAGAGGGCCATATGCAAATGTTTCCATGTGAAGCATAGAAAACCATCCCATAGCAAACTGGTAAACAAATTAAAAAAAAAAGCCCAAATAAATAGAAAAATCCCAAAGTCTGTCTTCACACTAGAGGTGATGAGGACATGTGGAGTCTCTTTAGCTTGTACGCTGTCCACTGCTATCTGCATATTTAATCTGTTATTCAATTCATTTATTTATTTGGAAATATGAACAAAGCCATTTTCATTTAACAATAAAAAGTGATAAAGAGAGAAAGATGGAAGGAAAGACGTTCTTACATTCTCAAGCAACTCTATTGAAATAATATTCCGGCACGCTAAACAAGCGGCACTGAAAGGTCCGAACACCTGGTCTAAGAAAAGACCCACCAATATCTGCATCTAAAAAGTTTGGATTTTTTTTTCACCCTTTACTGCATTTAGAGCAACATATTGAGCTAAAGGGAAGAGCAAAATATGTTCATTCTCAGCCAGTGATCCTCCTCCATCTATGTGCTGTCAAACCATTCTTGATCCACACAGAGATATAAAGAGTGAACCACAGCATCTCTTTCTGCAATGGCCTGGATCATCTACCCCCAACAAGGTTCTACAGTGAGTTTACCCGGGCTGCCCCCAACTGCAGTCAGAGGTAGAATTTCAGCACACACAGTCCTACTCAAACCAGAGCAGGGACCAAAACCAGCAGGGCCACAGCAACACAGCTTCACTGCTCAAATAAGCATCAAGGACTCTGGGCTGCTGTAGTTTATGCAGAAGCGTTGCTACTGCTCCCACTCAAGACAGTGGAGTAAATTCAAGGTGGTTCAGCTATGTGGTGCTACCTATGTCTTTGCACGCAGTGTTATGCATGCTATCAAACAGCCTAGAGGAATGAAGCCACTGCCTTACCACTGCTTGTATTTCATAGCCAGCTCTTTCCAGTATCTGGTTTCCTCTTCCACTGAGCTGAAGTGATGTCCTTCTGAGTCTTCCATGATAAGTCCTCAAAGTTTAAAACTCCAGTTTAACTTTTCACCCCCTGGAAAATTAAAGGATCAAGCATAAGAATTAATGCAGTGAGCTACCTCAGTGCTTTTTGCAGCAGAGCAGTGCACCCTTCCTCCCAGGAAGGGACCAAACTGAAGACCAGCCTTGACAGGGCTCTGCCAGATGTACCACAGATGTGTAAGAATCACTACTGAGTAATCAGGTCCCTTTCCCCAGTTCTCCCAAGGCTGCTGCATGCCTATGCCATATCCCCAGCAGTGAGCACCTTCCCCACCCTCCAACTACACAGCACAGAGCACCAAACCGTAAACGTCAGCCACAGTTGTGCCAATACACATAGAACACAAGTAAAAGAGAAGACATGTCGGGCACTTCAGCTCCAAAGACAGCACAACTAAGGTCGATTTCAACAACCCTAAAGACAGTTACCATGAAATTAAAGAGAAACTTCAAAGAGACACAAATAAGGTACTCAAGATTCTAATCTCCTGTGTTAAAACTACCAAGAACACCTAAGCTTTTTACAGAGATAGCTGCTGGACGCATGAAAAATTTCTCCCTAGGTTAACATAGAAAAAGTCACCAGACTTTAAACGTGAAATATCACAATCCATGTATGGCTGAGGGCCACAATATATCTGGATACTTCAGAGAACCATGGGAGAAGGGAGCTCCAGAAATTCCCAGAGAAGTGAGGATGAAAGCTCCACAGAGGTTTTAGCAGGATACCACCTGGTTGGACTAAGGTATGCAGATAGATTGCAGCAACCCAGTGAGCAATCCAGACCATCCAGCTGTCCCTGTGCCAGCATAAACCCAGTCACAGGACACAGTCCCAAATGGGAAGGACACATGAAAGAGCCACAGGAGAACCAAGAACTTTAAGTTGGTCACTCCTGCTTGAAGACTTAAGTATCTAGGCACCACAATTAAATAAATGCCCTCTGACATGCACGATGCGCTCTAATAAACAAGTCACTGGCAAATATAATTTTATATGAGTTAGTCTTGACAATGGAGAAACATCAAACCTAATGCTCTGGATTACCTGCCTATGTCCCACCCTGTTTGAGGCAAAGATTCCACATAGACATTACCCATTTAAGAGAAACACAAATAAATCAGGACAGTGAATAAAGGTGGAGTTGAACAATTCATGACAATGGCAGTTGTCAGAAAACTGTATTGCTGAAATCTAATGACTGAGATAACACAGTTCTACCAAGTTTCAGCTCTGGATCTACTGAGCAAAACATTTTCTAGAGGTAATCCTGATGGAATAAAGAGAAAAAAAAAGCCAAAGCCTCCAAAGATCATTTAGATATCACTCCTGCCTTCTACTCTTCTTATTTATGATACTAAGCAAATGCTGGAGTAGACCTTCTAAGCAGCATGTCATAGCTAAAGAAAATGTGCATAAACTGCACATCTATGGAACTCAATGGAAAAAATTAGTCATAACCTGTGTTGAGACTTTCCTCTCCAGAAAATCACCTGGTTTAAACAGGATTAACAGCCATTTATCTAGTATACTGAGACAAACATACGTCATTCTTACCTTTAATACAGACAACTGTATCAAGTACTCAAAGTAGTCTGGCTATCTAAAGCACGATTCTTACATGTCCAAGCAATGCTGCAAAGCACAAGTCCTTCCCACAGCCTAGGCCACTTTCAGGAGATTATTGAGCAAAGAGTAGGCCGCTGTCACAGCCACATGGGCTGTGCCCACACACCTCAATGCACAGTATCAGCTACACACTCACAGAAATTCCACTATTATTTAGAAGGGGAGCTGGCAGATGGGGGAAAGTTACTAAGCTTTAGTTCTTATAATTCAGTTTCTTGACACAAAATGTTAATTAGACAAAGCTACACTTCTTCCTTCTAACAAATAAAACCACTGTGTGATGTATGGACACACTTCCAGCAAGAAGTCTCTAGGCTGCTGCTCTTAGTATGTATTTACAGAAGTATGCACTGGGGAGAAAGGAGAGGAAAAGGAGTGTGAGTAAGGAGGAGTGATTTTTCCGAATAGTACCCTTGCCCATTAAAAAGAAAATCACAACCAAGCATAATTAACATTCTTGACTTCGGATAGTTTACAACACATCTACTCTATTATTTTTAAGTGAACTGAAAGTGCCTTTGATGTTAATGAGCATGTCCTATGCTCAAGGTGCTGTGTACACACACACCAATCCTTGCAGCACACTTGTGAGGAAAAAAAGTTTCCTCTTTTACAGATGAGAAACAGGGAGGGACGGTCAGACACGAAAGAGTGATGCAGGTGCAATGGGAAACCTAGAAGGACCAGCATCCATTACTGTGGTCAAACCACTTCAGAGAACAGCAAGCCAGAGTTTCCTTTAGATGGTTATTTCTCACCACTCAGACAACAGGAATTTTCTGTATTTCTTCAAGAACAGAGAATCCACCCATGTGGTTTTGCTACACAAAATATGTTTCAGAAGTCTCCCAAGAGGAATTCTACTGAAACAAGTGTTATAATAAATCCCACATCTGTGTTCAGACAGTCAACAAAAAAAAGTCAAACAAGGTAAAGTTGGAGAGCAAGACATCTTGCTCCCGAAAGCTTTCAAATAACCCTTTGGAACCATAAGACACAGCCCCCATTGGCCTCAAAAGCTTGAATATGCTCATATCTGGCTCTCGCTTTTGTTTTCACACTGCACTTTGGAAGGACTAAAAGAATGTACTAATTTGCATTTTTTAAGATTGTTACACACAAAAGAATGTTCCCTAACTGAGCCGTAAGATTTCACAGAGTTCCACAGAACCTTGAAAACTTTCACAGAAGCATAAAGATGCTGTCCCCTTCGGTTTCTAAGTATGTCTTTGTAAACATGAGATTACAGACCTGCTAAGGATATTATCTGTACGCTCCGTTTCATGGTTACCATTACTTATTTAGCACTTATAATTTAAAATTAGTTGTTAAACTGCAAATACATGGAACGACTGTGGACCTATACTTATTCCACAAAAATGACACAACATGGCAGAGATGGTTTCACTACTGTCCCATGCCACAGGCACATGCTACTTCTTAGCTCACAGGGATTTTTCAAGCTAACCAAAGATGCAAGATACAAGCTTAAACTGAAAAGAAAAATTTCAAGTTTTAGACAAAGTATTAAAGCTTTTTTGATTTTCTGAAATTTGTTTAAAAAAAATATCAAAAACCACTCACATAAATCTTTCTAAACTGCCTGTAGAAAGGGTAGGGCTTTGACTTTTTATTTTTCCCCCTGCTGTCTTCTCCCCTTGATTTTTAACAGTTTGGAGACTGTATGCAAAAGGCCTGGAAAGTAATTAATTAAACCAATTAGGAACTTCTCATTGTCTGGGCTCACTACAAAAGGGGGAAGGGTGAGGGGGTTAAGGAGGTTGTAGCAATGTTTTGTTAAACACTGGCAAACGTGGAAAAAACAAGGAGAGAAAGTCACAGTCTATGGCAGGCACACACTGGCTGCACCTTACTTGTTTTCACACACATGAAGCCAGAAGAGACATCTGGCCAGATTTCCTGCGCGCAAGTAGCACCAGTGCTGGTCACAGACATTACAAAACCTCTACATCATACAGGAAGGGGAAGTGTTCATGGGTGGGGAATGGACTTCTGCAGTGAGAAAAATACCTCAGCATAAATGCTGCAAGAAATGATTTCATATAAGTGAGAGCAGAACTGCAAAATTCTTAAGGGAAAAAAAATTAAGAAAAGCCACACGCAAAATTACTCAGGGAACTTCAATTTGGGAATCAGTCTGAATTCACCAAATCCCTGAGGACCTCAACTTAGATGCTGTTTCAGTCCTAGAATAAAGGACTCAAAACAACCCTGCATACTGAATACTTTTTTTCTTTTTTAACTAAAGAACATTTTAGCTTGGTGAACAACGTTGGCCTACCTTTGTAGCAATGCCTGATGGTCTGAGTCAGAGCAATTCATATGGTAATAAAAAACTAAAGCAGTACCACCCGTACTACCGAATTATCCACGGCAGAGACGCGTAAGCTCCAATTAGACATTTTTTCCTAACTGTAAACCAAAACAATACCCCTCTTTGCTCCTGAAAAGTAGCTTTCCCATCCTATGAAAATTACATTTTATTAAAATAGTCCCCACGCAAGGGTCTTCCTATAACATAAGGGCCCATTTTCTTTTGTTTAAGCAATACAAAAGAAAATCACCACAAGAGAGAAAGAAAAGGAAGAGGTCATCGGAGTGCCAGGATTACTACAGAATCCCACAGCCAGCACGGAAAAGAGTTATCATCTTCTCAGGGTCTTCCCTACCAAAAGGCTTAATTCGGCAAAGCCCTCATCTTTTCAGATACCAGTCCAGCTCCGATACTTCCGAGTTTCCAGTAATTCCTAAGGCAACTCCGCAAAGTTTTCTCTCCCGGGACGCCTGACCCCGACGCTCCCAGCCGCGGTCGAGCGGGAGCACGGCAGCGCCGGGGCTGCCCGTTCCCATGCGGAGCACGCAGCCGGGGGGCAGCTGAGCCGGCGGGCACGGTTCCCACGCTCCCCTCCCCACCAGCAACGGCGAGAGCAACTCCAGACGCAGAAGGCGATTCAGGTTCGCAGGGGAGGATGCGGGAAGGAGCGCGCACCGCAGACAGGCAGGGTCCCAGCCCCATCTCCCCTTGCCTCCCCGACCTGCCCCGGTTACCACCGCAGGACTCGGGACACCCGGAGGGGCTGCGCCGCACCAAAACCGCTCTGCCCTGCCCTCCCGGTGGCAAGGGCGTTCCGCCAGAGGGGGAAGCCCCAGGGCCCTGCCTGCCTGCCCTCCTTCCCTCCCACCAGCCTGCCGGGCAGCGCAGGGGAGCCCCGGTCTCTCACCGCCGCCGCCGCAGGACCGCGGAGCTCCACGCCGGCAGCCGCCGCTCTCCCCGGTCCGGCCCGACACGGCCGCCCCATTGGCTGCCGGTCACGTGCCGCGGGGTCTCCGCCAATCAGCGCCGCCAGAACGCGCCTGCTGGAAGGTTTGGAAACTTTCGTTACTTTCAAAAGGCGCTCGGGGGCGGCGGCCGGGCCGGTCCCACCGAGCCCAGCCCAGCCCAGCCCGGCCCTAACGGCGGCCCCCCGAGCGGGGAGGGATGGCCCGTCCTCGGCTGCGTGCTCCGTACATCCTCACGCCCAGCCCTGGCACGCGTCAACCACGCTAAAACCTTTCTTTCATCGCTGTTTTATGAGCTACGGCGGGCACAAGGACCCGCATCTTCTAAGATGTTAACGGTATAAATCAGCATTTGCCACCGTGATGAAATTCTAAATACACTTTTTCCCATTAAATGCTCTAAAAGAGGAAAAGCTTTACATCAAATATTATTTTTTTAATTATTCCAAAGGCCTTTTCTGAAACAGCGACCATAATTATTTAATGTCAGTGCAACATTTTTACATTAAAATCCCCTTTTCAACAACCGAGGAACCAGCTTCTGTGTCCCTGAAGCCCATGTCACAAGGACAAAGCAGTCTATGAAATATTAGATACTTGCACTCATCTACATCTCAGCACGATGTCATCATTCCAGAGAAGATACCGCAAGCATCCGCAGGGGAACGACCTCCCCACAGACCAAGGGACAGTGCTGCAGCTCAATGCAGCCAATACGTGACTCACCGTGGCCTCGCCATGCAGGGTCAGCGTGAAGGGGACTGAGGCACGCCAAGGCTTTCTCAAGTGCCCTGGGTGCGTTCCTACACAACAGTGCGCACAAACACTTGGTCATGAGGCGTGTCTGGCATTTGTTTCCTGAGTCAAAACAAAAACACTAATTATCACATAGGTGTAGATACACTCCAGCTCACATACGTATGGCCATATGTCACCCAGTATCATTTCACACCCCTTCAGCACGTTTTACAAACTGCTGGATGACAGGCGCCCACACGCAGGGGCCCCAATCCCAGTTTCATTCACTTCTGTGATGCAACACCAGGCCTGGAGCAGAGCCTGATCCTGAAAAGACTTAACTGTCTAAATTGGGAATGTGCCTCTCCCAAAGACTTTGCAGAACAAGGCTGGGACATAACAAAGAGGACGGACGCTTTTCTGCAAGAATATTCCACTATGAGAAATCTATCTATAGCTAAGATAACTTTAACTGAAAAGGGTGAGCAAAACAATTATACTTTCAGGTCAGGTGTTCAGCAAAATAATTCTAATTTGAGGACAGACCTTCAGCAGAAATAAATGGAGACAAACCATTATACAACTACGAATAGAAAACTAAATTAGGTGTTTAAAAAATTGGGTTAATTGCAATTTGCAGTTCTGTCATTACTCAAGAATGTTTTTATTATCAGATAACTTACAGAAAATAAACCACATACTATTGTAGTGTGTGCCCAGTAATTAAAAAATTTATACGTTGTTTGCAAGTTTGGAACAAAGGACATTTTACTTCAACCCTTCAAACAAATCTTTGAGGATAGTGTGAGTACACAGATGATATCAAAGATACACCTGAGTATTTTTAATAGTTCTCATCTTGAAACACATGTAAAACATAGCAAAAAATATCAGATTTCAGAGGAAGTTGTTTAGCCTCTCATCCAATTCTGAGTGTAACAAACAGCACCGTAACAAATGCCAGAGGCTCAGAGGCACCACTGTAAACAAGCAATAAATATTAAAAAAAAGGTTACTATAATTACTGTCACTGCCTTGTTTGCAAGAAGAATGAGAACATTTGTCTGTTTTAAAATTAGCAGAGAAGAAATGATTTTATGCATTTATTTTTAGTTTGCTGATTAATAATTAATAAATGGCAGATTTTTGTGGTGCTAGGGTTCGTGTGCTGGTTATTTTAATGAGAATGCCACACTGATTCTTCCATGGAAGCTAAGAGAGCAAAAATCTATACACTTTAAGTTCTGGGAAGGTTGCAACACCTTATCTTTTGGCAATAAGCTTCTCGTGGGAAAAAATATTTGCTTTGCTGCAACAATTAACTACCTCACCACAGAACCACTCTTCTATGGATGGAACAGGAACTTCTCATTAATTGTCACTACAAACTAGCGAACTTTTTATTTTTTTAATGGATTACTGATACCCATAACAAGAAGTGACAAACATATGTATTACAATATCATATGCAAGTATTGCTATCGCTGAAGAGCAAGTATTTAACATCAATGAAACCTATTTCTGTCTCTTTAAAGATGTTATATAATTCTCTGCAATCTGTATATGTAAAATTGGATTTGCAAATACTTCAGTAAGAAACACATTCTCAGTACTTTAAAACCCTTCTGATGTCTTGAACTGACAAATTTTTGATTAAATTGTCAAATGCTCATTAATAGTGCTGGCTTGTTAAGCAAAGGAAAACATTACACCACTCGAGGCCTTGATACAGGGCAGCATTACACCCTGAGTGAACCATGGTAGTGGGGGCAAGACTGGATGTAGATACGAATGTTGTCACTAAGACGACTCTTAACCTTGCTGGTGGCTGCAACCCATTAGGTAAAAGTGAAGGTAAAATGACAACTTAGCCTAATATCATGATATCACTTATAATCAAAAGATACTGAAACATCAAAAAGTGGATCCTCACTCCACTTTGTCACTAACCCCCCTCCTCGAGGGACCCAGCTACTTGCATGCCAGGGGGCAAGCCCAGGCTGGGTGAGGTGGATTTGCTGCACGATCTTGGCCCAGCCTTCTGAGGGAACTGTTAAATTGTGAGACAGAGCTGTGTCTGTACAAAAGAAAAGTATAACTACCAATAGAGGCAGGATTGTTGAGACAAGGACTATTAATAAGTGGTACAAGGATTCAAGAGGAAAAATATCAATGCAGAAGGCCATAAAAATCCTGAAGTGAATAAAACCCAATTATCTTCAGTGGATTGCAAGTGTCAACCACATCAACAGACCCAGTGAATGACAAGTTATTAAAACCAAGCTAGCAGCGGAGGCCCACCCTTTTCATGATGCTTGTTTGGACAGCAGACTTCAGGTGTTTTATCAGGGGGTAGGGACCACACTAATGTCTAATCAGAGGTTTGCTAGAAGCTTGTTCTTTTTTGTTAGCCAGTAATTGCTTTATATTTTTATATACTTTATATATCTTACTTGAGGAATTTACACACAGCTAATGATACCCAAAGCAACCCACTGAAGGACAGTACAGACAGTTCAGACACTTCTGTTAAAATAAGCAAACAGCAGATTTCTGAACAGTACTGACATTTAACTGCTGTCCTTGGGCCTAGGACTATATGCTGCCTTCAAGGCAACTGGCTCTTAGAAACCATTAAAACTGTCTGTACCTGGCAACCAAGATTTTTTTCTGTATGTGTACAAAAAAGTTCAAAGTGAAAACTTAAATGCAGCGCAAGGCATCAAAAAAAATTATTACCTATAAGAGACCAATTCAGCGCCGTGACAATTTCCTCATTGCCCGCCGCACGCCTGAGCCGTGAGCGCACCCGCTCGGGCTCCTGCTGGAGGCCGGGCCTCTCCGCGGGCCTTCCCGGAGACCTCCCCGGGGCCGATTCCCACCGCTCTGCCCGGCCCTACGGCTCAGGTGTGCCCTGCCCGAGCCCCCCCCTCTCGGTGTAAGATGGGGGAGTCTGGTGTAAAGGGGAACAGGGGCGCTGCTCAGCGGTCCCGCCTTGGGGTGGGGGGGGCAGGGTGTCCCTGAGCGGGGCCTCCCTCATCTCCTCAGGTGCCGCCCTCATCCCCTCAGGGCGGCCCCGGGCACTCTCCAGCTGGGCGCGGGCACCCCCGCAGCCCCTCTAACCCCGGGTCGGGGTGTCGCCCCGCCCCGCCCCGGGCCGCACGCCGAGGGCCGCCGGGAGCCCCGGGCCTGGGGCAGGCTGAAAAGCCACCGCCCGCAGCCGGGACCAGCCCGCTGCGCGCCGGGGAGGAAGAGGAGGGAGCGGACCGTTACGACAGCCGCATTTGCGGCAGCGGGCTGGTTTCCGGCGCTCGGCGTCGCTTGACGGCAGAAGGAGCAGACAGGGAGGAGGGAGGACAACAAAGGGGTGTGAGGGGCCGCGGCGGCGGGTGAGGGGCGGTAGGGGCGGCTCAGGTGAGGCGCGGCGCGGCGGGGCGGGTGGGGGCAGAGCAGAGCTAAGCCAAGCCGGGCGCGCCGGCTCCTACTAGCCCGGCGCTGCCTCCGCCGCCCTGTGGCAGCGGGGAGGCCCCGGCGGAACGCCGCGGCCCGGCAGGGACGGGGACGGGGCCCGCTCCCTTCGCGGGCAGCAGCCCGTCCCCCGGGCGGAGCTGCACAACGGCCTCTGCCCGGACCCGCCCGCGGGCTGGAGCGGCCGTTTGCCTGGCAGCGCCTTGGGGCGCGCTGGGGCTGTTTGTCCGGGGCAGGGAGGGGGTGGGGTGGTGCTCGGACCGGGCCTCGCCGTCGCCCCCCGGGCTGCGGGCCAGGCCGAGCTGGAAGCGCCCGGGGAGCTGCGAGCCGCAGAGGGCAAAGCGCGGACATATGTAGCTAATAGAACTTTTAATTATATTTTTTCCAGTTACCGCTTTAATTCGTAAAGAAATTGGTGTTACCAGACATTTTTTAAAACAATATAATCTAGAGTTGTAGAAATAGATTAACTTAGTATTTTATACAACATAATTTTGGGGTACTTAGGGTTCGTGTGAGTAAACATTTCTGCTTTTTAAAAAAAGTCAAAACTCTTTTGAGGTTAAAAATAAAGCTGGGACAAATGTAATGCTATGGAATGTATTCTTCTATGGTTACTGCATTTAACATTAAATGCAAAAGAACTGAAGGAGCGTAGTCTAATGAATGCAGTGCATAGTTGGAGGGTAAGAAGGCTTAATTGCTAATCATCGTTTTTCTGGTACACTGTGGCTGGGCCTTAAACAAGTTGCTTAGCTTTATAGAACCACAAAAAAAGCAAAATTGATGTGGTGTGCTGTGGGGCAGTTTGAGAATTAGTAGATGTATTTGTAAATAGTTTTAATAATTTAAAGCTCTGTTTAAATACTAAATGCTGCGTGTTTAACACAAGTATACATAGTTTTGTTAGCCAATGGAAAAACAATGAATAGGCAGTTTAGTACTTTCAGCTGAATTCAGTTACACCGACTTTGTATTTATTGCTGATCTGTTCTTGAAAACTTACCTCCTGGCTTCTCTCTCCAGGAGAATGCCCTGAAAGTTTCAGGGAATTATTTCATGTCAGCAGCAATGCATCTTTGGGACTCCGTAGCTAATGCCATGGACTCAAAGAGTGTTTTCTTCAGACCTGTGCTGCTGGTCATGAGGAATATTCCTGTACTAAACAGGAATGGTCAAGGCCATGTTCCATATGCATAATTAAATTTAACATAAATAATGCAGGTTCAGTGATCTAGCAGTAGTGGAATTCATAAGACAGAGATAAACTGTGGTGATCTTACCTTAAAAGTTATTTAAAGTATGCATTTTTTTCTCTTTAGCAGGTGGGAAGAATGAAAGGAAGGGGGGATGGAAGAATGTTGAACCTTTTTGTTTGGCTGTATGATGGAAGGACACAGGACAGAGAACCTCTGCAATAGATCATTTGGATGGCTTCAGCAACAAGAGAATGATGCTAAACCATGGCTCTGGAAACTTTCTAACTGCTTTTCTGCTGCTGAAAAGTCTTTGCCTTGCAGTGCGAAAACGGTGATTCACTGCTTTACTATAAGTATAATTGATAACATGGTACAGAGTGGTAAAATTAACTGCAGTGTTACTGCTGACTAAAGGGAGTGAGTGGGGAGAGGAGAAAGAGGAGACGGCAGTTACCATGGTGAATACAAAATCTGCCTGGGAATTTAAGGTCATTAGTTGTGTTCACAGCTGTCTTATCAATGTTGGTGAAAGCAGGCAAGTTGCATTTCTTGACAAGCTTTACTCTCTACAGCTCTGTTTGGAATAATACAACTGACTCCTCAAGAAGTGTATAATGCAGCTTCTTGAAAGCTCTATGGAGTTCTTGCTGAAGAGTAGCGTAGGGAGTAGCTTTCATGCTTCCAGACTGTTATTAATTTAGTTTGGAGGCAAATTTAGAATTTTCTGAATTATTATTATTATATAGTAGTTACAGCAATTGTGGATATTGTTCTTCATGAATGTCTAATTTTTCCATGTTTCCATTTCTTTAAGTGTTCCTGTTCCATAACTGTATACGATTCTGTGTGTTTAAGCTGCAAAGTGCTAAGGAATAGAAGGAATAGTACGACACAATGACTTACTTGAGCAAGCAAGCTCCAGCTCATTCATGCATGTTCAATCTGACTTTCTGTTTCCCCTATGCCTTTTACTGATAAGCATGTATCAGCTTGTGTTGCTATTCTCATATGTTAGGGGTTAGGAAGGGATCTGCCATAAATTCTGGAATTTAACATAAAACCAGTTCCAGACAGATTTTTGGCGGAGTGTGTATTCAATTCATAAGATGTCATATCAGGTAGAGAGGAATGGTTTTGAACTTGGGTAGTCAATTATTCATTACTGTGTAGTAGGAAATGCATTAAATTCAATTTGGAAAGTGAAAGTTGTTCCAAAGTACTGGCCTAAAGCTCTGGAGTAGTGTGTGCAGGTTAGCTCTAGTGACCTTGACTGTTCTGGTGCTTCTCATCACCTTGCTTAGTTTTCACTGCTGCATTTAAAAAAAACTGTATTTCTGTCTCTGCTTTTATGTCTGTACATCTTGATATCTTGAATCAGAGTAGGCAAAAAGCACTTATATAGTTGTGAAAATCTAGTCCTTGCTGTCCTCTGTTAGTTTACCTGCTTGATATGATTTCTAATTTTTAAAGTCTTAGTCTTTTAATGCATTAGCTCTAAAACTTTAATACACTTTTTAAGTCTTTATTCAAAGTAAAAGATGATTACTTATGTACCTCCAAACTGTGGGTTTTTTTACTTTATATTGTATCCATCTATGGTTGCTCTTAAAAGAAAGAAATCTTTTTTTTTTTTGCTTTGCAATTGCAGATTATCTCTCAGCTTTAGCCTAACAGTTTTCTGTTTTACAGACCCATTGCGATTTGGTTTATAGCTTTTTGGTTTTTTGCTTCCAAAATCCACAGATACCAATATACCTCAGGCTGGCACAACTGGCACGTTTCTTTTAATATTTCATATGCTCAGACAGTGAGGTATAGTAATCACAAAGATAACACTTTTGAAAATTCCTGATGTCAAAGTTGTAACAGTCTAAAAATAGGCTTGTTTATACTATAAAATTGTTTGTTTATTTATGTATCTGAATGTAACTGAGCTTTCATTTTCCAGAAAGATTACATGGAGAACAAGAAAGCTGCTGCAGAATTGAAGGATGCTTCATCTCCTCATAATGCTGGCTCTAAACTGTTTCCAGCGGTACCGCTTCCTGATGTTCATCCTCTTCAGCAACAGCAAATACAACTTTCACCTGGCCCGAAAGTAAGCTGCTGTGCTCATGGCTCTGACTCTTCTTGTACTCCACAAATGCATTGTGGTGGTGGTGGTAACTTGATTCACCCTGGCACAGTATTAGACTCAAAAAGCACTGGGACGATTACTTGTCAAGTGGGGTCAGGGTTTGCTTATCAGTCTGCATCTTCACTGAAGAACCCTCCATCTAGAAGCAATTTGGCAGGCATTGCGAGTGAGTTCCCTGGCATGTGCGTAGAAAACAGTGTATCTTCCTGTCAACATCTGCCCTGTTGTGGAAAACTCCATTTCCAGTCCTGTCATGGTAATGTGCACAAACTGCATCAGTTTCCAGCCCTTCAGAGCTGCACATCTTCTGGCTATTTTCCTTGTTCTGAATTCACAAGTGGGGCCACAGGCCATTTGGATGAGCATATTGCACAGTCGGAGCTAACATCGCGTGTGTGCGCCAACCCTTTGCACCTAAACATGGCACCTTCAGTTTGTTTAAAGGGCTCTCACTACTGCAATGACTGCTTAAGCAAGGTTTGTACACATCACATTTCTCATTCATTAAGCACGGCGTATGGTTAATGTTGAAATAATGTTACCTGAGCAAAATGCCAGCTTCCATGGGTTGCAGCTTGTACGCTCCTAGTTGATAATATGATGATACTATAAATAATATATAAAGGATATAATAAATATCCTTTGTGAAGATGATCTCTTTTCTGAGGTAACATTCAGTTTGATAGGAAGACAAAAGAGGCTATCACAATGTTTAGCTTACAGAGGATCTGTAATGTACTCAAGCAGAATTTTGACCGGATTTGAAAGATGTTTATCTCTTCTTCACAACTCCAATTAAAATGCTCCATAGTAATGACTCTGAGAAAAGGCTAGCAACAGTTAACATGTACCCTTGTGCAGCTGATCAATAAAGATCCATTCCGAAGTCAGGTGAAATGTCTGATGCTCTAAGGATATTCTAGTTTTGATTTGGTTTGTGAGGTCTTAGTTCAGTCTTCTCAAATTTATGATTTATACTTCAGTAACAATACTTAAAAACTGATTAAAACTGCTTGAATTTTAATGGGAAATTCAAGTGGAATAATAAACTTATTGTAAGGTGTGTTACTTAAACTTCCAAACTTGAGCTTCCAATGTAAAAGTGAAATGTCTTCATTTCCATAAGCTAACTGGTGATAATTCCAAACATACTGAATTCCCCACTATTTTTGGGCAGAGGGAGGTGGTTCAGCCTTGTACTCTTAATTGTGCTGATTTCACATGCTAGGTCTTTTTCTAGAGTATGTGTTAATATTTCTTAAAGATGGGATGTTTTGATACGCAGAGTTTAGCAGAGTCTTTCCTTGCATTTGGAAATCTAGAGCGAAGTATACTAGGAAAGACAATAGGATAGAAGCCTTCTTCATGCAGTGATACTGTTCTTAATTGACTTTAGAGTATGTCTGAACTTGCATTTGTTGCAGAAAGGAAGCTGAGTATTTCTAGCATTGAATAGTATGTGTTAATATTGTATAACAAATGAACATGTATTTTGAAAAATTTTCCCAACAGCCAACCAGAAACAGCCTAGCTGATGCTGCTAAAATCTGGCCAAATATTCCTCCTCCAAATGCACAGACTGCACCTGTTCCTATCCCAATATGTAATGGCTGTGGAACCAAAGGAACAGGGAATGAGAAGAGTTTGCTACTGGCAAGCAGCCTTGGCAAATCACCGCAGAAATATGGTAAACCACATTTGTTTGAAACTTGCACTTAGTGGATGTCCTCTTTAAATACTGTTGCACATTAAGATTTCTCTTAAATTGCGCTGTTTTCTGGTAACTTCTAAAAGTCATAGAAGACTAAACAGTTAAAAAAAATACCTTGTGTCTGTTTTGCAAAGTCATAACTTGGATTTACCTGTTTTGAATACCTAGTTAACTTACTGCATTGTTTGCATGGAGTTTTGATATTTTTTTACTATTATATTTTTTACCATTTTAAGAATGAGAAAAAGAAATTCTAAGGACTTGGAAGCTATTTTGTTCCAGTGGTGTATAAAGAAATTTTCTTCAGCCATACTTGGAAAAGCATTTTGTTACTCTGTAGTGTCTATTCTCATTTCATGTGCAGTAAAGATGTAATGTTTATAATTACAATATACCTTTTTTCAGTGTTCTTGAGAGGAAAATAATTGCATGAGATAATTATATGGTCTTTCTACAGTTAGTACTGCTTCAGTTACAAAATCATGGTTAGTAGGAAAGCTATAAACTTAAAGTCATGGAAGAATAATAAATTAGATAGCTTTACTACCACTTTAAGACTACACCTGTTTTTAAGATGCAACACCCCAATTAAGTGTCCTTACAAAATGCAATTGCGGTGAACCTGGTAGAAGAATAACTAGTAAACATATACCCAAACATGCATGATGTTTGTCTGCTGTGTTTAATTTTATATTCTCAGCTAACTTGAATTCTTAGCTTGTTTTTGACCTGTGAGGATTCTGTGTCCTTCTTGTTTCTTTTCCAGTTGTTTTGTGGTAATAGAATGGGTGTATAGTGTTGATTCAAAATTAGATAGATGTTCAGATGCTGAAACAACAGAAACTTTATTTGTGCTTCTTAGTCTGTAAGAGCAAAATCTCTTAACCTTGCTCTCCTGAACTATAGGATACCTTAGTTTGTTCCATACTGCCTCAATTTTTTGTAATCACTGTTATACTGGTAATCTCATCTGGGTTTATTTAGATAATTTAATGCACACTGTAAACTTGAACATCTTTCATGTTTCACTTCTGTTACTAATATACTACCTGCTGAGTTAAGCGTGACACAACTGACACAACTTAAGACAATTTTCATGGCACATGCCATCTTGGCGTTTCATAGTATTTTTAACTATGTTACTTGGTTGTCTGAGAGTTTAAAGCTGAAGTTGTCTTCCATCTTTATCCTAACTTAACAGTGACTAAATTTCTGTTTAAGACTGGTTTGAGGTATCAAGTTTCTCCCTTAAAGAGAAACTTTGAAAACACCTAATTTGTTTGGGGTTTTTTTTGATCCATTAAGAAAATAAAACTGAACTGGCATTCCTGGGCATGTTGTTCTCTGAAATGTAAAGCTCCCCATGCGCAAAGTTTATAGCATTTTAAGTTTAACACTTTTGGTATTTGGAGATTAATATGAGCTGTGTTGTTAAACCTGTACAGGGTCTCCGGATGTTGCAATAACAGGCCAAGTTCTGGAAAACTTGCCCCCCATTGGAGTCTTCTGGGATATTGAAAACTGTTCAGTTCCCTCTGGCCGTTCAGCCATAGCAGTTGTACAGAGGATTCGTGAAAAGTTTTTTAAAGGTCACAGAGAGGCAGAATTCATCTGCGTGTGTGACATTAGTAAAGAAAATAAAGAAGTTATTCAGGAGCTCAACAATTGCCAGGTATCAAAACAGCATCTACTTGGTGGTGTTGCTTGAGAATGTGTACTCTGAGCGTGCTCATAGTGATTCCTGTCCACTAAAGCTTTGTGTTAGCTTCTGTGGTTTGTAGTGCGTGAGTTTATAATTAGTTTATGGGTGGAGGTCTTTAATGCTGAACTTCCACGGTGTGATACTTTTTAAAACTGAAACTGCATTCTGTTATGTGCAGATTACTGTTTTATCTTTAGTTTTAGTGTTCAGAGAGGATTTTGATTTCATCCAGTAATAAGCAGCAGTGGCACTTCTAGTGTTATCCTTCAAATCTGTGACTAAATAATTAACCTAAAAGAACTATGATTCTGTGAACCCGACTCTTTTGCTGTTGTTAGTGAATACTATGATTAGTGAGTACACATGTAAATTAGTGGTATTGATTGGGGTACCTTTAACACGACATACTTTTCCATCAATACCTCTTGTTTCTTGGTATTTTTTTACTTTTTGTGCAGGCTTAAGTCAGAAATTCCCTTCCCACCCCCTAAATTGCAGATAAGATAACAGGTTGAGAGTTATCTGCTTATGTGAGGTAAAATGAATTAATAGTGAGTACTTGCTATGTTTGTTATCCCTTTATTTCAAATAAGGGTTTATGGAATGTTTTTAAGGTAGCAGGATATACTCTTAAAGAATGCAAAGCATGCAAATTGTGATCTTAAACACAGAATAGCAGAAGTCATCCCTAAGACATTCCTGAACAGCTAGGGTTGAAGTTCATTGCTCATTAGAACAGTTTGGGATCCATACGTGTTGTATTTAATGCATGTGTGTGTTGATTTATCTAAATAAAAGGTGCATGTGAAAGCTTGTATTTACATTAAGTTTTTAAAAAATGAAATTTAAGCAAGCATATTTCACATTTAAGCTTTTCTCTAGCGCATATCTTTGTATTTCCACAGGTGACTGTTGCACACATCAATGCTACAGCAAAGAATGCTGCTGATGACAAACTCAGACAGAGTCTTAGAAGATTTGCTGATACACATGCTGCACCTGCCACTGTGGTTCTTGTGTCAAGTAAGTGTTTGTGGTACTGACCTACAGTACAGAATTCAGTACCTCTCTTCAATTGTACTTTTGCACAGAACAGTATTCTGCTTTCCAAGGGTTGTGTTTAGAATTGGCTTTAACTGAATTGCTGAAGAATTCTTAATGATGCCAGTGGCAGCAAGGGAAAAGTAGGCACAGTAAGATGAGAACTTGGCTTAGTTAAATTGGCATTGGAATCTGATGTCTTCTTGTGTGTCAGTAGGTATGTGTATAAATACCATCTGAAGTTAGACAGCTTTAGCAGGGGGCTAATAAAGTAAAACTCATTGAGTCTTCGTTATGGTAATCTTTCAGAATGGTTTGAGCAAAACTTATTTGATTTGGTTTTTATTCTTGTAGGAGCATACTATGCAGTTAAATATGTAAGCCACTGAACTCTTTAATTGCTGTGTGTTGCCGTGGGATTCTCCCTAAAGCTAAATAAATGTTTGTTACAGAAGTATACAGTACCAGTCGAATGCCTTGCTAATGAATTACTAGAAGTTGCTATTAAAAGGAAGCCCTTGTCTATGAGACTGACTGCTAACAGCTGATTTAGATTATGTCTATTGAGAAGCCTTGTAGCTGTTCATGCTCTTTCATTGGAAATTTTCAGTGATAAATAGAACTTGTCAAGTGAGGTCTGGGTGGGGTTTTTTAGCTTTTTCACGTGTTTCCTTGTTCATTCTAATTTTCTTTTTTATTTCTCCAGCGGATGTGAACTTTGCTTTGGAACTCAGTGACCTGAGACATCGACATGGTTTTCGTATCATTTTGGTACATAAAAACCAAGCTTCAGAAGCACTCTTACATCATGCTCATGAGCTTATTTGTTTTGAAGAATTTATTTCAGACTTGCCACCAAGGTTACCACTGAAAATGCCGGTAAGGTTTTTAATTCTTACTGCAACAGACACTTCAAAGTGTCAACTTCCTTTTCTTTTTTTTTCAAATTTAGAGGGAGAGCAGGCTGAAATTATGTGTCTCAGCATAAAAAAACACATACATCTCCTGCATAGTTGACCATTGTATTTCGGTTACTACCATGTGAATGTATGCTTTGCATAGCACTCAAGACCTTTTCTTTCTTGAAATAACTCCCTGAACTATGTGTTCACATGCATGTGTAAACACAGAGAATTCCTGGGTTGCAAAGTGATGCTTTCTTATCTGGAGAAGTGATTAAGTATTGATCCATTGATCAGGGAGTCTGTAGTGTCTTCTAACTTTAAATTATATTGGAGATAGGAAGATCCTCAAACTTCTTGGTATGAGAGTTTCTTCCAAACAAATTGAATGCTGCAAACAGAATGACTTGGGTGGGTGTGAGGAGAGCGTGTGTCACCAGAATCAATGTAAAAATACTGGTTTTGAACAAGAGGGTATTTTGACATAATCAAATTAAAATCTTGCTCCCTTTTAAACAGGCATGCCATACACTATTGTACGTTTATAATCTGCCAACAAACAGAGACAGCAAAAGTGTCAGCAATAGACTCAGGCGTTTGTCAGACAACTGTGGAGGGAAGGTGCTGAGCATTTCTGGAAGCAGTGCAATTCTCCGTTTTTTAAATCAAGAAAGCGCTGAAAGGGCTCGAAAGCGAATGGAAAATGAAGATGTTTTTGGTAACAGGATTGTAGTGTCTTTTACTCCCAAAAACAAAGAACTTAATGAAACAAAAAGCTCCAGCTTTTTGGGAACTGAAAAGGTGAAGTCTCCCAAGAAAATTAACAAGAACACAAAGCTGTGCCTCCTCAACAAAGACCCAAGTGATCAGTCTTGTGGTACCAAAGGCTCTGCTGGGAGAGGATTCCAGATTCATGGATCTGTTGTCAAACCCACAAATGTTAAAAGTTTACAGGTATTGTTGTTCTACCTTGTTTAGTATTCTTGCCTTTACTGTTCTGAGAATTGCTTCTGTTACAGCTTTATCTTTAACTTGTTAGTCCTATTTAGCAAATAACTGTAATGTATAGTGACATTCCCAAATGAGAGCTGCATTCATCTGCTTGGAAAGTAAACAATGAATTTGAGGGTTATTTCTGCCTGTGCCCCCGCCTCCCATCCCTCACCACCTTTTTCCTTAATTTGAAAATACTGCTGGTACTTAAGAAGTCTCAAGTCCTAGGCCAGTTTTGACTTTTTATTGGTGTTGAGTATAACATCTCGAGTCATCTGCTTCTGTTAGTTTTAAGGAAAACTAGGGTAGATCTACTGTGTAGCAAAAAATATTTCAACTAGTTGTGACAGGAAATAGTAAACTGTCAGAAATACTCCTGGTTGTGAAGTACCAATGAAAATGCTATTAAAGAAAAACTTGTTGGTTATCTAGCTTTCCATAACAAGGAAAGCCTCTGGCAAGGAATGTCTAGTGCTTTTATGCTGACTTTTCTGTTTCATATAGGAGCTGTGTCGCCTTGAATCAAAGCCCGTCAGTAGAAATATTGAAAACCAGCAAGAACATCTAAGAGAACAAATTCCTTCTCCTCAGAGCAACTGTAATGCAGCAATTCCTGTGTCTCTGGCAATGAAAAAAACTGGAACAGGAGAATCATCCTGTAAAAGTAGTCAGAAGTATGTTTAAAAATAAAAAGACATCAATATTAGCCACATTTTTTAACATGAATTCTGCAACATAATGTGTTTTCTTTTTCTTATATGTATTTGTAAATAGAAAAGAGACCTCTGCTTCCAGGAGCATTACCAATTCGCCTGTAGATAAAAAAGATGAAACTACATTTCAGGTCAGCTATCCCTCTGCTTTCAGTAAGTTGACGGCCTCAAGACAACTCAGTCCTTTACTCGTGTCTCAGAGTTGCTGGTCATCTCGGTAAGTGTCTATCTTACTTGGGAGGTGAAGTGAGACTTCAACAATATATACCTTTATTATTGACAGCTGCATATGGAGTTGTGTATGCTAAGCACACTAATGTATTGACTTATGTGGAGGCAAAAAGAAACCATGATGGTGCTGCCTAACTTGCTGACAAATGGTGGATGTAAATATAAGATGGAGTGAGTCTTTTTCAGAAACTTACTGTTTAGCAATTGTTTCATGCAAACTTTAAAGCTTCTGAAAAATCTTCAGAGGTATTATAGACATGCTACTCCTCTTAATTTTAGTGCCTTTGACATTGCCAGCAGAAATTTATCCAAGCCCATTAATCTTTAAACTTAAATATCTGGTCTTTGCCAATTATTAAAATCATGTGAATGAGCTTGGCCTTTTTAGTGTGTTGGTAAGATATATTTGACGCCAGGTCTTCTACTATTATTAAATTGGGTGACCTTGAAACATAATATGGTTTCCTCCTCATAGGAGATATTTGTCTTGTTATTATGTGTTTTGTTTGTGGTAAAATTTGTTTAGTCAGCACACATGTACTACGAAAATACCTTCAAAGTGCTATATTTGCACCTGACCTGTGTTTATTTTCTGATTAATTTTTGAGATGTGTAGATCAGAATTGTGCAATAGCTACTTTTGTTCATAAATGTTTCTCTTTTACCACAGGAGTATGTCTCCAAACCTCTCAAACAGATCATCTCCACTCACGTTTAATGTAGTAAATCATACCAGTGGTACAGACTACCCCGATCCTTTTGCAAATGGTGCAGACATTCAGATCAGCAACATAGATTACAGATTGTCCAGAAAAGAGTTGCAGCAAAACTTACAAGACATTTTCTCAAGACATGGCAAGGTAAAAGCTAAAATACCTTTATTAAATATATTCTTTTTAAATACTTCTTGTGTATTTATGGACATGTCTGTGGTCTAGCTTTAAGTGAGTAGGAATGGAAAGCTATCCAAACATGACTTTTAAACTTGGTTAAAAGAAGGTATTGTGTTTTTTCCTTTAGAAAGACCAAATCATCACTTGCACTAGGTTCTTAATTTGCATCTGGTCTTCATGCCTCTGGTATCCTGAAGTCTTGTATACAAAATTCTGAAGTGGCTCACTAATCATGCAGAAAAGAGACTTAGGCTTTAGCTGCATAACCTTTTTAAGATGTAAAGCTGAATTCCTAATGTCAGTTTAAAAATCACAGTAAAAGCTGAGTTTATTTTGAATCAGAAGTGATCAAAAACAGACGTGGAGAGTTAGTCAGTCAAAAGCAACTATGACAGGAGAGGTAATTTCTGCAGCAGTCCTATTCCTGTCTGATCAGTGGATGACATTCTTCTGGCATAATCTGCTACACTGGAAGATGATGCTCCTGTTAAAGGAATATCATGGTCTTGCCTTGGCCAAGGTTTATTGCACTTCGTTCTTGTTTGCATTGTCCTGTTGGTCATGGTTCATCACACTCAGTTCCCTTTTGCATTGTATTTGGCTCTTGACCAAAGCAAGACTGTGCTACTGTTGTGTTGGCTTGCCTTGGGTTAATGTTTTCTTGTAAATGTATTAGATGGCTTTTCTTCCTTTCAGGTAAAAAGCGTAGAGCTCAGTCCTCATACAGACTACCAGTTGAAGGCTACAATTCAGATGGAAAATCTACAAGAAGCAATCAGTGCTGTCAACAGTCTTCACAGATACAAAATCGGCAGTAAAAGAATCCAGGTTTCATTAGCAACGGGAACTGCCAGTAAATCACTCTCTCTCCTTAGGTAATAAGCACTTTGGCATCTTAATTGTTATGGCATGTATTTAGTAGCTGAAAGATGATTTAAAATATTGAGCAAAGAAATGATAGGGAAATAAAGAAAAATCTGTCTTATGACCTGATGAATGTGTTAAATACAACTAGGTTAATTTTCAGTTTAACATTTTTACACTGCTTATGCTTTAAATTGCATCTGAAGAGACTAGATCTCTGTTTAATATTGTTAAACAGTTTCACCACTACTCTCTTATAATACTGATACACCTCAATAACTTAGTTTGTGCAACTGAATTAAGATTACAGTGGGCATCTTTATTTTGCATTTTTTCCAAAAAGCGTACATGAATTCTCTTTGGGATACACAGTTTAAATGCTGTTGGTGTTTCTCTGATATCGATTTTCTATGTGGAGGATGATAAACTAGAGTGCTGATACTAGTGAGAACACAAGTATTTTTTGTTTCAATGTTTTCCATATTGAAAGAAAGCATTAGGAAAAAAGCTGGCATTTTTCCACAGAAAGCTCCAGTGAAAATAGTGCTTGGAGTGTAGGGTATTCTACAACTATGTGCTACTTGCCATTGTGTAATTTACAACTTTATTTCATTCTTGCCTTTTAGCTTATGCCTGTTCAGAGTTCTTAATGTAAAGACCAGGATGGTAACTTCTAATGCTGCAGCTTTGCTGTTGCATTTTATAGATGCTCAGAATCTTACTACCACCTATGAATGATGCAATTCCTTGAGAGACGTTACCTAGATGAGGTAGCAGAAATGTTACTACTTGCACTCCCTGATCCGAAGTGTCTGCTTCTGTAGTGCTGGGATGGAAGGGAATGCAATCTGTCCTGTTACATTTATAGTTCATAAATTGCATCTCGCCAATTTGGGCTGGAGACTACCTATTTCTAATACTAACAGATCGGTTTTATGCTAATGTTACGAAACTTCTTTTATAGCTCAGAAACGATGTCCATTCTGCAGGATGCACCTGCTTGTTGTCTGCCTGTGTTCAAATTCACAGAAATCTATGAAAAAAAGTAAGTTTGCAGTTGTTTTTTCTCTACTACTTGTAAAAAAGAATCTGATCTTGGGTGACTGTTTTACAGTGAATTATAGAAAATAACAGAATGGAGTGTTTTGGGTTTTTTGTTATTAGATGTTGCAGCATATTATCTATCCAGAGGCAACGACTCTAATAATAGCCTTTGTTAGAGGCTTATACTTCCAGTATTTTGTTTTCTGTGTTGGGATGAGTAGATTAGTTACCTTAACAGCTTGCATAGAATAGTTTCTCACATATTCCTATTTCTTAAACAAAAAATGCAGACTACTGCATTCTCTAATTACATCTATAATGTATATTTATTTCATTTTTTCTTTTAGGTTTGGGCATAAGTTAATTGTATCAGACTTGTATAAACTAACAGATACTGTGGCAATCCGTGACCAAGGAAGTGGGCGACTGGTGTGCCTTTTATCCAGCAGCCAAGCCCGGCAGAGTCCATTGGGATCGTCACAGTCACATGATGGCTCATCAGCAAACTGTAGTCCTATAATATTTGAAGAGTTGGAATATCACGAGCCTGTTTGTAAGCAGCATTGCCTGAATAAAGACTTTATGTAAGCGGTGTATAAAATACTATAAAATCTTAAAAAATACTTGAACAGTGTTTAACACTTACAGGTATATTAAAGTTGAGGTATATATGTTCATATAGTGTGCTCTAGTTGCTGTTTATATGTTTACAAGAATAAGTCAGGCAGAAAATAGCAAGATGACACAGTGAATTTTCTAGGGAGTTCTCATGGATCAGTCTGTTCAGGTAAGGTTATTGTATTCTAGCACAGCTGCACAGATTGAATAGCTTTCCAGCAGAAGCTGAAAGGTACACTACCTTCCTCTGGTTATGTAGGAAGGTTATGCATACTAGAGATTTCTATTAGCTTGAATTTTATTACGTAATTATAGCTGGAACTGATCACTCTTTGTCCTCCAGCTACATTTAGTAATTCATACTGGGTTGAAAATTTCCTGAAGCCATATAAAGTTTGTTTGTTTTATTCAACAGTAGTCAGGTTGTGCTACTAGAGCAGTTATTAGGTTTTCACTGTTAACTGCCTGGTATGTACTGCTAAAATATAATTTGAAAATTTTAATCTAATGACAATAAAAATACGGACTTCTAAATGTTGCTTGTCTTCTGGGAGTTTTGTGAAGAAGAATAAATGGAAGTTGCTTGTGACTGTATGTAGTTGTATTGTCAGCTGGTAGTAATATATCCTATGCACATAGTATAATGTTTACTATGGGTGTGTATGTGAGCACAGGTGTACTATACTAAATCTATGTCTAGAATGAGCATATAAACTACAGTCTCTTGTTTTTACAGTGAGCATGAGTTTGATCCAGATTCTTATAGAATTCCTTTTGTGATTTTGTCTCTGAAGACATTTGCTCCCCAAGTTCACAGTCTTCTACAGACACATGAGGGTACTGTGCCTTTACTAAGGTGAAGTATTTTAATTTATGCTTTTAGTATAAGGGCTGATAAGTTAAAGATTTAAAACTTCATTGGCTGTCGTAATGCTCTGAAACTACATGTTGTATAAAAACTCCAGTTCTTATGTAAGGTGGTATCTTTTAGAGCAAATAAGTGCCTCATGAAATTATTACTTTTTGAATTCTTGTTGAGAGAAGACACTTATTTTAAATGTGCATTTTATGAAGACTTCTGTAATGTGTTAGTAAGCCGTTGAAGCCTCTTGCTCAGGAAGTGTCTCAAAATAAGGATATTTTTAGGACAATTGTTATAGTGGTATTTTAGTTTGTAATGGAAGCTTTTTTTTTTCCCAAAGTTTTCCTGATTGTTACATGTCAGAGTTCAGTGATCTTGAAATAGTGCCAGAAGGCCAGGGTGGTGTTGCTTTAGAACATCTAATTACCTGTGTTCCTGGAGTTAACATTGCCACTGCCCAAAACGGCATTAAAGTTATTAAATGGATACATAACAAACCACCACCTCCTACTACAGGTAAATATTACTATTAAATCTTTTCTCTGAACTACTTTCTGCTAAAAAATTAAGAGTAGCATAAAGTAACTATCTTGTATAATTGTTAAACATTTTATAAAAAGAAACTTCTAGCCTGAATGTTCATTTTTTTTTCCTCATGTGCTGTAGCCTGTGTCAAATAGTGTGCGGTGTTAGTGGAAGAATGTTAGTGAAAGGTTCAGTAATACGATTTTTTTTTTTGTAGATCCTTGGCTTCTACGTTCTAAGAGCCCTGTAGGTAATCCACAACTCATTCAGTTCAGTAGAGAAGTGATAGATCTACTTAAAAGCCAACCGTCCTGCGTCATACCTGTCAGTAAATTCATCCCAACGTACCATCATCACTTTGCAAAACAATGCCGTGTGTCTGACTACGGGTATTCTAAACTAATGGAGCTGCTGGAAGCAGTGCCACATGTACTGCAAGTGAGTTACATGGCACTGTTTCTTTTAGCTTGGGGGATTGTACTTGTATCTTCAACTATCAGAATTACTGGTTGGTATTGTGTAATAGCTGCTATGCAGTTACCTCGTCCACCTTGAAAGAGATGATTAACTAAACCTTGGAGTGTACTTCTTGTGGTTTTTTGAGATGTTTGTTTTGTTGTTTTTATTGCCCCCACCCTTCCAAAACAACTTCTGGGGAAGTTAACTTGTTACTTTATTTAATCTAACCATCTAGAATAAAGTCTTAAGCTTTTTTCCTAGCCTGTGGCTAGTGCTTGGGTAAAAAGTTTTGTGCTGTTTATCGTAAGAACACAGCAAATGCTGACTGCCGTTAAGTTAGGCCTGTGACCGGAAGGATTTCTGTGTGAAATAAGTCATGTGGCCTTATGTTACAAAAAAAACCACTGTGGTCACATTAGCTTGCTACTTTGAACACCAGTTGGTTGTAGAATTTTAAAATAACCAGTGCAAATGTGCAACAGTTGCGATAGCACTTGCAAGGAAATTTCTTGATGACATATGCCTTAGTACAAAGTGTTTGGCTTCTTGAGGCTGCCTTTGCAAACATTGTCTCTATGATATTCTTTATTTCTAGCCTACCTATACTAGAACTGGCTATATATAATATATATAATATCTTGTAAAAGAACTTACTGAGGATGGTAGACATCAGTGATCGAATAAAATTTTCTTTCAGATTCTTGGGATGGGTTCCAAACGCTTGTTAACTCTAACGCACAGAGCTCAAGTGAAGCGCTTTACTCAAGACTTACTGAAGCTTCTCAAATCCCAGGCCAGTAAGCAAGTTATTGTGAGGGAATTCTTACAGGCTTATCACTGGTAAGTTATCTTTAATGAAACAAGAGCAACTGTGCAGGGCATGTCTGTCAATGGTGGTTTGAAAACCTAGTGCAGGAGAAGCTGGCACTTTAACTCTTAGGACAAAACTGTGGCAACTATATTGCCTCTTCATTGTGTTGTGGAAGTTAAAACTTCTAATGAAAACAAAAATTAAAAGCTCTCTGGTAGACTTTAGTGCTTCCTTTAGTATTAGGTTCATTTAACTTCATTGGAGTTTGAAATGGTTTGTTGTATTTCATTAATTCTCTTTGAAGCCATGACTGCAAGGTTGGATTTAAGCAAACAGGTCATGGCACATTAACACGAACAGTAAAGGGAAAATTTAGTGCTAAGCTTTCTTTAGAGGGAAATGTAAAATAGACTGATTGTCAATAGTTACTCTTACTTCTTTAACTGGATCTAGTAATAATGCAAGAATGAGTAATACCTGTCTTGCTATTGCCAGGAAGAACATTCCGTTCTAGCATGGTAAAAAATAGTGGTGTGCTGGTTTTTGAAGAACCAAGAAAAATGCTTTCCTTAAGATGAATATAGAAAGTACTACTTAATCACAGAATCACAGAATTTTCAGAGTTGGAAGGGACCTCTAGAGATCATCTAGTCCAACTCCCCTGCTAAAGCAGGATTGCCTAGAGCACATTACTCAGGACTGCATCCAGGCGGGTCTTGAAAATCTGCAGAGAAGGGGACTCCACAACCCCCCTGGCAGCCTGTGCCAGTGCTCTGTCACCCTAACCGTACAAGAATTTTTTCCGTGTGTTGGAACGGAACTTCCTATGTTCCAACTTGTGCCCATTGCCTCTCGTCCTGTCACTGGGAACCACTGAGAAGAGTCTGGCTCCATTCTCCTTCAACCCACCCTTTAGATATTTGTAAGCAGTAATAAGGTCTCCCTTCAGCCTTCTCTTCCCCAGGCTAAAGAATCCCCGCTCTCTCAGCCTTAATGTGCTTTGAAAAACCATAGCATCTTGATGCTACATGTGGTCCTACTTCAGCATGTGTGCTATTGTGCTGCATGTGCCAAAAGTTCCTTTTGGGGAATGCACCCTTCTATTTATATTTCCAATATTGGAAAAAATACTTCATTGGCTGTTTCTAAACCTACTAAATGTGCATCTCCATTATAGTCATCTCTGGCCATTTGTTGAAAAAGAATATATGTGAAGTATTCTTGCTTCTGAGATGTCCTTGGCAGGGAGAGTAAAATACCTTATATTATATTACATAGTGTTGTGAACTTTAATATGGTGTTTTTGAGGATATGGTCTCTGCCTTTTCTTGAGACCTAATCTTGTTTCAGAAGAGCATATGTCTGCAACTATTAAGCAAATACAGACTGAAAGTGTAGCCATATGGAGCTGTATAACATAATTACATTTTCTTATTTTTCTGGTTAGAATGGATAGATAATCTGAATTAAGAATAGTTTCCCCTTTGTTTCACATGGTAGTATTATTGCCAATAAGAAAAATATGCTTTTTGGTTTAGGATTTGAGGTCTATTCTCTCAATTTGCACAGTTGGTTGTTTTTTGCCTACACAGCATACTTGTATGATACAATTTTCTAAAACTTTCAGGTGTTTCTCTAAGGATTGGGATGTTACTGAGTACGGAGTGTGTGAACTGGCTGATATTATATCAGAAATTCCAGATACAACCATCTGTTTGTCGCAGCAAGACAATGAAATGGTAATTTGTATTCCCAAAAGAGGTATGTCCATGTAAGTTTTTTGCTGTTGCCAAATAAATTGTTCTTTCACTATTTTAAAACAGTGCTAACTAGAGTGTATAGGAGTGACTTGGATTTTTTGATAATTGTGTTTCTGCCTTCATAACTAAGTGATGAACTTCTAGCAAATTAAGAATTTGTTATTCTAGAAGCACTTATAATGGAAGACAGGAAAGCAGGTGGCAAAACACAAAATGTTTCTACTTCTGCAACTTTCTGTGGAACAATTAGAGAGGGTTGTTTCCACACAGCAAAAATACCAATGCATCTGGCTATTTAATATCTTCTAAAGTGCTGATCACCTGAATATTTTGGACTTCAAACATATAAGCTTAGTAAAGGTCTTCAGTGGTAGAAGAAAATAGGACTTGGTGTGATATGCAATTAAGCTGAAAATCAATCACCATGTTTTCTTGCTATATTCTGTTGCATTCTGTAAGTGTGTTGGTACATAGCTCTTGCTTTGTTTTTTAATTTTAGAACGTACACAGGAAGAAATTGAAAGAACCAAACAATTTTCTAAAGAGGTAGTAGACTTATTGCGCCACCAACCCCATTTTCGAATGCCCTTCAATAAATTTATTCCTTCTTATCACCACCACTTTGGTCGTCAGTGCAAACTTGCTTACTATGGTTTTACGAAACTACTTGAACTCTTTGAAGCCATACCAGATGTCTTACTTGTAAGTTCTAAAATCCTAATACGTACTAAAGCGTTTTTTGAGATGTGCACAAATGTTTCAGCAGGGGTTATATTTCTCATTAACTTCAGTCTGAGTTATAAACTGTGCATCTGTAGTGTTAGACAGCTGTATTTAAGAAAACCTTTGATATAGCTATCTTGATAAAATGGTCAAAGGTTTTTAGCACATTCAGGCTAAGCTTGTTAACAAATTCAAGTTTTCTAAGTTGGATTACATTTACAAAATTCACTGCACCAAAATTAGAGCTGAGTTTCACTGAAGTTGTTAAACTTGCTTTAAAAAAGGTTAATAACTCCTTAATTGCCTATTTTGTTGTATTCTGGAAATTGCATAGTTTTGCTTGTTATATAGATATCTTTTGAGATAGCTGAGCACTGCTACATAGCAAATGATTGCCTGCAAGCACTGAATTTTAGTTGCAGTTTACACTCTTTTCATCCAGACTAGGTAGATGACTTTAACAAAGTGTAATTTCTGTTTTGTAGGTATTAGAATGCGGAGAGGAGAAAATTCTTGCACTCACGGAGGTGGAACAAGTCAAAGCAGTTGCTGCCCAGTTTGTTAAACTGCTGCGGTCTCAGAAAGACAACTGCCTTATGATGGCTGATTTACTGATGGAGTACAATAAAACATTTGGATACACGCTGCGTCTTCATGACTTTGATGTTAGCTCAGTTCCAGCTTTAATGCAAAAACTCTGCCATGTTGTAAAGGTAATCTTTTACCTGTAGCATATCCCTCTAAAAGGTATATAGTGTTGTGTTAAGGAATGTCCTGTCTCAAATTACAGGTCTCAGTGTGCTTAATATTGTACTCTGGAATTCCCACCCCAACTTAATGGAATATTGCTTCTAAAGAGATTTTTAAATGTAGCTTCCATATTCCTATAAGGTTCTCTTTGTTCTTTTATAACCTTTCAACTTTCTCTGGGAAAACTCATGCTTGTTTAGCAAATAATAAGTAGCAGATTGTAATGTAGTACTTATTTTAACAATGCAAATTGGTTTTTTTCCCCACCTGATTTCTAACTGTGTTAAAGAAATAATTTCCTGATAACTGTAGTAGTTATCAGTCTCCTAATGTTTTATATTCCTAGGTTTTTTGATCTATGGTTTGAGGCTTTGGCTCTGAGTGTAAATGCATAGATGGTCTTATATGTCAGTGGAAAAGAAAGGTTTACATCGACATGGACATGGGCATACTGGTTTAGTTGCTCCAATACTGTTAATTTAGCAGCTGGTGTTCATGCTGGAGCTCAGTGAGGTCCAGCTGGCCTGGAACAAAGAATAAAATCATGTCTACCACGTGGACAGACACTGCTACGCAGCTTTTATATATTTAAAGTAAATTTTTCCATGTAAAGTTTTATCCAGTGTGCTTTTGGCTAGGGAAGTATCAAATATTGGTATATAATATCAGATACAGCTGTGCTCAAACAAACCCCAGCTACACAACTTACTTATAAATAATCCTTCCCTGTCCCTAACTTCATTCCCAATTTTTTTCTAGGTTGTTGACACAGAGTCTGGCAAGCAAATTCAGCTGATAAATAGAAAATCTCTGCGGACCCTGACTGCCCAATTGCTGGTCTTATTGATGTCCTGGGATGGAACATCCTTTCTCTCTGTTGAACAGCTTAAACAGCATTATGAAACAGTCCATAGTACTTCACTTAACCCATGCGAATATGGATTTATGACCTTAACTGAACTCCTGAAGAGTCTGCCTTACTTAGTTGAGGTATGTACGTTCTTCTTCCTTTCTGGTGTGTTTCATACTTTGAAAAGACATTGTGACTAGATGATACAGAAATATACACCCTAATTCTGTATCTTTTCTTTTTCTAACAGGTTTTTACCAATGGTGCAGCAGAAGAATACGTGAAGCTTACAAATCTGTATATGTTTGCAAAGAATGTAAGGTCCTTACTTCACACTTATCATTATCAGCAGATTTTTCTTCATGAGTTCCCAGTTGCATACAGCAAATACACAGGAGAAGTGCTGCAACCTAAAGTATATGGATGCAATAATTTAGAAGAGCTTTTGGGAGCAATTCCACAGGTGTGAGAACTGTTTTGCACAGTTACATTGAGATTTCTGTATGGATGAAAAAGTTAACAAACCACAACTGTGGTTTCTGTTAATTGGTGTGATTTACCTGGAATAATTACCTTCTCCAAGGAGGCTCATACCAGTTGTATTTTGAATAGCTTCTGAAAAATTATACTGTGTAATAAGAAAAAGATTTTTTAAGTGTTTTGGTCAAATTTTGTGTAACTGTTCCTGGTGAGACCACAAACATCCATGGCATCTTTATCAAGTGAGATAATTGATTTCCGTCTTGAATGAATGAACGACTGTACAGTACTGAAGCTTCACTTTGATCAGGGTAGATTATTGGTTTTAGGAGTGAAGAATTATTGGACCTTGTCAGAAGTGCCACAGTGGACTCTTGCTGTGGCGTCGTCTTGTCATCCACATGTCCTAAGTGCTCTAGGATAATTTGTGACCCAGTTTATGGCTATAAGCTTTCCATTAAGTAAACTAATCTTTCTGGAGAATGGCAAAATGAATTTTGCAACTCCATGTTTAAAAACATAGTTCTGTTAATATATAGTTAGTACACTCTCTAGCCCTATAGTTTGCCTTTGGCATCAGTTATTTTGAGACAAAGCTTTTACTTGGGTAGTGTGTTACAAATTAGCAACATGATTTAGTTTACTTTTAGAAATAATGTCAGTGCAAGGCTAGATGAAAGGCAGGGAATAAGCTGCTTTAGGCTGTGAGCTTAGTACATGCTGATGTTCAATTCTGCTTTTTTTTTTTCCTCCGTAGGTGGTCTGGATTAAAGGACATGGCCATAAGAGAATTGTGGTACTAAAGAATGATATGAAAAGTAAGCCATTTCAGTTTTGAGCAGTATCTTAGTTTCCTTTTTTCTCTTAAGAGGTGACTTGAGTAAATGAACCAAATAAACTTGCCTTTTGTAGCTCGTTTTAGCTCACCTAGTTTTCCCTCTGCTGATCATGTGGATGATCATGGGAATCAACTTGCTGACAAAAATGGACAGATTATGGAGACCCCAGGATCCACTTCATCAATGGAACTAAGTCTAGGAACACCTAGCAATGGTAATGCAAAATTGATTTTATAATAAATGTGTTATCTTAGGAGAAATAAGGAGAGTAATCAAAGCAGCACGGGGAAAGCTGTGTGAGTTAGTCAATCTGTAGAAATGCTTCATGGCTTGAAAGTTGTTGAACTTCTCCCCAAGTACATAGTTAGGCATGTGTTCTCTTGACAAGGGCATCTGTTGTCCTCAGCTGTCAGCATATATATATATATAGCTGCTAGAGTACTGTCTCCAATGGATTTTAGTGGAAATTTAAATAGAAAACTGATGAGAAGATAACTTAGTAGCAGCTTCAGCTGGGAATGTCTCCTGTATTCTGATAGGAACATAGTGCTTTTTTGTGGTGTTTTTGTGTTGATTTTGTGGTGTTACTTATTTACAAATAATAATGGCAGCCCTGTATGAATCTGTCTCCAAATAAAAATAACTGGGAAATGGTTTGTCTTGCCATGGTCTCCAGTTCTTTTACTACCTGCAGGTTGGAGACCTTGTGGAATGGTTCTTGAGTTATCATTTCAGAAGTCTAGGCTTATCCCTTCTAATAAGGGCGAGTCACTTAATTTTGAAACTTTCAGCTTAATTTTCACATGTAAATGTGTTAGATAATATTTAAATAGTTGATAGGATATTGGTATGTCTGCAGGGAAATTATTGGTAACTGGCCCCTTGTTAAAGACTATTCCTGTAGGACTTGTTTCCACAGCTGCTCTTCTATTACTCAAGTTTGGCAGGTACCAGATTTTACTATAAGGCTATGTTCACTCAGGCAAGCAGTAGGTTTAACATACTCTTGCTTTGTTTGCTGTATTGTAATTAGTTAGATGCTCTTGAACCAGCAAAGTAATTCTTGAATGAATCTGTGGTTAGTTAGCATTAAATAAATTAGTTTGATATTAGTATTTCAAATACAGCATAGCTCTCAAATCCTCAGAATCTGAGGACTTTACATTTACCAACTCTGAAACAGTGACACCCTCACAGCTTACATATACTTTGAAATATGTTCCGTTATTTTTTGTAGTTTCTAATCAAACTGAGCAAGAACTTCTTTGCCTCACAAACACATCTCCCGTTGACCTCTTGTGTGAGCCAGTTCCTTCCTGCCTACCATCCCCACAACTGAGACCCGATCCAGTGGTTCTTGAGTCTGCAGACCTCATTCAGTTTGAGGAACACCCTGCACCCCTCTCTGGTAAGAGTTTTCTTGCCTATGTTGTATTATTTGTGGATGATAACTCGTACAATTTGGAAAACAAAGCATCAAATAAATGGTTGATGATAGAAAGTTCCACTTAAATACATGCACATATACATATCTTGCATAGTGGGATGTGTTGGAAATGCAGGTGGCTTCCATCAGAAACCCTTGAGTACTGACTGTAAGTACCCTACTGAAATTGGGGTGAATTTTATAGGGACCTTATCCACCATTGCAATTGCATTTTGCCAACCTGTAGCAATGTTTTCACCACAGTAATTCCATAATGCTTTTCTGAGCAGAGAGAGGCTTGATGTGTGAGAATTAAATGAAACCTTCTAAATAGTACATGGTGCAGACAGAGCCGGAAGCAAACATCACATCAGCTGTAGAGGCGAACATTGACACATCTTCCAAGCTGCCAAGTTCTTTAATTATTTTATTGCCTGTTACCGGAGAAATATTCCTTATTTCATCAATAAATTGAGTTGTCTTATTTATTTTAGAGATAATGATTTTAACAGAAGAAGAAAAACAAAGAATTGTTACCACAGCTGAAGAAAAATTGACCTCTGGTTCTGTGGTGTCTAACACTGCAGAGCATGCTTCAGTGCCTCCCTGTCAGCCCTCTGAAACCCAACTAAACAAGGAAGTAATGGACAGCCCAGCCAAAAAGCAACACAAAAACAAGGTGAAATTGGCAGCAAACTTTTCACTTGCACCTGTAACCAAGCTTTAACTTTTTCTTTTTAGTGTGAAAGAAAAATAGCTATGGACTCTGCACAAAGAAAAGCTGTTTGCTAGCCCTTATGTATTTTAATGAAAGGCTTAGAAGAATTAATTTGTATTTAATGTATTCTGTGAAGATTTTGTTCCTTTTACACTGAACACAGCTATTAGCAGAGCAGATTTTTTCTATTATTTTGAAAAAAAAAAACAACCAACAACTGGCATTTGTTAAATTATTCTTAGATTTTACAGTTTTTTCATAAATGTGTGTTCAGTAAAAGCAAAATATTAATTCAACTAAAATGGAACAGATTTTATTTTCTTTAAGCCTTGTTGGTGGTGTAATCATACATGTAGCATATTGTATTCTATAGGCTGTTGCTTACTGGTATTGTTTCAGACAGTATTAATAAAATGCATGATCTGTCTTTCAAAAGCCTGTTGAGAAATTTTAACTCGTTGACCTGAAATGACAAGAGTGAGAGAGTTGATTGTACTCCAGAGGAGAAACTTGTTCTCTGACCTTTCAAATGACTTGTAACTCCATTGTAAATTCTTTCGTCTAAAGATGTCTGTAGAAGATTATGTGGATTTTTTGTAAAATTTGTTTTAAATGTTTTCTGTAGCTTTCAGTTCCATTTAGGAGCTTTCTAGGACACCGATGCTTTAAGCTTCCCTCTCATATTTAGTTCCAGTCTGGCATGGATTTGGTTAAGGAAAAGACTGTCTTGGTGTCATGAGTTTAAGATACAGACACACGTATTTTATTGTGTCTAGAAATGAAGTTAGGAAGATTCTGGTATTTCTGAAATATGCATTTAATGCATAAATTACAGATAATGGAGTAAGTGTTATTAAAATGTTTTGTGATGGAAGGTATTGATGCTATTTCCACCTGTAAGGGAAGTTCTAACTACATGTGGAAATG
Source organism: Anarhynchus alexandrinus (assembly GCA_008711295.1). Lineage (NCBI taxonomy): Eukaryota > Metazoa > Chordata > Aves > Charadriiformes > Charadriidae > Anarhynchus > Anarhynchus alexandrinus. Next base: position 2,716,165 of record VUYV01000019.1, read on the forward strand.
CTAAGGTTGTTCTGCTTAACCTTGTTTTCTATTTTTGAGCATGTTCAGTAAATGGGAAGCTTATTCTTTGTGCTGTCTTTTAGCTGTGTCTGTTTTTATTCTAAAACTTACTCCTAGTGTTGGAAGCTTTTTTCAATTTGTGGTATCTTGTGTTGGCTTTTGAAAGGGCCAGCTTGGGAAGACAGGTTAAGTCAGTGGATGACCTTAACTCTAGTTAGCAGAATTGTCCAGTGTATGAGACTTTATACCCATTCTGGGTAACCATGGCATTTACAATGGGTTGTATTTGCCAGGCAGCAAATAAATTGCTTGTAGTATTGAAAGAACCTATACTAGAGGTTTTGCACTGGCCAACTGAATATTTTTTAGGTGCATTCTATTGTAATATACAAGAGATGAAACACAGGCTCGAATTTCTCAGCCAGCAACAGGAAATGCCACTGGATAATGGCTATAGACAGAATTTTACTAGTCAGATTTTGTTATAAAATCTTTTAAACTTAAGCAAGTATTACCAGTAGTGAACTTATAGCCATTGTGAATGCAGAGAAACACTTGGAAGTTTTTCTGAGCATTCTGGCACAGTATTTTGAGTCCTTAGTAAACCTCTACAGACATTCTGCTATAGAAAGAGAAATTTAGAAATAAGCTTTCTGGGAATGCTTTTAATGAGTGAAGTGCAAGAACATCTGCTTTCACCTTAAGTTTAAGGTTAACACTGATCAGTCTAGATCTTTGTTTCAGAAGAACATGCATTGGAGAAAAGACCAACCTGAAATTACATTTTCATGAGATGCAGCTACAAGTCATCTGGAGTTTCTACAGAAAAACAGGTTTTTGCTTTGGAGGAAAATATAGTATTTGTCAAAGTGAGTGTGGTGGTTATGCCACTCATGGAGGTCAGCATATCTTTTCTGGATTCATGTGTGATTCTGATGAAATCGCTGTTTGAAAGTAATAGAATAATACTTTTGAGAAGTTGTGTTCATAGTGTAACAAAATAGCTAATTGAATTGCAATATATTTTTTTATCCAAAGGGTTAAATGAATGATGTGACTTACAGATTTAAAGGCATTACAACTATGAAATTCTTTAATTTAACATTTAAATGTACTACTTCAGATTCATGTCTGTTTAAAAAAAAAATGTCACTGAAGCCCTCAATTTATGCACTATCTTTTTCTTGCGATGGGAGGGAGAAGAAAAAATCCTTTTCTTGGCTGTCTACTTTGTTTGGACACTTTCTTTTGTGGCTCAAGTGCTGTTTTGTGTGTTGGGACCAAACAGTTGTGTCAATAAAATTTTCAAGCAAGCATAACTCTTGTCCTTGTCTGAAAACCTGAAAAAACCCTGTCTTAGAATCCTTAACTTGCTGTGTCACATCAAGTTTAATTATCTGTACAGAGCAGAGAGCTAAAACTTGGGGTTTAGTGAAGAAAAAAGAAACACTGTAAATCCACAACCTGCTGTTCTGGAGAATGAGGGTTTTCCCAATTTTTGCAATTGAGCTGTTCGCAGTTGTACTCAATATCTCTTACTGCTCTTCATACAACATAGTGTTTAAGGTTTATTTTAGAAGGAAACTGTACTATTTATCAGCCTAAAGGAAAAAATGGAGGAGTGTAAATGCAGCAGGTGGAAATAAGGTGCTCCTCCAGAGTTCTAATCTTACTTTGAAATGTTAAAATTGATGGGAATAACGTCATATGGAGTGCAATAAAGTTAACAAGTCACTTTTGAGTTATAATAGCCTTTTTTTCCAGCTTGCTGAAGTTAGTAATTATCCAGGAACTACAAGTGTGGCAAGCAAGTTACTTTGCAGCTTCACTAGAATGCTTTGAACTTTATTCCAGAATCTAACAAAATCATTGAAATGTTGGACTGTTCTGTCATCTCGCAGCTTTATGGACAAAAGTAAAGAGCTGGGTGAGCTGCTCCTAACTCTTTTTTGTGGTCTTATGTATTCTCACTTAATGGAACTGTTAAGTGCAACAGTCTGCTAGAATAAATGTCGGGCCTGCTGCAGGTAAGTGTTCCCATGACTTTGCAGAGAACTTTGTTGTTCAGTAAACAATTTTAAACTACCTACCTAAAAAAACCTTACTTAGCAGGAAACTCTCCATAAATAGTGTAATAAATACCACTCTTTAAAAGGAAGGGCAGGTAATTTATAAAAACTTTCTATAGTGTTTTAAGTAACACCACAAACTGTATAATCACCACTGACATTTCCTTCTTCCAGTAGTTGTGAATGTTTTAAGTATGCATGAGTAAAATCCCTCATACCACCTGGTATGTGATTACCTTGAAAGGTGAGCTTGATTTTAATTGTTCTTTTGTTATCATACTGGAAACCTTCCCACTTTCATTCTTGTTTTACGCTAAGGCATCTGTTTAGTAAAAAGGTTTTAAAAGTCATGATGGAAACAACTTGATTTTTGTTTTCTAAAATTAATATGGTTTATTTTGTCTGCCATAATGTAACAGGACAGAGTGTAATTGCATGGTGAACTACGGTTTAACTCCTATTTCTATTAACTTTTTTAAATTTAAAAAAAAATTAAATTTTAAAAAACTTAAATTTTAAATTTAAAAAAAAAGCACAAGGAGAGACTTGGGCATAATGCCAGAGAAGGGCATTAGGGAAGTGACTTAATTAGTTGATGTTACAGGTGTAACGTGGAATATTGCTGATAGGAAGCATGACTAAGAACAGAGAACATAAGGCTGTTTCTTAATCTTTGAAGTTTCTGAACGGAGGAGCTGACAAGCCTTTTCCTTTGGACAAAGCAAAGCTTTTGGGTGTGAAATAGTAAGTAATCCTTCCATAGAAGAGGTTGATGACTTTGATTTTTGTATTCCTGTATTCTAGACAGTCTCAGGACTTTGGTATGGAGGGAAAAACTGACTGCTTGGACGAAGAAATGTGGCCTGGCTTTGCTTTGCTTAGCCGTTTACAGGAGTGTGAGCAACTGAAAACTGAGTGTTATCAGTGAAGCTTGCTTATTGGTCTGTGGGAGTAACCCTTCCTTTTAATCTTATCACTTAATTTCTTGCCTATGACATGTGAAATGTGTTAGGTGTCTTTGCAGCTAACCTTTTTTGCAATTTGAATATTTAATCTCTCGTGTCTTACAGTGGATGTATGCTATGGAACAACTGAGATACCTAGAGACCTTTCAGGTATCTTCCCACAATTTAGCTGGTATTTGTTCACAGGATGAGATACAATGTCTTTACTCTTCCAACATGCATTACTTTCAATGTAGTACTCCTCCTTGTATGGACTGTTTTTATGTTTAATATTACATAGCCAGAGAAAACTAGAAAAAAATCTTTGTTCAAGTGACTTAGATGACTTGTGGTGCTATACATATGCTACAGAAAGCAGATTGATACAAATAGAAAATTGCCATTTTGCAAGGTATTATTTCTGAGTATTTTCTATAGAGTAAAAAAGGCTTCTCTAGGATATGTCAGTTTTAAGGCCTTTTTTAGATGCTCCACTAGTCCTATCTAGTCCTTAGCTGTTTTCTATCTAGAATACCTATCTAAAAGATTTTGGTTTTTTCCTCTTTTGACTAATAGGTACTGACAGTGTTGCATTTGTTTTCCTTAAGCATTTAAACAGTTTGGCTATAAGTAGTGACAAGCTTGACAGAAGAAGCCTGACCGTGCTGGTTGCTCTTCAAGGGAGAGTCGTTAGAGTTGCAGGTCGGTGCATTTGAAGACGTCTCAAATTTAAGCTCAGGCTAATAGGACAGGAGTCTTAAATGGTGACTGAAGGTTGTTGTCAATGGACTGGGGATAAAGAGAATAGCATGGATATTATGCAGTGAGACCTAAGCACCTTATCAGACTGCAGGTAAGTAATTGGATTTTACCTGAAAAGTAGGATAAACATTTAACATGTGAAGGGAATTCAGAAAAGAGAAAAAACAATGAAGTTGTGCAAAGGGAGAGGGAGGAACAGTTCACATGATAGCCCTGTAACCAGAGATTCTTTCATATTTTCTGTTGTGTTTTTTAAAGGTGTGGGAGGGGAATGTGAGGGTGGAGCATGACAAGTATGTGGAGACTTCCAGGATGCTCTCAGAGGAGAGCTAGGATGAAATAATCATAAATGGATTAGGGGGAGGAATAAGAAAATTTCCTGAAAATGCTATCTCTAAGAGCTTGGGGTCCATATCTTGAAGGATCCATATCCTGCCGGGCTTTCAAGATATCTTGGTCTTTGTCCAAAGCATGTCTGCAGGAAGAATAAGAGTGCAGTAGCAAGATGACAGATATGGAAACTCTTTGCCCTCACTAAGACACCTTGCTCAACTTTTGAGGTGGCAAACTATTCCTACACCAAGATGACCTTCCTGCTTTTACAGATAGCCTGTGTAGGTACAGACAAGGCATAAAAGCATCTGGCTTATACTCTTGGTGCTTAGTTCTGTATCTTGTGTCATAAGGGACTGCACTTAGTCCCAAGACAAAGTGGTGGAAACTGGAGTGTTCCTGTTATTTGTGAAGATACAGGTGATCCCTTTGGAAACTCTCTCTGTTATCTGTTGAGCTTGACAGTCCTAGAGCAAAAGCCTTCAAAATATTTTCTTTAAAATGTATCCGTGTCAAAGAGGGGTTTGGAGTGATTCTAATCCAACCTTGTATGCTTGTCTAAGGAGGCTATAGAGCAGCCTTTGCCAGCTCAAAAGCAAAGCAATTTGTGAGCTGTGACACTGTGCCAGAAACAAGTTTGTAGTAATTCAGAAAGACAGATGGTGAGTAACATCAGCTGTTGCAGATATAATTTGAATGGACATTTATTCGTTTCACCTTGAGATTTGGAACCGGTATCACTGCCAGAAGCTATTCCACTTAGTATATGGCACATATAGTAATGCTGGGCTGATCTGCCTGCAGCTTGACTCAGTGATGCTGGGGTACGGGACACGATAAAGCCTTAGGTATTCCAGCAGGTCAGATGGTACATGGCTGTCGAAGCCCTATTATATGTCATGCAGCGGGCACAAGTCTCATGTCAGCCTTTCAGTTATTGGATTCAAAAGTAATAAAAATGGCATTCTGCCAGAAAACCTGTTTTGTGTGATGAGGTCTACTGGTAAGAAAAAAATAAACAACTTAGTGTACATGGGATGAGGTAATTGGCTCCAAGAAACTTGGAATTAGCTGCAATTATCTCTGCTGGTTTTGAGCTTTCTTAAACTATTCTGCAATTTACCTGAAGCAATTTTTGGTAGAACAGGCCAGCAAATATTTAATTAGCTCTGACACAGACTCTGCAGGTCTGTTGTGTGCCTGGGAGCGGCATGAGACAAGGCCTGATCACTGAAGTGTTCCTAGTGCTGAAGCTCTGTGTACTGCAATGACTGCTGTGGGCATGGCTGGAGTTCTCACAGATGTTCCAGTTCTGAAATCCTGATGGCAACTGTCTTACCAGGTTCCCTGTGTCCTGGGCACAGTGCATATTTTGATGGGTGGTGAAGGACACCAGTATGAAGGGTGAGCTCCATTACTGTCTCTGTGCTGAGGCACTTGCCAGCGATGCTGAGGGAGCTGTGGTGGCGATCTTCCAGTCAGCACTGTCGTCAAGAACACCCACCCTCAGTTTGACTCTGGTCTCTGCCACTGCTTTTTGAGGACAAGGTAAATCTGCTAAAACCTTTTGATACTTTACACTTCTAATTTGTGTAGAATCTGGTTGCGGCTGGGTATGGTCTTGGTACAGAGGTTCTTGGAGCACAATGAGCTGCTCGTTAATGACACAGTGGTCTTACTCAAGATGCTACCTCAGATTCTAAAAGGGAAGGTGTTTGCAGGAAAGAATGTGTCATTTGGTTGCCTGCAGGGAAGATGTACTTGTGTGGGTTCTCTTGGACATCAGTCGCTATCTGAGAGCATGAACTTGCCTGAGAAACAAGTGGATGATTATAACTTAAAATCTATAGTTGCATTCATGACTCCCAGGAGTGAGTTAAATCTTTCATTCAGTTGATACACTTAGTTTTTAAAATATGCAGTTGTAAATCGAGGTAGATTGCTCTGCTGCTTTCTTGTGGCTTGGCTCTTTGATTTTGCTAATAAAGACACTGCTGTCTGATGCTTCAGGAGGTGTGTTCAGCAGTGCCTGTGGTGGTTGCAGTTCACTGGATAATCTTGTGCCCCAGATATTTCTCCATAGACCTGTATTTGTTCAACATAAGTTGCTTGAGGGCTGTAAGACTTTGTCAGTTAGGTTTATTTTGTGCTAGTTACAGAAGATAAGACTACAGTGACGGTCTTCTATGTTGTTGAGTAGCTAAGGAGCCTTTGCATTTATGGTGTTTTATTAGAGCAGCTTTGAGTTCCCACTGAAACAAAGCTAGGTCATCAGAGGGGGTTTCTGGCCTGAAGGTGCACAAGCAAATAGTAATGGGATGTAGGTGTGTTTACAAAAGCTTCAATACTAGTACGGTCAGAAAGGAAAACTCTTTTTCTGCATTTCAAATCCAATCACATATAGTTGGCTTGAAAGGCCCATTCAGTGGAGCTCTTGGGATTTGTTTGTTAGGAAAACCAAGCGTGTACCTCCAGTCAATGGAATTTCTGAGGTTTTTAAGTGAAGACAGAAATAGTTAAATGTATTGTTGCTATTGTTTGTAGCTCCTTGTGGTGCATGAGCTCTGTATTCTTGTAACTTGAAAATTCTAAATTGAAGTTCTCTGATTAGCTGTATTACCTGCTGAGTCTGTCTAAAGCGTGCCAAAGTAGGTTTGAAAGTCTTAATTCTTTACAACATCCAGCCTATTATAATCTACAGATTTCTGTAGCTGATGAGGTTTACTTTCTAGGTATCAGTTTAAGTATCTCTTGCTGTTTTATCACAATTAATTCAACCTCACATGTAGTATGACTGCAGAAAACTGCCTCTAGTTAAGAAACTAATAATGCTGTAAAGCATACAAGCTTAAATGTAAGGGAAATGCTGCTGTTAGACGCTTCCTTATTCATCTCTGGGACTGTAAGTTATTGCCTAGGCTATCTGGATCCAGGTCTAGATTCTGAGGTGTTCTCAACATCCTATGTGAAGTGTTGTATCCAGATGGAAGGAAGAATAAGTTTTGGACCTTAAAGTAATGTTTTTATGATATGATCCTGTTCCAAAGCAGCCTGCTTGGCTGGCTGTTTACAGGATTGATGGGATTATGTGGAACAAGATGCACCTTGATAACAGTTGTAGTATTTATGCTGGGGCAGATAGGACTGTGTCATTTAAGTAACATGCAACTACTGTGGAAGAATGGCTTGGACTTTGAGCTGCTTGGGAATACATGCTGGGTCTGGAATAGGAAAGGGAGCTGCCCTTTCTTCAAGGACAAAACAGAGGAAAAATTGCTTTGTGTTACTTCAGCCTGCTCCTGAAATGTGGGAGTTTAGCGGTGACCTGCTGGCACTTGATTTTTCAAATGTTGACATTACTGTATATGTTGGAGCCCCAAGAAATTTTCCATTGTTTTAGGTAGGAGCAAACTGCACAGAGCAAATTGGTTTATGTACGCGCCTCAAGACTCTATACTGGAGAATACATATTCTCTGAGTTATTGTCTGTGTAACGAGTTTGTGGTTGTCTTGCTAATGTAAGAGTAATATGTTCACTGAAAAAAAAAGTCTGAACTCAATTCCTTTAAATTCCTTTCTAGTAAGAAAAATACTCTCCTTCATGACCAGAAACGTTTTGTGATAAATGTTTACCAGTGAGTCTAACTTGCAGGTTCTCTATTTGTTCTCAGCTGGAAATTTAATATAGTCCTAACTGTAAAAGTCTGAAATCTCTACAGTTTTGGAGCCAGTAGTCCAACTCTTACTTTCCAAGAGCTGGCTCTGAAATGCCCGTAGAGATTTTAACTGCTTCAGAGGCAGGGAGTGTGGATAAGGATATGGGCAGAATATGTGTATTCTACACATCTCATGTAGAATACGCTCAAACTCATCATTTGAGGTAATTGATTTCAGTCTGCTGTAAATGTTTTAGTTCCCAGTGGCATGGTTTGAGATCAAGCTGAATAGAATATTGGGAAAACTGTTCTGCTTAACCGTCTGCTTACAGGCGAATGAAAGCATGCTCTTATGCCTTTGTAGAAAGACAAAGTGTGACACAGCCCGAATCACACAGGAACTTATGGTCACCAGCCACAAAGATGAAAGCATGCCCTAGTTACCTCTTGCAGCCCCATACTTCAGCCTGCAGTCAAATGCAACTTAATACTGTTTTTTAGGTAAAGTACTATTGTATTCTTTCTGGAGGGTAGAGGGGGGTGTACTTCTGAAAATACTTGTTAACTCTTGTTAACCTTGTCTTGGTTAACAAGACAATGGTAACTTGTTACTGGGGTACAACTAGGCAGAGAAAGTCTGGATGATGAAACCTCTCTCCTGTGTATTGCTGATTTTTAACTTATGATTCCTTGGCTGTAGGGTTATGTTTAAAGCTTTCTGTTGAGCTGAATTATTTTCTTTTTAGAGATGGGGGAGGAGAGAAACTTGTCTTCCACACCTCTTGTTATGATATGACGCCATTGCTGTTAGATATTCCTTAGTTGACTCTCAACATCAAAACTCTGTTAATACAAATCTTGATTTCATTGTGTGTGATTCCCACAGAAGGAAGGTTGGAGCAATGAGAGCAAAGCAGCAGCATGAGATCCACCCCTAGATACACTCGATTCCATCTCATTCCCCATACCTGGTTATGTAGTCTCTGGTCCCCAAGATCTCCAGAGCCCTACATGTAAGGTAGCATCTGTAAAATCACTCTTGTGAGCAGACCAGGCAGTGCTGGTTTTTGTGTTGTTTTTTTTTTTTTCTTTTTTCAGTTGCTGTTAAGCCCTTCTGGCTTGGCAATGTTTCTGATATTCAAATATGTTGGGACCTTTTTTTTCTCAGTGTAGGGCTGGGAACTGTCTTCTAATCTGTGCAGTGCTCTGGGCTGTAGTGAGGTTTCAAAGTCATCTAGGAGCATAATGAGGTTGGGTTTTTTGGTGGCTTGTTTGTGGAGTCATTGGAGAAACCATGTTTTTTTCAGTGAGATAAAATAATTTATTTTTATTTCAGTAGCATCACTAACTTTATCAAATTACTCCTTTATTGCAGAATAACAACCCTACTCTTTCAAAAGTATAGCAGCACAATAAGCACATCCTACTCTACTCCACAACCACTTATTTCCTTCAATAACAGGAAGAAACATATGCTTAATATAACACAGCAGCTTAGTTTATTTGGAAATACGTTTAACTTTGCTGAAGAGATTCAGTAGGCCTAGGGAAAGGTACAAGAGAACCATTCACTGGTAGAATTGGTGATTAGTACAAATAGCACTTCAGCACTTTTGTTTTTCTCAGTAGACCAAGATCCTTTCATGAATATAGCCATGTTTACCAGTTCATAGAGGAAATCGTGTCAAATCCATGTTACATTTTCTTCATTTTCTGATGCCTTGCCTTCTTTCTGTAGTGATAAACAGCCAGGATTTCCAGAAGAGTTTTTGGGCACTTCAGTCAACTGATGTCCCTCTTTGCCAACAGCAACAGATACCTGAAATTATGCCAGTTACTTGAAGTAGTCACCTGAAGATTTTACATATGGGGATTGCATAACCTGCTACGTTCATAGGATCATGGGAGTTACAAGGCCCCTCATTGTACTTGGGAATACTCAGTTGCTTAGTCTGATTTTTAAAAACAAGGACGAAGATTTTTACAGGCTTAATTCTTTCCTAAGTTTAACTTGTTTAATTACAACTATTATGCTTAAAGTAAGCCATTAGGGCTCTGCTGTGTTCTGGATGGACAACACCATAAGGCAGTGTTGAACACAGTTGAGAATCTGACCTCCCAGTTTAAAAAATCCAGGACCTTATTGCTAAGCAGCATCACTGCCCCCCTTCTGAAGGAACCACTGGTGCACTGCAGGCCAGCTGGTCAAACCCACCCAAATAAAACTAGAACTGAAGCATTTGCTAATTAAAAACAAAACCAACTCACACAAAGAAAACCTTTCAGCTCAGCCAAGCTAGAACTTCTGAAAATTAAGTTCACTGTCATTAATACTGTTGTAGTTCAAGTCCCTTTGGGGCACTGGCTACCAGTGCTAACTGTATATTAGTATTGCATATTCATAGTTGCTGTGTCTTTCTCTTCTTCATTTCAATTAAAAGAGGGGGCTCTGTAGCCTAGTCATGAGTGTTGCATCCCAGAAACGTCTAGCTCCGTTTCCTGTTGATGAAACTTTTTCATGCAAACCTACATTCTCCTGATTTCCCTTTTCTTTCCAAGGAACTAAAGATTCTGTGCAGAATGCAGGGATCACCCCAGTCATCAGTACAGCCTGGTTTAAACACTAATGTGCATAAGTAACTTCTTGCCTTACAAAAACTGTGCAAAGTCCTTCAGGACCCTTTACTTATCAGCATTCACAATACTTGGTCATAACAGTTGGTCATAACAGTTGATCCTCCTAAGGCTTTAAATGTGGTCCTTCAGGACAGGTTTTTTCCTAACTTCAATTTGCCTTTGTTAATTGCACTGACCATCTGCCTCTTGTCTTAAGATACTGATAATTCCTGATGTCTTAATTAGGTACCAGCAAATTCAAGAGGCTGTTGAATTTTACGGAACCCAGTGGGTAGTTCTTCCCCTCTGGTGTGTATTCTCCCTTAAAAGCAGTTTTCCCCTTAACTCTGTTAATGTACACAGGTGCTATGCAAAGTCCAACCCATACCAGGTACAGTAGATATTAACAGCTACAGAGCTTAATGTCATGTTGTATGTATCAACAAGGATGCAATAACTATATGTGACTGTTCAACCTTTGGATACGTTTTGTCCTCTTTCCTGTGTCTTTGGTCAGAGTAATTAAAGTGCTTCAAGTCTTAGTGGAAACCTTTTTTGTGGGTTGTTTTTTTTTTTCCTTCTTGATCCTTAAACCTTAAGGAATGTAGTGACGTAGGTTCTTTGTCTCACGTGAGCCTGCAATACCAAAACAAATGATTCTGGAAATGCAAATGTTCTTCATTGACTCAGTCCAATGCTAGGGATTAGGTTTTATTTGTGCAAGAATAGTCTGAGTTACTTTAGATGGTGTCTATCTCCTTGAACCTTAATAAGATACTTTCTTCTCTAAAAAATATTACTATTTTCAGTAACTGCTGTTAATTTTTTTCTTCTTTCCTATAACTGTGGTTCCTTTGTATATAAGTGCACACTTCACTTAGCTGGCTTCACAGAATGGAAGTTCCTCTTGAAAAACTTTATTTTTGGAACTTTTTTTCTATCTGTTTGTTACTTCTAAGCCTGAGAATTTCACATTAGATCCATGTATATTTGTTTTACTATTTACACCTATCACAGTACATTTATATGGAATACCATCACACAGACAAACCAGCTACTGACAGCTAATATAAAGGTATTAGATTCCACAAGGCTTAATCTGCATAGAGACCAGAAACACATTTAATAGTGAAACACAGATAAGTCTGCCTGTATTTCCCTTAAAATTAAGCCCATTTTGTGTAGAATGTGATCTTCCTACCACAAATATCTACTTCTGTATTTGTCTTGTGGTCAACTTGTTTTGGGTGGCTAGTGTCTTCCTATGCTTGATAGTTTATATCTCTTATGGTCATGAAATATGCAAGTAATAGTTGTTTTAAGCATTGTTTAAATATTAATTAAATTTTTTGTCTTCCGCTCTCTTCTCGGTAACCTACCAGTGATACGTAATCTTATAGCGCATGTAACTTCTAATAGTGGACAAAACTCTCCTGAGTGTATATTTTTCTGACTCCGTGTGAGGTGGAGATCTAAAAGAGAGATGACACAGCTTTGGACTATGTCATCTATTTGCAGATTTCTGTAGCTGTGCTTGCTAAACCTTTACCAGAGGCTTATTTTCCCTGGTGTAAGCAATATTCATTTGACTTGAGCAATTCAGAAATCATATGGGATACAAAAATCTGTCTCTACTTGCAGCATCCTTGTCACTGATCCTCATTCTTTAGTAAGAATTGGAAGCGAAACTCCACAGCAAAGTAGTTGAACATCACGCTAGTTTGGTAAGTATTTTGTATGCAACATCAGTTATCTTGAAGTTGCTTCATCTATCAGTTATGCTATAAACAGCACTGCTACTTGTGGCTTTTGTTTTGAAAAGTGGCCAAAATGGGATATTTCAGCAATTTTTGAGTGCTGTTTGTCAAGGGGGAAAAGTGTACAACAAATTCTTACAAAGTGATGGCCTATTAAAATTGCTGGTTTACACCTACTGGATGAAATATACCCTCTTTTCACTTTTGTCACTGTGGTGTTTTTGTTGACTCTACTACAGATCTTTTCTGGTCACTGGACAGCCACTATATAGATTTCTTTTGATTTTAGGCATGCGTGTTGAGTGATCCATGCAACAGTGAAGAACCTGCCATTGTACATTCCATATATTACTGTTGTACCAGTTGCTCTTGATTCCATTAGCAGGACGCTGTTAGTTCCCCTCATCCTACAGTTTCATTCAATGAAAACATTTGAAAAGACAAATATGGTAGAGAGCCCAGAGCTACATGATGTTGCATTGTGTGGCCCCGCAACAATCTTTAATAATAGCCAATCCGGCTTTGGCAATGGTGGGCTTGCTTGGAGGAGGTTCTGCCTTCTTTTCTGCTGGGCTGCCTGCAATGTTCAAAACAGGACACCATTAAAATCAACAGCTGCTCAAACTACTTCCTACTTCTGGCGTAAATAATGCAAGCCTTTCCTGCACACACCCACGCCCCACAATTTAACTCTTGTTTGAAGAATGCATCTAACACTTTGGTAATAACCAAGCTGGTATGTGGATTCAAACTGCTCAGAAACTCTTTATCTCTTCAGGGGAGGGAGTTAAGAGGGACTAAAGAATCCAGACATCTCAATGGGAGGGTAAACTACTTGTGTTTTGTTCAATCCAGATGTCCCTGTTCACAGCCATAAGGTCAGGTAATGGGTCCTTCCACAGAAAGTCATCTTACTGTGTTTAAACCCCAACAACGAAGGAGCTGAAGAACCAAAATATTGCTGGAGTTTATTCTCTCATCAACTTGGATGTCATAATTAGGAGAACAAGGTAAAGGGACGTTTTACTACTGAAAAAGAAAAGAAAAGAAAAAGAAGGTGAAAAGAATCTTTCTATCTAACATTGCATTTAAAAGCAATGACATGAAGTAAACTAACAAGGGAGATGAGTCATGCTCCCTGTGACTAAAAGGGTATAAACAATTAGTGATGCATCTTAAAATGTCTCTATCAACCTTGTATTTGAACTTCAGAGTCATTTCACATCCCTCTGGAAACTCTTCAGCAAGATCTTGATCTGTGCAAAATGGCAGTGTGTTTGGATACAAATCTCTTCAGCTGGTGAACCAAATTCACTTAGTAAGAAGGGCACCACTCTCCCTTGACTATCTCCCTGCCTAAGAGCTAAGTTCAAGACAGGTCAAAATCAATCTGTTAACTTTTAAAGTTCATGCTGTGACTGTTTTGTGTGAAAGTTGCAGCTAAAAGCTTCCAAGGGATCACGTAATCCGCTTAGTTTCTGAGAAATTAGTGTTTGCAGTTCTGTCCGTAAGTGATTTGGGTTGAAGTGATTGAAGAGTCTGTCTCTGCTGGTAAGATGTAAGAAATTTGGGGCAGCTGTGGAAGTTCACAGTCTTTTCTCTAGTTTCCACCTTGCCTGCAGTAGAACAGGCAAACTGTGCTTCAGATATCCTAGCACATATATTGAGAGGGGGCTTTTTTTCAGTTATTTTTGCAGAACCAGATGGGAAGATGATTGGCAAAAATAAATCTAGTTGCTTACAAAAGCAGGTTGTGGCAATGTGTATTCAAATATACTTTGTGTTTAAAACATACAAAGAAATTTTAAAGTGGCCGTAGATGACTTGGATTCAGTTTTAAGGGGTAACTGGGCATCTGAATTCTAAGTGGCCAGCAACTGCTGACACACTATCTTGTTTCAGGGTGATCTAGCTAGATTAACCTAACTTTTGGCAGAGGCTGGCCCAGCACAGCCTTTGAAAATGCTCTTTTATCTAGTTGTCTTTGGAGTTTTTCCTATTGTTCTTGTTTTTCTTAATGTTTAGGAACTCACTGGTAGGAGATTGTGTTGCCTTGTCTAAGGGTTTTAACTTGGTGCGAAGGAATTCAGCCATCTCTTTGTCTTCTTCTTTCTCTCTGGTGGAAAAAAAAAATCTGTTACAGAAATAACAATGTTTTCTCTGTAAATGGGACAGTAAAAGCTACAGTAGCTAGGATCAAATCACTAGTAAACAATTCATTTCTTGTTCTTTTTAAGAACACTTACTTTTGCTACTTATTAAAGAGCAAAATATTTGCCTAAATGAGAACAGTAACAAACTTGCAGAATTCAGAAACGGAATTTTCCCCAAGGTTCTTTACTAGTCTCAGGTAGTGTTCTGTTTATTATATTCCCTAGTCAGCAGATTTAAACCATAACGTATCACCTATTTTAAGCTGACCTCAAGTGCTTCATGATGCTTCCTCTACAAAGTAAAGCAGAGAATATATATTGCTGTGATTGTACTGCTTATTTTTAAAGGCCTGCTTAGACAAAAGACTGGATCTCATGGTCTTCTACCATTAGTGAGTATATTTCTTTATCTGAAGATGACAGCATTAGGCCCAAAATAAACAGTGTTGCTAACCTTGATGGTATCTATTACTGATATTTCCATGTTAGTTTCTTTGCTATATTGTTACTTTAATATTAATAATGAACACATTACTGAGTATCTCAGTTCAGACGAAAAGCAGATTTTCTTGTCAAGAATTTTAAAGAAAAGCTTCAGGTTTCACTGCAAATGTGAATTGACACTAATGTATTCACATCTGCATAGTGCACAGCAGTACACTTCCAGTAGCCTACAATTAGGCTTCTGTATTGTCTGGCTGCTGCTGAGGTTTTTGCGATTTGCACATCGAACTAGCAGTTGAGAGCTCTGGATTACATTACTAGCTCAGGCTTCTTGTCAGCTGCTGACTTTGCCCAGCTCTCTTTGATCAGCTGTGGGACTCTGGCAAGCTTTCTTCTCTCCTGTCTTTTGCTTGCTTAGAATTTAAATGTGTTGGAAGAGATACTGTCATTTAGGATAAATGGATTGATGAGCCTTGAATCTTTACTGTTGAAAGATGAAATAAAAGCAAAATTCTATTTGTAGAGTGTTGGGATCTCAGTGCAACAGCTGAAAATGAACTTTTGAGGAAGACCACAGGTTTCTCAGCAACTTTGGGCTAAGATACCGAGATGAAACCATTCTGAACTTGCTTATGCTTTAGTTTAGGTAGACCTGTGTTACTAATTTCAATCTCTGGTTATTTTTTGCTGTGGCAGGGTGAGAATAGTAATAATAAACCCCAACCACATTAATAATTTTTAAAAAAAAAAAAAAAGCAGACTTAAGATGTCTACAAACATGCCCCTTGTAGAATTCCATTTCACATCTACTTCTGGCACCAAGAGGATCCTCTGGTGGCAGCAAAAATCCTTCTCTTTTTAATGGTAAATGCCCAGACATGTTCTGGTAGGAAAGTAAGAGACCAAACCCTGCTGTTAGTCATGAGATGACAGAATCATTAATGGGATAAAGAGCAACAGAAGTGCAGTAATCTAGTTTTAATGTTTTTCCTATGGAACAGGGAGGAGGTTTTTAACTTGTTGTTTTAAAGGACCAATTCTCTCACATTAATGTGGATGTAAATTTTGTCACTCACTCTAATGTAGTATTTACACTTGTGAAATTTCATGAATAAGTTCAGTTGCTATTAGTTCTTACCGTAATCTCTCCACCTCTGCATCATCTACAAGAAAATCTCTTTTTTGTACCAGTCTATGGATCTTCTGAATCAGTTCATCCTCTCTTTGTTTTTCCATCTTTGTTTTTTCTTTTTCTGGTCAAAAACAGAAGAGAGACTTACTTTGGACTCTAGTGAACGGGACAGGGGTTGGGGGGTGGACATTGCAGATGTCTAAGAATAAATTGCTGATTGAAGTCAGTGGTTCTTCAGACCTGAGTCACCAAAACCCCAGCAAGTTCTGGTCACTGCTTCTTTTCTCTTCCACTTGCTGCTGTTGTGTCTGATCAGCTTAATGGTCTAGAGACTCTGTGGGGCTTGCCAAGCCTGCTTTTTAATATAAAATTACTGTGCAAGACACTGCTTTCAATTTTCTTTGGTAAGAAAACAGTCCAGGATGCTTCACTGAAATCCATGGTACAAACTCCCTTTGACCTCAGGGGAAATGAGACCACAGCAAATGCACCATTTCTCTGTATTTCATCACAGCTTTGGCTGTTGACTACAAAGTGTTTTTTTTGTTTTTTGGTTTTTTTTTTTTTTAACTCTGGTAAGGCAGGTGAGCTGCAAATCCACACAAATAGCATCAATTGTAAAATATGGAAAAATAAATGAAACTGTTTATTTTCCCTGTGCTTCAAAAATCTGAGTAATCAGTATATGTCCTTGTTAAGTGGCCAGTCTGTAATGACTAGGTTGTCTATAAACAATGATTTTTGTGACATGAAAGATGTGCCTGTCACAAACTAAAATTTGTGAATGTTTGGGATTTGAGAGCTGTAGTTTAAGGTTATAAAGCAAATGTAGTTAAGACAGGAATATTCAAACCTAGCAAGTGGGGCAGAGATGAGAAAGCCAGAGGCAAATCCCAGCCCAGATATTTCCTCAAGAAGCTGAAAATTTTTATTAGCTGAGAAGACACTTTGCATTAAATCAAGAATTTTGGTTTTGAGCAGTAGAACTGCATTTAGAGAACCATAAAATTAATTACAGTAAGAGTTGTGGGAAGAAGGGCAAGCTGCCTGTAGTCTGATGCATCCAAGCTATGTTATATCTACTGGTTGAACTTGTAAGATTATTTTAAACGGCTAAATTGGACATTTGAAAATAACCATTTAATACAGCTTAATTTTGGATCATGGGCTTCAGGACGCTTACTGCTGGGAATTTCTGCAATAAATCTATTCCTTAGTAAGTGAGATAAAAACACCTTGAATATATTTTCAAGACAATGAAATTCTCTAAGTCTCAATCTCAGAAAGTCATACTCCTTGGAGAATTTTAAATTATGGTCTGCCAGTAGCAGAGGAAATAATTTGTAATATAACATAAGGCTGCTTTGACTGGGATGTATTTTGATGGGTGTGTTTTCTGTGTTTTATCTTTTAGAAATGATAAAGGAAAGTGGTTATTGACTGCTATGAAGATTTCAAGACCTCTACATTGTTATCTATGGAGAATTCCTATGATTAATGCTGAATTTGCATCAAATTAAAAAGAAGAATGCTTAGAAATCACTGCTCTTTTTTTGCTTTGCCTCTTATGTCTATGGAGCAAGGGATCTCCTCTTCTCACTACTGAAGGTAGAAGTTACTTTCTGCTCCTTTTCAATCTATCCTCTTCCTAGACTGAGATGTGCTTTCCCATGATATCCTTCAGGAAACTGCCTGCCAAATATATGCATCCTGAATTGTAGCAAAGTACTGCATACTCTGTGTACTAAAAGACTGATCCCATGTCTATTGAAATTGGCTAAACCATGTCTACTGAAACCATACAGCAGGGGACTCTCTCTATAAATCTGTATTCTAACAGGAAAATTATGATAAAGAAGTTATGAATGAACCCATTTCTGGAAAGTTTTTCTAGGTTAGGGGCATGCTGTGTCAGCACTTAGTTCAGTGTGAATGCCAGCAGCTTCTTCATTAAGACAAAAGTATTCTTGTTGTGAGTCTGCCAAAAGGTGGTGCCGCTGGAACCGCACATACTTAATTCTTAAGTTTGCTGAGATTTGCAAAGTGCTAATGAGAAACTGCTGTCTGTGGATCTCTGCTTAAGACTGTGACTGGAAAATAGTTTCTAAAAGGTTTAAAAAAAAAAAAAGCCTACCAAAAAAATGAAAACCAATCAACCCTAACTATAAATTAAAAGTATGGGTAGGAAAGCTGCAGACCAGAAGAGGCGAGGCAAGGCGAGTCATTCATAGATATTTTTCTAAGATAATCCTTCCCAATACCATTTAAACCAATAATGTACAAACAGTGTTATTAGAAATTAAAAATTTCACCTACTAAGTACAAAGAAAGAAAAAAAAAAGTAAGGAAGATTATGAATCCACTTTTGTTGGGTGCAAAGAAAAGTGGATAAGTTATACAATTAAGAACGTGTGGCCTCAGAGTAGATCCCTGATTCCTATTTCATGAGTGATCGTCTCTCTCCTTTCTGGGGAGAAAAATGTCCTTTAGAGCTGCACAATAAAATGTGAGGGAAAAGATGAGGATAACCAAAAGAGAACCAAAATTTGTCAGTAATAGTTAAGTAACAGCAAATTATTTCTGAGGGTGCTAGAGGCCATGCAGCAATATCTAGTGTAAGTGGCCCATTGCAGTTGCAGACTTTGCCCCTTGCTTTTTGTAGAAACCTCTTCTACTTTGTTCTAGAAGGTAGATTTAACTACAGGTGTGACAATGAATTGGTATATCTAGGGGAAAAAAAAAAACAATCACATTCAGTGATAGTTATAAATCCCTCTCCTTTCTCCCTTTTATTTCTGGTATCTTAGCACTCTGTCTTTTCTATCTGACAATCTCTGTGCCACTTGGTTCCTTTGAGATTGCCAAGGGAGCACAAGAACTAAGGAATGTGCACCTTGTTTGAGTGATATTTGCAGGGTTGCTGCCAAGGGAGCAGTGAAATACAGCATGAAACGAAATTTAGAGACCAGGAGATTAAAGATGGGAAGGAAAATAGGAAGAAAAAACAAGGACTAGAGGAAAGAGATATGAAACTCAAGCTTGGGGGCAGACTTCTCATTGTTTCTGACACCATCCTCCCTGTGCATCACCCAAGCATTATTCCAATATTGGGTTGGAGATAGCCATTACCTGGGATTGCTACCAAACTCTGCAGCTCTTTCTTAAGGTTCATAATGTCTTTGCACAGCTGGATGTCATCCATCCTGCAGAAACAGAAAAAGCATATTCAGAGACATGCAAACTCCATCCTGTGTTGATGGGGATCTGAATATATGATACTGTCCCTTGCCTGGGACATGTGCATCAGCTTGAAATGCAGAGGTTTAACCTTGGGTTACTATTCATTTGCCAATTTTAACAGAGAGGAAAAGGTATTTAATACTAAATGCCTGTTGAGCCCTTGATTACTTGTCTTACTGGGATCTAATTTGTGTGTAGGTCATATCTGTCACTACAGATTATTTCAGATGCCTTTTGCTTTCTTGAATGTCACAGAACATTCTGAAACAGGCATCTGTATATTTAATAGTCATGAAAAAGACAGGTGTGCCTTATTGCACATACTGCAGCAACAGTTTTCACTAGGGAAAAGAGCAAGGGTGAGAATAACAGGGAGCCTGGGAAGGGGCAGCAGAAGCCATTGTTTGGCATATATGTTATTTGGCACAGCCAAGACAAGATTTATATTCCACTATGACCTTTCTTTGTGACCTTATAACTTAGCCCTGATACCAAAGATCTGGAAACTGACATACTTCGGCATCTAACTACTTTGAGGTCTTGTGCCTTGGGTGAATGTCTTCCATGGTTGGTGTGAGTGCTTCAAATCCTTGATGTGTGCAGAAAGTCCATTAATATTAACACACAGAAGACAGTTTAAAAAAAATAATCTGTAACATTAGCAGAAACTGCACCTTCAGTTCTTATTGAAACTGATACATATCCTGAGAGCTGCTATACTTTATTATTTCCCTGGAAGCTAGCAAACTTCCGCATTAGCTTCCTTGCAAATGATTTATTTTAGTGTTTCAGCCATATTGGCAGCTAAGGCTCAAGTGTTGGTTCTGAGGGCTGCATCAGGGGCTTCCATTTTGAAATCACATCCTCAAGAATACAAAAGCAGCCTTTGTGATTAAGTGTATGTTCTTCAACTCAGATGTTGCCAACACTATCCTTGCCCACAGATATCTCAGTCCATTTTTCATAATCCTGTGCCTGAAGGGTGTACTGCCTGTTGCCTAAGCACCTGAAGGTAGCTGAAGTGCTATCAGGACATGGGTTGTCACAGTGGTATTTCAAGAGAGGAAACTCAAGAGATTAGAGTCCGTGTGTATGTGAGGGTGAGCGCACGAAGGATAATGCAGTCAAATTATTGAATTAAGTGAGGAGTGGAAAAAGTAGGTGTTTCTGGCACAAATAAGATTTTAATCACAATCAAAGAGCTTTTGTTCTCCCTGCTGCCTCTGCACGGAACACAGGTCTCTGCAGGGAACTGTCCTTCAGCTCCTTTGCTGGTGTTATTAAAACATGTTGATCCTTTTATCATTTGCTGCTTTGGTTAACTCCATTCTGCCTGTTCTACTACTTTCATTGTGCTGCCTTTTTACTTCTCTCTTCCCAAAATATGACAGTGAAATACCTCTGATAATAATCTTTATTGCTGACCTCTGTCAGGAATAAAGCAATAATATTGCCACTGTCACCTTTGCCGGGGATCTGCTACCATACATCTGACTTGTAAGACTTGCTTTTATTGGGAAGACTAGCATGCTGGCCTCGGGGCTAGTCTGTGGTTCACTGCTGTATGTGTTTAGGACACTTGGAGACAGAGACGTTTATATGGATGATTATTCTTACTTATTCATGCTGATCACAAGCAAAGCCTGTTTTACTCTTGAGATCCGTCATGCTAAATGGTACTAAAATCACTTTTATCAATTAACAATTTTAAACACCATCTCCTCAGGAGAATCAATATTCAAGATGTGAGCAAGCCTCACAGCTCCTTATCCATTCAATGTTCATGCAGTTTGGGTGTCTTATTAATAGAATGAGTGTTAATATATTTGAGGAAAAAAAAAACCATGGTTAACAAAGACGACAGTTTCTTGGCAAGAAATGCTCAATATTGAATTGCTGTATTCAAATGATATCTAGGGGCTAGACCCTCAACTAGTGAAGAGAACAGTGGGTTTCTATAGGAGAGCTCTTCATGACATACAGCGAGGGGATATTCTTTCTTCTGTATCTGGTAGATTGGGATTCATTCTGGGAAGATCTGAAAGACACTAATTAAAATACTTCACTGTATCAGTTTGGTTCCCTGCCCTCCTCAAGGAACTCCCAAAAGCTAATGTCACTGCTCTTCTCTCAGGATTTTCAGGAATTTAAAATATCACTGGCACTATGTTCCAAGTGAGCAGGATCATCAATGTTCAGTAGTCCGTACAGCCCCTATGCTCAATTTGTGGCAAAGGCACTTGCCTCGTATTGCAACTGTAGTTGCAATTCTTCCCATTATTTTGGCGCTTTCTTAATCTGACTGCAGAGCATATAGCTAGTGCACTCCATGTATATTCTTAGAATTGTTTTTTCCTGAGACCTAAACTTTGTTCCTGCCTTGTACACTCACAGGAGAGAAGTAAATGTGTGGCCAAGCACTTAAGGGCTGTAACAGCTCTGTGACAATCTGAATTCTGAAAGTCATAAGCCAGCTGACCTCTCTGGAGTCCTGGCTCTGTAGGCCACTGTGTTTTGATGGTGGACAGAGACTAAACCCACCATCTGTACCAATCCCCTTAAGCACATGGAACACCTATCCTCCCATCTGTATCAATTGGCCTTTGTGTTTCATCTACTCCATGGTGCTGATTAGGAGGAAAAAAAAAAAATATGGTTAAATGACTAAAGGAGGACTATGGGACATATTCATAAAAACCATGTGAAGCCTTCATCCATCTGACTTTGTGAAAGCAGGAGGTATAGTTGCTTGTAACTATAAAGCACATCACACATCTGCTAGCAAATAATACTGAATGTAGGGCTACAATTGCTGTCCTGGGCAAGAGTTGTCTTGTTGCCCTCAAAGAAAAGGGAAGAGGAGGAACTCCTGGGAAAGAAAGCTCTTGGAAGGCCGTTGAATCTGTACTGGTACTATGAACCTTCCTGTCTTTCCCCCTTATGCTCTGGTTTCTGGATGTGAGCAGTTACAGGAGGCCCAAGAGAAGTTAATGCTGCTTCTGAAAAAAAAAAAAAGTCAAATTCTAGTGGATTTCTCATTTGAAAGCTGGATAGTCAGCAGGGTTTGACTTGACAGCATATTTGTATTCCTGTCAGACCTCTTTAGGAAGTAAAAAGAGCTTTTGGGAATCTTAAAGAAAGCAGGAATCTGCAGAGTAGAGAAAACAAAACTCTTTTGGGTTCCCTAACCTTCTACAGAGAAGCTGGAGAAACACGCTGAGCCTAATTCTGTAGCACTCTCTCTCCTGTGTTGTAAGTCAGATCTATCAGAGTGCGAGACAGGCAAGAGGAGAAGTTACACAGACTATTGTCCAGCTTATTTTAGAGCACTGTTATGCCCCCTGTGCACCTGGTGCTTTTCTTGAAGGAGAGCAGCACAATCAGGTTATTGGTCTGTGTAGAATGTAATGGCTTTTTCCCTATAGATATAGCATGGCATAGGGTACTGAAATGACCTCCTCCAGGCTTGATTAAGTTATCTGCAAAGCTGCTTGAGACATTTGCATAAAATTTGCAATATACAAATAACCTTTGCTGAACTCTCTGTTCTCTGGAATAGATAGTACATTCTTTTCGGTCCCTGTGAAATCGTTTTTGATGTTATAGAAAAAAACATCAGTAAAGCAAACAGCAGTTACAATATGTCAGTTTTCCCCCCAGAGTCGAGCTTTAAATGTCTGCCCAGAAATCTTAAACACATGAGTTATGAGTATGATAAAACATTTCTCTTATTAAGAGCCCAAATCCATTCCTGGAGTAATTGCAATAGTATTGAACTAGGGATGAATTCTCAGTGTGCTTTCATGTATTCCTGACACACTGTCTGCAATTCTGCTTTTCTGTTTCTTGATGGCTTATTGCAAGAAACACTCTGTATGCTTGGAGATATCACATAAGCATGTATTATTCTTTTCTCTCTTGGTATTTCAAGCTGTATCATCAAGACCTAAAAGCAGACTCTCTGCCTAAAGAAAGATAAAATAGTTCATAATGAATAAACAGCATGAGCAAAAGATTTTCTAAACATGTCACAAAATGACAGGAAAGTAAGTGGGTCTGAAGAGTCTGCAGTAATCTGGCACAGTGACTCAGCCCCAATATACGTTTCTGTGGTCCAGTTACCAGGAGAATGCTCTGAGCATTGTCGTTCCCATAAGATCCACAAGTGAGGTGACAGCATGAGTCACCTCTGCTGTGCACCATCTGGACTGAGGGGGAGCAAGGCAACGAAACAGACAGGAGACCTCCCATTCAGCTGTGCCCTGGCAGGTCTTGGAGGCTGTGGAAGATAATAGCAGGCAGGACTCAAAAAAGAAACATTCTATACTGGACACAGGAGTAGCGTTTTGTTTCAATAGAAATTGTTCCATAACAGCTACATTTTTCATAGGATCATAGCATGGTTTGGGTTGGAAGGGACCTTAAAGATCATCTAGCTCCAACCCCCCTGCCATGGGCAGGGACACCTTCCACTAGACCAGGTTGCTCAAAGCCCCATCCAACCTGGCCTTGAACACCTCCAGTGATGGGGCATCCACAACTTCTCTGGGCAACCTCTGCCAGTGTCTCACCCCCCTCACAGTAAAGAATTTCATCCTAATATCTAATCTAAATCTACCCTCTTCCAGTTTAAAACTGTTACCCCTCATCCTATCACTACACTCCCTTATAAAGACTCCCTCCCCAGCTTTCCTATAGGCCCCCTTAAGTACTGGAAGGCTGCTATAAGGTCTCCCCAGAGCCTTCTTTTCTCAAGGCTGAACAACCCCAACTCTCTCAGTCTGTCTTCATAGGAGAGGTGCTCCAGCCCTCTGATCATCTTTGTGGCCCTTCTTTGGACTCACTCCAACAGGTCCACGTCCTTCTTATGTTGGGGGTCCCAGAGCTGGGAGCAGTACTCCAGGTGGGGTCTCACCAGAGTGGAGTAGAGGGGCAGAATCACCTCCCTCAACCTACTGGCCACACTTCTTTTGATGCAGCCTGGGAGGTGGTTAGCTTTCTGGGCTGCGAGTGTACATTGCTGGCTCATGTTGAGCTGCTCATCAACCAGTCATCCTTCTCCTCAAGGCTTCTCTCAGTCCATTCTCTGCCTAGCCTGGTTTTGTGTTTGGGATTGCCCTGACCCAGGTGCAGGACCTTGTACCTAGCCTTGTTGCATGAGGTTCGCGTGGGCCCACCTCTCAAGACTGTCCAGGTCCCTCTGGATGGCGTCCCTTCCCTCAGTATGTCAACTGCACCACACAGCTTGTTGTCATCAGCAAACTTGCTGAGGGTGCACTCCGTGCCACTGTCCATGTCGCCAACAAAGATGTTAAACAGTACTGGTCCCAGTACTGACCCCTGAGGAACACCACTCATCGCTGGTTGTCACTTGGACATCAAGTCATTGACTGCAGCTCTTTGAGCGTGACTATCCAGCCAATTCCTTATCCACCAAGTTGTCCATCTGTCAAATCCATGTTTCTCCAATTTAGAGACCATGATGTCATGTGGGACAGTGTCAAATGCTTTGCACAAGTCCAGGCGCATGATGTCTGTTGCTCTTCCCTTATCCACCAATGGTGTAATGCCATCGTAGAAGGCCACCAAATTTGTCAGACATGATTTGCCCTTAGTGAAGCCATGTTGGCTGTCACCAGTCACCTCCTTATTTTCCATGTTTTCTGCTGAGGAAGATGGTACCTAGGCATCATCTAGAGCCATGGACAGAAAAAAAGCAAAAATTTTAGTAAAAGGCAGAAGGAAAATCACTAAACGCTCACCTTAATGGTCAGCCAAAGAAAAAGAGATGGCCAAGAAGTTTCTTGAATGTCTAAGATTTGAGAGTAAGAACTATTAATAACAGCTACATAAGCATCAAATATCTTTTTCATTGATTTCGGGACAAGCAAAGCAATTCAGTGTGTCTAGAGAGCTGCTGCCTTTGCTGAATGACTTTCAAAGCTAGAAATAGATCTGTGCTCCCTCTAGCATGTCTGTTAGAGGAGGTCTGAGATTCTTTTGTTTTCTGTTATTGCATTAAAGTGCTTGAAGTTAAAAAATGAAGGTAGAGTGGTTTTGTTGGTTTCCATCCCTCTCTTTCAAGAGGGTTTGCAGGCATTTAGGTAATTTTTAGTTCCGTTTTAATATATTCCTGTCCCAGAAGTAAAATGCTTGTAATTGTTGGAGTTTCTGAAGACTTTGATAGTGCCAGTCTAGGAGATGGCCTAAGAATCAGATGCCATGCTAAGTGACAAGTTGACATAATTACCTGTCTCTGGAGAAGGTCTCAATATAGGGATAAGAAGATCATCTACTTGGTGGTGTCACCAATGAACATACTGAACACCAGCCAAGAGCAGCCAGTAGTGATGGAGAAATTTGGATGACTGAAGTAAAGAGCTGTGTAGAAATAAGAGAACTGCTACAGACAGAGATGGTAATGTGCTGTCAAGCTGTAGATTCGTTAAAATAAGGACTGAGGTGGGGAGGAGGGACATCAGTGGAGGCTTTGGGGACTGTAGGTGTTTAAGGCCTTGCCAAAGCTGTGGGGAATCCGGAACGGTGAAAGTATTCTGGGAATAGAAGAAAACTAGAAGTTTACGTATGCCCTTTGGCTACATTTGACTCCATTTTGTCCCTATCAACTCATCTTAGTTTCTTAAAGCTTCTAATTATAAATCTGTGAAATCACAGGCAACATTTAATGAATATAGCACATTATGGTGTGTATTTATCACCTTGTTATTTAACTCAGCACCTGGTGCTGCTCAGGCTGGAAGACACAGAGCTAGCAATTAAGAAAACAGATTGCTGACCAGCCTGCTTGGCAAGTCAGGTTACAAATCAAAAGTCCCATGATTAACTTGAACTATTAAAATAAGTGTGTCTATCTTTTTTTGTTAAAAGTGCTCTCTGATGGAGGAACAGCGGATAGAAGCACCAGACCACAACTTGCAAAGTAATGTTGTAATTCAGCTGTCGTTTCAGACAACTGAAGATGGCAGGACTTGAAAATCTCAGTCCCTGGAGGTTATGTTTAAGGGATATTTCACAGAAATTCAGAACAGCGTCTAAAGAAGCTGTCTGTGTTTCATTCTCACTGATGTTGTTAAATTCTCTTGAGCTTGGCCATCTCCTCTGCCAGTTACAGAGTTTTACTGTCAACTTCAATAGTAACAAGAAGAGCTTTCCTGGAAATGCCCCACTGTGGAGGGGAATATTTCTCTATATGGCAAAAATTAACTAAGTTAATTTGTCTAAAAGTATACAATAGAGAAGTTAGATTTAAATTTAGAAGTATCTAACCCCATTGCAGTAGCATGCAGAAGACTGCATGTAACAACGTATGGCCATCTTATGTGCATGGTTCATTTTAACTGGTCTGGTTGTTTAATTTTTTGTTATTAGGCAGCAGAAGTAGGAAACTCTAGGTTTGGCTGTGTAGTGTCTCTAGCAGAATTGGTGACAAATTTCTTTCTTAATTTGCCTCCATATTTGACCTTTTCTTATTTTTAAAACCAGAAGAGCAACTATTTGGTATCAAAGCTGAAAATAATATAAAGGTATCTGGTATAAAATTAAATATTGACAGTCAGTCCATTTCAGGACTTTTCAATTCACTGTTGAGTCATCGCTGATTTATACTCCCCTATTTATAGCAGAAGGCAAGTAAGAGAGACCACTGGTCAAGAGTTAACATTACAGAGCATCCTTGCCTATAGGAAGATCAACTGTGCAAAAGGGTGAGCCACAGTAACTGAGAGTGCTATATATGCATGATGTATTATGAATATGTTATTTTGGATACATGGTCTCATGGGAGACAATTCGTTCTACCATCCATTCATGCAAACCAGACCACAGGTAGCTAAGAACCGGGAAATCAAAAACAGTTTGGGATTAAATGTTATGTTTGTAAATACAGTGCTAAATTACTGACCTAAAAATGACTAAGTCAAAATATTAAAGATACCCAGAGCGGCTGCTGCTTCTATTAACAGCAGTTTGTGACAACCACAACATATATTAAATGTAGAAAATGTTATTTAAAGAAAATTTTCCATTAAATAATTATTTTCCTAGCTCTCCAACAGAGATGAAAATGAAAATTCCTCCTTTTACATTTTTTTCTTTTTTAAGACACAGACATCTCGACTAACAGGTACTAAGTCTACAATTCATTAAATACTTTGCTATAATATATTTATCATTATACAGCAATAAAAAAATGCTTTTCTTTTCTGAGCATTTTAACGTAGCATTTTTACTGCCACATAGGTGAAAGTGTAATGTCATATTTTTCTCTGGGGTTGATTGTTTGTTGTCAAACAGGATAAAGGAGATGGCTCTGCAGAGAGATCAAACTAACAAAGGCATTTTTCTTTCCTCTTTGAGAGCTGATTTGTATTTATACTTTCAGCTTAAAGTGCACAGTCCAGAACTTTACAATTCTGTCCTGAACTCATGTTCCTGAGGCTTTCAGGCTGCCATCTGAAGAGCTAGGAGACCCTCACCAGAGCTGGACCTTCCAGGAGTTCCCAGTTCTACAGTGGGCACACTGACATCCTTGAGGCTCCCAGATCCATGGCAGTCCCCTAGAAATGCTGCCCCTAATCTCAGAAGCCTCAAGCTTTGAGTATCTGACAGCTTTTGTTACAGAAACCAGGTTGCACCATTTCCCAGCCTGCAGATTCCTGGTTAGTTCCTCAAGTACTCTGGGTATTTGCAGGTAAGGCCCCATTGCCATGTGCTTGGGATGGGAAAGGTGAATGGGGACATACAGTCACAGCCACAAATTAATCCTATCTTGCAGAATAGTGTGTGCCACACCAGGCTACGTCAACGGGACAGCCATGGTATCCTTCCTAAAGCTGGGCTTGGTATTTTCCGTAATGGTACTTTATCTTATGAAGCCGACAACCTGACATGTATATTTCTTGAAAACTATATATATCACGCAACTGCCTCCTCTACAGCATCGCAAATTGCATCCTGTGTTCCTAGAGCAAGATACAATCAGGGGAAAGAAAAAAAAAAAAAAGGAATTCACAGTAAGTTATATAGTATTGTTAAGATTATAGAACTGTGAAAGAAAAAAGATTTATTACTCCTTTCCAAGAAAAGACAGATCTTATCAGAAAGCACCTACAACAACAACTCTATTCATGAAAAAAAATCTGGTTTGTTGGTGTTATTTCTTTGCACTGTAGTAACAGCTAGGTGCCAAACTCAGAGAAAAGTACTAGATGCTGTACATATAAGTAAGCAGTCCTAAGAGAATTCCATGCTTAACCTTAGAGGAGAGAAAATAGATAATATTTCATATATTTGTATAGTAGTACAAAGACAAAAAGTAGCACAGAAAGAATCAAAACTAGCCAAGAAAGCAGAAGTCAGAAGCTGCTTAGCAATACATAACAAGTTACCACCACTATTCACACCTTTGACAGCCTGTTTATCTCTTTACACCCTCCCTCTCACCCTTACCCAGGGTGATGCTCAGTGTGTGTCACTATTGCCACACATGGCATTAAGCCACTAAGAAGTCACAGTTGATGCTACATTAGTGAGTCACTGGAAACAAACATAAAGTATTTGGTTGAAAAAGTAATTAAAATTTGAAATGAACTTTGTTCATACAAAGACAGCATCGTTGCTTTCTCACTTCAGAATGGAAACACTCTACATAAGCAGGCTTTGTAGTACAGTATTACTTTTTGAGTTTAGCCAGTAATGAGACACTGTTTGTTTCATGCTCACACTTTGCATGAGTCTGCTAGATTTACTGCACTCATTCTAAATTAAAACATAGGATTTCTAAGTTGGTTTATTGACGTTTATAATCACCAAAGGAATTAACATCTCACTTCTGCAGTTGTTGTGTAGCTTGAAGTTGCTTCACTTTGCAGTGGTTGCATAAAGCCAGGCAATCAGCAGACATACCTGTTTGTACTTTAAAATACCAATGTGCTGTGCATACTGTAAAAGACATAAAGGTGAGAATCCTATCTGATCTCTGTTGATGTGTTATTGTCCTTAGAAGGAATATGGACTATAAATTTTTCTCTATAAATTATGAATTTGCCCTAAATTTGACATTATACCATTATGTCCAATACCTTATATAATAACCATTACTGACTATCCCAACTCTACTACTACTAGCAATGGGTACATCAATGTCACAGCAGTAAAAAAGAGATTTATAGGGTTTTTTGCCAAGTGGGAAAAGGATAAAGGTTAAAAAAACAAGTGAAGAAAAAGTAAGCCTGATTGGAAGCAAGAAAAAAATAACCAACAGGAATTAATTATGTATTCTGGACAGCTAATGAAACTGTGGGAGTGCTAGTATGAGTTTATTACCAGGGCAAAGTCAAGTTGCAGTGAACTTATCCACATAAAATGTAATTGTTCCTGGGGTTACAAGTAAGCAAACATAATAGTGTAAATTCAGGTCTAAAAACCTGAATGGCTCTGTGGAGAATTTGGATGATGTGGATATTATGAGCACGCCAGAGAAGAGGGAATCATCTAATAGAGTGTAGTGAAGGTGTACAAAGACAATGACCAATTTTAATTATTGTAAGTCAATGTGGAAGTGAATTTGGCTTTTTCACAGTATTAGTTTAGCAATGTAATAACCACACAAATTAAGCAAATACTCTGTGTGTCATATTTATAATATTTTTACAGATAAAAAAAGTTTAATGAGGTAAGTAAAACTGTTTTCAATAATTGCCTAAAGCAACCTAATAGGGCTTACTACTTAATATCTTATATTCCCTATAGATTAAAAAATTACCATTTAGTGTCACCTACATGGCAGAAATAACCACTCCCAAGACAGCTATCACAGGTGGAAGCAACTTCCACAGTTTTAGTTCAAGGTCATCCACTATAGCTGGCTTCAAGTTTTGCTTTCCATCTGGAAAGCCAGCAGTATCAGGCACTGGCAGATTTCCCAAGGAGCATGTTTCATGATGACAGTGAATGCTATTTTATAAGAACTCCATGCCTGTTCTATTCACAGGCATAGGTAGTAACTGTGGATGATCTCACCTATACTATTAATATTTACTGGGTCAGAATATGCTAATACATTTTAAAATGCATGAATTTTGCACTACAAATTATTTTAAGGTTCAGTTTTGATCTGTTCCTATATCATATAGAGGTCTGAGGTTTTCCTGCCTGTCTTCTCTGTCAGCTAAACTGAGTTAACACATGCATTAACCATTTTTACAATCACGTCTTTCAGCACGGTAGATTTCCATGCCCCCAAGTGATATGAATCCTAAACTGCTTCTGAAGCCACACACAAGTATCCATAGCAGTAACACATTAAATGTGCAACGAAGAGGATGCTCTCTGAGCAGCCCCCTCGGCTTTTTGGGTCTGTTATCTCACCAGGAAAGAAAAACAGGAAGTGGAGAATTAGAAAGGGAGAGAGAGTGTGCATGTTCTGATGTGGTATGTTTGCTTTCCTTAACAGCAAAGACAGATTGAAAATTCACAGTTTGACCCTAAACTCTTTTTATAGAGATTTTTTTAAGAAATGAGCTGAGAGAAGCCTGAGAAGCGAATGAGGGGGAACGCTGGCTAGCTATAAACTGATGCTTTTCCATACGTACTGTCTCCTTCATATCAATACGTGCTGAGTCCTCAGCTTTTCTGAAAATAAACCCAGAAGAGCTGGAGATAGCATATTATGGCTTTAAGCGATATTTTCATTTCCTGGACTGGCTGGAGATGGTCACAACAGCTCCTGGCATAATTTTATGAAATTTCACAATATCAGTAGCATAGAAGGAGAGATGCTACAAGCAGCCACAATTGCTACATAACCTTGACATATCCTGAGGAGGTCCATCCTGGGCACTAAGCGAGGCAGGGCCTTGAGACAGAAATAGGATTCAATAATGCAATTACAGAGCAAATCACAGTGCATCTGCTCTGCTGTGACTATGGTTGCCTGAGCTAAAATGTGATTGCACAATGTGAATTGTGGCATTACCTAATTGAGGAAGGCTTGATTTTATAATCTGAAAATTGGTTCCATGTAAACTTTAAGTAATTCTTCATAGCAAGCAGGTATTCAGCTGGAAATAGTACAGACTTCCTGGATATGAAGAGTACAGCTGTCTTCAGCTGTCCTCCTTTTCTTTTTAAAGGAATAAATAACAGCATGGAGCAAAGCAAAGGACAGGCTTACAAAGGCTAATATCTGACTTGCAACTTGCACTAAGGTGTGAGAAACACCATGACCTGTTAATTGATTGCTTCAGCGAATTTTGCTTTCTTTATTTCTTTGTATCAATAACAAGAAAAACAAGACTTATCAGAAAGCTGGCCTCTTTTAAAGTATTCACTACAAGCTGAACTATTTCACTGTGGTATATAATATGTAATCTGTTAAACAGATAAAAGACTTGAGCTGCTTCCCCTGCTTTTCAAATAAAAAAAATTCAGGGACAGGCTAAGAGCATGTGGTCACACATCCAATTTTATTGAGCTTCACCCAGCAAAATTAAAAAGCTGTGCTTTGCAATAAAGAAGCCTCACAAATTTGAAAATTAGGGATGTCAATTGGAGTTTCCTGTACTGTATGTTTTTGCTTCACTTCAGAGTTCCACAAAGTTACACTGTTTAAATGTATCTTTGTCTTTTGGAGCTTTAGTTTTAATTACTGAAATGAAGTCTCACATTATGTTTAGTACACCAGCAAGGAATTTCCACTTCTATCTGCATGGCAAGGACAGAGTCCTGTACAAAGCAGTACAAAGGAGAGAAAAATCACATGTATTGAAATGGTATGGATATTTGTGGTCTTCACTTAAAAATTTTCTGTGTTTCATTTTTAAACAGCGTAAATCCTGTTTCCACTGTTCTTACTGAATGTTCACTTTTTCTGTATTTTGGGGAAGATTTTCTTTAACAGAGTGATAGGCATACAACAGAAATATCTATATTTGACTAAAAGCAAACATAAAGAGCAAAACCCTTCAAAAGTAAATTATTGGTCTGTCACTAAAAACCATTATGTATTGCTCTGTGGGGCTGTGGACAGTACATGATTTGTGGGCCTGGTATAGAGATAGGGAAAAATTGCAACACCTTCTTAAAGCTATCTTCTGAATTTTAAAATCATTTTGACGGATATTAGTACATACCTTACTTGTCCACCAGTCAGGAATGATGCAATTTCTGGAAGTTGTCAGTAGATGCCTGTCAGACAGTTTAACATTCAGAGCTGTGCCCCATAAACTGCCCTGAGTTCAGGTTTGAGCCAGAGTACATGGCCTTCTTGGGTGTTTTACTTGGGGTGATCTGAGCAGCAAGTGTTTTTATTGAAGGACAGGTGGACAACACATGCACTTAACAGCCCTGCATCCAAATATCCCCTGGTTTTCACGGAGGCCTCCTGGGATGGGCTCAACAGTGCTCTGTTGTCTCCCAACAGAGCCAGGGGCACTGGAGGTGGTTGCTAGAAAAACATCATTTTTTGAGGGCCTTTGCTGGCAGCCCATAGCTCTCTATGCCATACAGCCCAGCAGACAATAAGGGCAGCACACAGAGTTTATGAGGAAGTAAAGAAATGCCTCAAATCTGTTGCAAGAGGAGGGTGGGTGTCAGGGGAAGGGTCACTGCAGTGGCCCCACAGACACAGCACCCATTTTGTATTGTGTGGTTGAGCTGCCACAGAATGGCGGCCATTTTGTCTCATGCAGCTGCAGAGCTCATTTCACCTGTGAGGGCAAACAGTTGGTGCTGCCTTGCATGGCTCTGCAGTGGAAAGGCCCTTATGAAGGACTCCCTCTAAGCTCTAAAAATAAAGTGTGCCCCTTATTAAAGGAATTTTTGCTGCCCTTTCCCTTCTTTAACCAGAATCTTAAACCTGCAGGCAGGTGAGGTTTCTCATCTGGTGACTGACTTCAGTATCATGTGAGTTATTGTTGCTGACTGGATGTCTGAATCTCTTTCTAAAGGTGGAAAATTTCTTCCTGAGAGTAACCTTTCTGTTGATGGCCCACAGAAAAAATCGTGAGTAATTTTAATATCCAGTACAGCACAAAGCAACTTGCTTATTCACAGTGTGACTGTTGCAAAGAGGTGGGGGGAAATTCATAAACTAAAACCACAAGCTCTGATGTCTTAACTCAATACTTAATCATGGAAATGTATGTGAAATTTGTGAAAATATAATTGAAATTTTCCTCACTTTAATTTTGAAAACTGAAAATACGGGTCTTTTGAAGTAATAGAATGTTTGATAGACACAGGCTAACAGATGAGACACAGAGGCTGCTTGGATACATATGAAAAACCCTCACATATAGTTTTGTATGGTTTTTGAACACTACTCTCTACCACTTTTTAAGTCTAATGCTGTTAAATCCTTTTATTTTTGAGTTTAATCTCACTGCCTGCTTCTCAAATACTTTAAGACTTGCTTTGAAATAATAATGATGATGAAGTATCTGGCTTTTATTTCTTCACCATCCCACTCTTTCTTTCACCCCTACAGGGTGATTCTTCTAAAGCTTTTAGTGATGATGAACTGTTCAGTAAAGATTTTATTTAGATACTGAAGTGTTACCAACTGTGACTACTGTAACGCAACATTTGTGTAGTGACATAGGGGCAAGATTTTTCATTTTATCCCTTTTATTGTCCTACAGACTTCATTAGTCATTAATGTTACTTTGTTCAGTGGGGAGAGGGAATATGGACCTCAATAGTATTACTGTGGTATAAATAAGGCCTTGATGCCTTAACTTTCAAAGCAAGGAAAGCTGTCTGTATGTATTGCTAAAGACTCCCTCATGTAGAGTGCATGTCGCTTGAAGAGAGACACATGCTCTATAGATCACAGCTGAGGAACTGCCTGAAAGAATATTACATTATCAATGATCTCACGTATCAGCAGGAAAAGTTTTTAGTGATTCACGTGCAGAAGTGTAAAAAATGCAAACCAACTCCAGGTCTGCTGAGCATCCAGACCTTGCTAGGTTTTTTTTAAGTTGGGTTTGGGTTTTGTTGGGTTTTTTTGTACTGGTTGATATGTTAACCTGGAACAGTTCTCTGCCAAATGCCCTTATTTTAGGGCTACTGCATTTGTTTGGGAAAAATACTGACGTAACAGTTAAAGACAACACCGTGTTGTTGCAGAGCTGTTTCAAACATCAGTAATGGTAAGTTTTACTATTATCCTATCTCAATCTTCTTTGTGCGTCTCCTTCAAGGAAAACAGTCATTTCAATTAGCAGGCTTAGAGCGAGTTCCTTCCATGGATTAAACCTGCATCGCTCTGACAGGGGAAAACCTTGTTCTGATTTCCATCAGCAACAGGTCTAGCTTGCAATGTTTTGCTTTCTTATTCTTGAGTGTGAATATTGTTAAAATACAGTGTCTGTGCTGTGAAGAGTTGTGGTAGTTGCTGGTGTGTGTAAGTAAAGCTGACAGGCAGTATGCCTCTAACAGGAGGGAGCCATGGCCACCATTAGGGCTGGTGATACACACAGAGCCCAAGCCCTCTAGCTTATTTCCTTTGTTTTTATTGTTGGTTTTGTTTGGGTTTTTTTCAAAGCACAGCTACAATGTACTTGATCTGGCTACCTGTTAATAAAAAAATCAGTCATACAGGGGGACAGTAAGAAGAATGAACTGTTACTTTTAAAAACATA
Source organism: Anarhynchus alexandrinus (assembly GCA_008711295.1). Lineage (NCBI taxonomy): Eukaryota > Metazoa > Chordata > Aves > Charadriiformes > Charadriidae > Anarhynchus > Anarhynchus alexandrinus. Next base: position 2,750,936 of record VUYV01000019.1, read on the forward strand.
GCTAGAGATGTAAGCTGTGGCTGGATGTGTAAGTGATATGGAATTATTTCATCATGTTCCTGCTTTTATAAGAACTAAAAAAAGCTGAATTTAACTCAAGAGAATTTCTACTCTGTTGCTAACAGCATGAAGGGAAAAAAAGAGAATACAAACATACCACACATTTTCTCCATTACTATGTGTATGTTTTATCCTTTTGTTATAACTGAACAAAAAGCTAAAGCAGGTACAAAAACTAAAGAGATTTGGTTCTCATTAAAGCTGATCTTGAACTCAGTGGTCTGAGCGTAGGTGTAGTACTGCTAGTTAGCAGGCACATGTTCAAAGTTGAGTCTGCCTTAAACCTGTCTTCATGTGTCATTCATAGGGGAATCTAGTCCTGTCAGAAAACAATTACTAAAATTCATGACCTACATATAGACTTCTGGTCTTGGAACGCTGGCAATGCATTATTTCTGAAAACAACTGAAAAAAATTAAATATGGCCACATATAAAGTTTTCCACACTATGTCTATGAATTACAGTTTATGTAATTTGCTTAGTTAAACAGATACAAAACTTGGCCCACTGAAGTAACCGTGAGTTGTGCTCAGCAAGAGGTCATTAAAAGACATTCATCATTGAAGACAAATGCAACTGAGCCCCTCTGTCAGCATAAACTATCCAGAATGAAAAGCAGTGAAGAACAGGTGCTGCTATATTATTTGGGCATCATTAGCAACATGCTTCTCCCTTGTCAGGAATAAAACGTAAAAACATTTTAAAAAATGAGACAAAGTCAAATAGACAATTTTTTGGACTCCTAAAAGCTATTAAGGGAAGCAGTTCTAATTCTGGAGGCCTTTGTGAGTGAGAGGGGCTGGTTTTTCTTTCACACTTGATGAGCTAGGATGAAGAACCTGCCTGTTGTAAATGGGCTTAGAAAGATGGGAAGCCTACACAGGGCTTGAAAAATCCACATCAGTGCAGTCTTGGTTTGCAAGTAGTCCTAGTGGAGAGACAGATGCTATCTCACCATTTCATTCAGTGGTGTTAACATACTGAATGTAACTGTCTTAAGGATCGATAAGCAGTGTCACGATATTCTGTCACAGAGAAGGGAGCAGTCGGGCTAGAAAGCTGTGTGAATATCCCTGGAAAAGTGGTCATCTTGGCCCACTGATGCTGAAAGAATGAGAAGGTCTGTGGCAGTGGCACAGACCTCAGTCCCTATTGCTGAAGACAGTGGCAGCAGCAACAAACTTGGCTTTCCATGACTTAGAAAAGACAAAAAAGTGGGGCCATCTCTGGCAGTTGCTGCCTCTCACCTGCCTGCTTTGCTAATACCTGTGGCCAAACCTAGTGGAGACTTTGATGCTCAGAAGAATTTGCTGCACTCAGCCAGTGAATGGCTGGGGAGCGCTCTCGAGTAGCTCTAGGCAGAATGTGTTTGGATGGTATCTCATGCAGGAAGAGTACTGTTGCACAGTATGAATGTCAGTTATATTCCCTTTTCAATAAGCAAGCTCCTCTGTGTTCAATTCTTTACTCAAACGCCTGCTAGGCAATACAGAGTAAAGTGTGTGATGAGTATGAGCATTAGGGAAATGAAAAGAACACACTGGATACAAGAACAAACAGAACAAGTGAAGAACATCTGAAAGGATAGCAACCAGATGTCCGCCATGGCTCTCATTCACTGGGACAGTTCATTTCAGTGCTTTGTTTGATATAGAAAATGTCAACAGAAGTGCAGGGTTCAGTGGTGAGGCTTCTTCCACATTAAATTTATGTACAAGCCAATAACCAAGTAGTTATTTGACTACCAAGAGCAGGTGTGACAAAACCTTTCCTGTTTACTTTATTTGTACCACTACAGCATTATTAAAGCTCAGTGCCACTGTTATCAGTCCTTACTTCCAAAGGTGTCTAAGCAGTGATTCTGGGATGAACTCTTCTGGAATAATACTCAAAAGATGCATGTCTGTGCTGTTTGAGGGTGAGGCTTTCAACTTCTGGCAGTGCAAGTCAGGGCACTGAAATTAACCTCCAGGTGTAAGGGTTAAAGTACCGGTCCTATCTTTGTACTTTAAAGGGACAAGAGAGCAAGTAAGTTTTTTCAGGCCACTGTAGCTTCATTAATGCCAAGGGTCCGGGTTCAGCGGCTTTTAGGTCTACTGAGGTTCTTGCCCTGTCAGTAAAGGCATTAGTTTCTGACCCCAGGTACCTGCAGACAGATGAGACTTCAAAATAATATACTTCTTTTTAATAAGTCCTGGTCTTCTAAATTCAGTGATTTAGGAATATAAACCCTATTGATTTCATCATCAGAACTAAATTAATATTCATTAACCTTCAGTGAGGGTCCCATGCCTGACCCTTTTAGCAGTTTTGAAAATCTCTCTTGGAGTATTACTATTTAATTTGATACATCAAAATGTGTTTTGTGCTCATAACTTAATGGCTTCCGTTTAACAAAGGTCAAGTCTTAGCTGCTATTAGTTCAGAACACAGTGTGCTCTCTTGTGGCATGAACTAAGACCACTAATGAAGTGAGGAATAAAGCCTGAATTAGGCTAGACTGTGGAAGCTCCAAATCCCCTACCTGTTGATATTTTCTTCAGACAAATATCCTTCCCACAAAGGACTGAAGTCAGATATAAAAATACGCTCTGTAGGCACGTAACTTGCTAAAGTTTCCTTTTGTAAGTAATAGTTCCCTTTTATGTCTTCTGCAAATCACGCTGAATAAAAAAGGTGCTGAATAAAAAAGGTAATTTCCTTTGCAACTACAAAAATAATTTCCCAATGGCATTTTGCAAGCATTCACCTAACTGGGATGCTCTTTATCTTTCTTCCTTTTAAAATGTCAAGCAGATAAAAGTCTTCTAAATAGCATTCTTTCCTATTTTGATTAATTTTGCATAGTGTTTTCCCAGTAGTATTGATACTTACATAAACCTGAGTTCTGATTCTCTTCTGACTAAGACTTCCCGAAGTCTCTGGATCTTTGCCATCTCAAGCTCAATTTCCTCAGGCATCATTGTTGTTTCAGCCATTGAAATGATGTCAAGTTGATCTGTGTGTGAAAGCAGAGAAAATGAATTAAGCTAGTCAAACTGTCTTAATGGGTGTTTTTAGGAACGTAAATTTAATCACAGAGCTATCTGACCATGGGGTAATTAATGTAAGTAGTAAAGAATAGTCTAGCTGAATGCTACATTGACTAGTTTCTCTATTGTTTTGCTTATTACTTTCAGTGTAACCATTTTGAAGTGACAGAATCCCTAAGCCAAAGTGACATTTGTTCGTCACAATCTATCATACCTCTAAGGAATCCCAACTCAGTACATAACTATAGCTACTGTTCCTTAACTGATATAACTACAAACTTTGAAGGAACAGCCATAGACTGCTACAAAACTCACTCAAAGCAACTACTGGCAACTCTGAAGAGTCCTATCTTGGCTCTAGTGCAGGCAATGTAAACTGATGAAGGTTTCCCATCTTTAATTCTTATAACTCTTCATGCCATTCCACCATTTCAGCATAATTAAGAGCTAAAGCCCGGACCCACTAAAGAGGAACCAAGGATGTGATTAGAAATTACATAGGGCCTAATCCTTCGAGGGGCTGAGTGTTTCTTACTAGGGCATTGAAATCAGTCGAGACGACAAACAGCACTTCGTAGCCATTACTTGGCAACTGGTAAGGCCAGGGTCCTTCTATGATTATTTCTCTATAATTGATGTATTACCTCTTCTAATCCAGAGAGAAACAGGACCTTGTGTTCACTCAAGGTAGAAGGAACCAGTTTATAGAAGGTGGATTTGGGAAGGAGCAAGTTGGCCTCTGGAAAACCTTATTCCAAGGGTTCACCATACTTGGCCTTCATTTTGAACAAGAATTTAGAGACTAAAAAATAGAGTGCCTGCATGTTTTGGTACCCAAATGGAGACATATCCCTGAAAGCAGGCCTGTTTCAGCTGTATTAGTTTAAAAAAGGAAAATGGAGAGGTCAAAATGTACTCAGCATGATTATGCAGAAAACAGGAGACAAAAAGCATCAGAAAAAAGCTGTTCAATTAATTAAGAGGAGATGAATTCTGAAGTCCCTCATGACAGACTAAGCAAAAACAGCTGAGAAGAATTTCTGACAGAAACATGGAGTGGGAATGAAACTACAAAATCTCAACAAACACAGGCACTGCATGAGCTTAGTTGACAAAGACCTGTTCTCCCAAAATGGAAGCAAAGTAAAGAAATTCTATAGCATATAAAGCAAATATATTTTCTTTATATATAAAAATATAATATATATATATTTAAGTTATCCCACTAGTATTGTCTGCAAGTTTTGGCTTCACTTCATAATGAGGAAAGTGAGCAAATAAATATTAAAAATTACTTTTTTTTTTTCAAGATAACAGAATCTTGAGGAAAATAAAGTGACAAATTTTGAAATGTCTCATGAGAGAACAACCATTTCTCATTAGTTGTTTTTAAAACTCGAATGGCAAAACTGGTTGGTAAAGTAAAGCTATCTGGTGTGTCTGAACACACTATTGCTGCCTGTAGAAGACAGATTTTCCTATTAGAAATCATTGTGTCTGTTGAGGTATATTTATTTGAGGTATAGCCTAGATGTCCTAAGAAGTGTTCCAGCTCTGTCATCAATGGCTAGCTGCACAGTGTGAAGCACGTGAGTCTTTTGAAATCCCAGCCACTAACTTAGATGTTGAAATAGAACCTAAACCCCTTGGAAATTTTAGATCTGAGGAAGGTTGACCACCACTGAAAATGCCATAGGGACTGTATCCAGCCCCACCATTTCCCTCCCCTCACACCCTTATCTGGGTGTGTGGGAATGAGGAAGCATAGCAAAATCTTGAATTTAGCAGCAGAGTACCTAACATGCTGAGCTACCACTAATGATAAGCAGAAATATAATTCAATATTCATGAGATGTTTAAATGAAACTAGAACAAAAATTCTGTAAGTATAGGTTTGTCTCTTGTTGCTTTTCGGGATTGTGGAGCTATTTTAACTGCTTACAGCATAATTGACTTTGCAAATTTATTTTCCAAAAATATTAAGCAGGAGATAGGAAGTTATTCTGAAGCTACCATGAATTAAAGCCAATAATACTGGTAATTAGAAAGATAAGCCACAAATATATTACACACACATACATATTTTAAAATTACTTCTCAAGAGCTCAAAAAACAGGAAAAAAAAAAAAGTAACTATCTTATTTCCACTCTGCAACTCTAGCTGTAAATGCCCCAGTGTTGCCCCTTGGATCAGATCAGCCATCATACTGTGATTTTAATAATTCAGGAGGGGAATCATGAACAAGCCTTATGCCCTGAGTATGTGCTTAGAGCCAACACAAGAATTAGTGTGACAATCAGTAGCCTAGTCTGACCTCTTGCAGAACAGTCACAGATTCTCCTTCACATCCTACTCAATGTGTGCTTGAACCAGAGAGTACATTTTTGAAAGCTGTCCAAAATTATGCAATGTTTTCAAAAGAATCAAAAATGTAAGCAAGGCACCACAAGCTTGAAAGTGGAATAAAATAAATGTAGAAACTATAAGATATTAGTTCGCAACTTGTCTGCAAACTTAGAGATGTAGCTAGAGTAATAGAGAGAGATAAGGAGTGGTTTAGTTTATCTTCATAGCAGTACATGTGCTGTGAACATACTGTAAGGTGCTTAATTCTCATGGAGATCTCAAACAAAGGATTGGCAAGAGCTGGATTAAGGGAACTTTGAGAGGGAAAAACAGACTGGGCAGTTGAAACGGGAAGAAATTTGAAGGTGAAGATATAGAGAACTGAGTATGGAGACACTGTGGTGCTGGAAGAGATTGAGCCAATTCTAGAGGGGTAGTCATGGTCTTCCAAAGAGAAGGAACTGAAGTCAATCCATACTTTGTGCGTGTTCACCTGTGCACTATTATGTAATGATATTATTTTTGCATTGAATCTCCAGCTTTTCTAAACCTCCCTTCCTAACAGGTAAAGACTAAGTGAGCTCCTTTGACAGCTGCCAGTTCCCTTTATATAGGTGTGTCCATAGGTATCATAAACCCAACACAGCTGGAATATACCACCCACTTTGGCCCCCTCTGAAGAGTATGCATTTTTAAGGCAGGCTTTGAAGGAAAACGCATAATTAGAACACCATAGTTCCCAGAAATCCTGAAATGGTAGGGCACAGGTGTGAGGACACGCTGGAAATACAAGCCTCTGAAGAGGCCACAGGTGAGGATTCCTACCTCACACCTTCACCATTGTGATCCTCACAAATCACCAACCTGTTTGTGTCTGAATTTCTCGTCTAATATTGTGGATAATTGTTTAGCCTACCTGGCAGCAGCTATGCTGAAGGATAATTAATTATTTTTCATACAATGGTTTGAGCTCCCGGGATGTAAACCACTTGGGAGAGAATATGTTAACATTATTGCGCCTTTGAGTAAACCTCTAGCTCTGTCCCAGTGATGAGTGCTTTGAGACATGATTCGGAACAGCTTCATGCAGAAGTCTCTTACCTTTTCATAAAAGAAAGAAGAAAAGTTTCATTTTATTTAAAGCAGGCATGCATTAGTCAACTGTTTTTTAGCATATATTGTTATTAAGCTCCGTTTCTGCTAATGAGTCAAAATTCATAAAGCAAAAGTGGAGACAACACTGAGATTAGTCACAGTGACAGGATGAAACTATTTTGTCTGCTCTGCAATCTTGAGGATAATTTTCAGTGACGAAGAAACAAGTAAAATATTATTACTGTATGCACAAAAAGATATTAGGATGAAAATAATTACTATATAGAAATAGAATCATCAAGCTATTGCGTACAATGAGAGGGACTGAAGAGGTAAACCTGAAACTATTTATGCATATTTTTGCTTCAACTTAAATGCAGACTGGTATAGTTAAACTGGGCATTAACTTAATGATCTCATTTCATCCTCTGTATGCCAGCCAGAAATGGAACATTAGCCACCTGTGATGAAAAGCACCAAAAAAATAAAATGCCTATTAAGTCAATAAGTGCAAAGAAAACTTTTAAAGAAGCCTGAAGTGATACAATGAGAAATGGGAGAATGCATTACACCTGATGTCAATAGTTTCATACAAATTGGTAAGGGATGCTGTAAGGAAAAAGTAATTATCAGCAAAAATCCTGCTGCTGTCACTTGATGCGAGCATATTGTTCACTGAGAAGCTCATTGTGGTCTACAACCATTAGCTGGTTTAATTCTAATTTGGGGCTTTTGTTATCATCTGTGTAAAAGACAGAGGCATGGAGAAGGTGAGGTGTATCAGTAACACAAAGGGTCCCAAACCTATGCTGTAGGAACCCAAAACTATGTCATTGTTATTCTGGTGGTATCCATATACTGAACAGCAATCAGACCTCTACTCCATGTACACGTAAAGCAGTATGCAGGCAATTTGCAGTTTAGAGGCAGTAAGAGCTGAGTTGTGTATGGATACATAGCAAGTCTGTGGCAAAGCCAGTACAAGGTCTGCTGGATCACGGTGTCTCTTCAGGACATTGTTTATCCTTTTTCTTGCTTGTGAATCTGTTGCTGTTGCTGTTGGAAACTATCAGTTGCTTAGCCTTGAAGAGTCATCTCAGTCATTCAGCAACAGAAGAGCTCTAGCACAGGTAAGGGTAATGGCCCATCTACTCTGCCACATTTTTTTCATATTTGAAATGGATGAACTGTCTTAAATGAGACTCTGTGTTTGTTCAATCCATGACTGCTGAGAGCTCTTTAAAGGAGCTGCATGGCTTCTCTAATGTGGACACCACTCAGCAACAAACCTGGCTGTTCAGCCCACTCAATTACAATGCTTTAGTTGAAAATTATTTTAAGTCATTGTTTTCCTGGATTGGATTAAAACTAAGCAATTTGAGGCTTATTTCCACTCCCTTAAATTGTCCAGTAATAAGATAATCCATGTTAAAATATTGTTAACGGTTCAATTTTGTTTAAAATCTGGGTCAGCACTTTTGGAGCTGTCTCAAGAATTCAGTGAAATTTTCAAATTAATCCTTTTTCACTCAACTATATTAAATGCTAATAGAGCACGGTACAGCAAGTGCATCCTTAATGCTGTTTCAGGTATCAAAATCAAGACTTTCAAGACCATTATTAGTTGATGAGCCAAAGCAGAATCATAGAATCGCTGAGGCTGGAAGGGACCTTTAAGATCATCAAGTCCAACCATTAACCTAGAAGTAAGCAGGAGGTACAGGTCAGAGACGGATAAAGGGAGAACCAGATTGTGTAACTTAAAACCAGCACACTTGGTGGAAATTGAAATAGTTGCATAATGCAGAATAATAAATTGTTATAGTACAAAATATTCCAGATAAAAAATTGTTCATGTGAAAAGAATCAGATGATTCCTGTAGTTTGTCACTAGCTTGTCACCTGGAGGCATGAATGACTAGTCTTGTAGCTAGGCCTTTTACTGTTGCCTCAAATGTATTTGGAGGCCCAGAGGTTGTTGGTTTTTTCCTCTTTGATTTAATCCATCTGGAGCAGGATGCAGTGGCCAATAACTAACCTGTGCAGAAAAAAAACTACATCTAATTGCTTATTCCTAATCAGTCTGCTGCAGCATTCTATTACTGTGAATCCTAACAATGATTAAATTTGGCATGTGTGTGGAATGGTATTTATTCAATGTTTTATGCTGGAATTACCATATAAATATAGCTAATAGCTAAACACAATACAAACAGCTGCAATGTATTTTGTTCCTGGCTTCTCTAACAGGCAGGCAACATTGTGCAATCTAAAATGGGTAGGCTGAGGGAAAAGGGGAAGGTGGCATAGGATAGTACCAGTATGGAAGTGACCTGACTGTCATGGTGCTGAGCACATCCCCCCACTCCTGCTGGTTTGACTGCCTGGGCTCAGGGTTGGTTTGGACTCGGTGCAGATGTCTGGCTTTGAGAAGCCTCAGCAGAGGGTCCCCCTTCTTTCCTCTTTTGCTCAGAAGCAGATTTCAAGCTGAGACTCTGGCCCGTGGCCCTTGCTCCCCCCACAGGGACCAGCACTTGAGTTCCCACTTGACCTTGGGCCTGCCTTGTCCTAGGGATTTGCCTGGAGATCTGGACTGTGGCTGACCATGGTTGTTGTCACCAGACCTGCTCTGCTTTCCTTGCTCAGGTACCATTGGGCTGCGCTCTTGCCAGTGAGGACACTGTCCCTGCCCCCTGCCTGCCTTGTTATGACTTAGCACACTTTTGGAACTGCCAGCCCTTCTTGTACCCAACACTGATCCTCCACCTGCAGTGATTAACGAAAATACTACTCATGACTGCAGTGAACCTTGGACAAAGGCTTACTTCACCGGGGCTTCCTTTTCTTACTTTTAGTGATTTCTGGAGAAATTCCAAAGGAATCTGTGTATATAAATACAGACTGTGGAAACTGGTACCAAATCACTGCACATCTGTTTCATACAGCAGTACACAGGCATATTACCTCCTTCTAAGTGCATTACATAAACTCAGTGCTTCATATTCTCTCTTTCCATGAACAATGCAATGAATATTTTTGTACTGCCTCTGAGTGCCAATGCCTCTGAGACAGAGGCCGTTCTACATGCATCTTAGGAATCAGTCCTTATCCTGCTGCAAAGTGCAGTCCACAGTCCATTTCAGCGCGTTATTTTAGAAAATGCTGTATCCTTCTCTTCTTCCTCAAGGCAATCTCTTCCCTCTGCTTGTCAGTTGGCCCTCCTGTTTCATCTCTTGCACTGAAAACAGACTGGTGATAACACCCAATTTAGTAAAAGTTGGAATTGTTCTGCTGGTTTTATCAGGCCTCAGTAACCAGCTAATGGGCCACACTGAGGTAACAGGAGTGCACATACCTGACGAGTTTTAACACTGAGGAAAAAGTAACCTCTAAAGACAATAGTGGTGTCCAGAGGCTATTACTGGAGGAGCAAAAAACTAATGTTCTACTACTCTTAGATGTGCTAAAGTTCTCAGAATCACTTTGCTTCCACTACCATCGATAGCACTGAATACTGGAGATGCCGCAGCTGAATTCTGCTTCTAGCAGGAAGCTGACTTTTTCTTATTCTCTTACTGTGCCTGTTACAGCTTTTGAATCCCTATTAATACTTCTCCATGGGTTGAGCAAGACATTAATTTTGGAATCAGTGGCATGCAGAGCCATGAAATGCACTTTGAGCTGACACAAACTGAGCACATACCCTTCACAGGTAGCTTGATGTGCTTTGTCCCTACAAGTAGCAGTGGCCAGAAACTTTCTGACAAAACTGAGTCTGCTAGAAAATGCCAGAGAAGTGGCATTCAGAGTATTTGGGGGATAATATCTTGGATTCAGTACGTTTACTATGAAGTCAAAAGGAATGCCTCTGTGCAAACAACTTGGTTTCCTATCAATGCATGAGGATCCACAGCAGCCTTGCAGTTCTGGAGATGTTAAATTCTCCATAAAACCCTGGCAGCAGAAGTTTCAACTGCAGTGCAGCTCCCAGGTGCACAGGAGGTAATCTTGGAGCCCTGAAATACTGGCTTAAACTAGGTATCAAAGCCTCCAATATTTTTGCCAGACAGCAGGGCACCTAGAAATCCCAAAGCTGGCTTTTCACATGCTCCCTGTGTCAGGGTAAACCTCTGGGCTGGTTGGTTTCCCCTTACAGCTTGGCTTTGCAACAGGCAGCTGTGAAATCTGGCAGCTCTATGGAACCCCTTTGGCGGGAAGGAACCAGAGATGCATACTGAAAGCTTATTAAATGCTAGGATCTCGGGGAACGTCACAGTCACCAAAAAACCCTGCTTCAGAACAGTCATTTTGGGAAGGAGAAAAAGAAGATGGGGATTTTTCTGATTCATGGGGAATTGTGGTGCATCTCTGCTTCCAGTAAACCTGAAATACAAAGTACTGGCCAGCCACCTTAGCTCTGTACTGTGCTGCATAAAGATCACTTATGTCCTGAGATAAACTGCTAGACTAGAGCTATCCCTACACATCTGCCATCCATTCAGCAGCTTCTCAGTCAAGAGATCAGAATTTCATGGCTGTAGAAGGAGACTCTGGTACAAACTGTAGAGAAGCACAACTGAAGCACATCTCTCTGAGATGATCAAAATGAATTACCACGCATTTAAATTTGCCATTTGTGGTAGGAAAAGAAATCTTGCTTTCATAGTAATGGTTAGAATCATTGGGAAAAGCATTGTTGCACCATCGGCTGCAGTGAAAATATTTTTATTTTGCAAGTGGAGAGAACAAAAAATGCTTTCTACCATTCCTCAGGATGATAGCTGCTTTTGCACAGATTGGTTATGGAAATAGATTAATTTTTTCGGTAATCAAAATGAAAATCTTCTGATTAGTAGAGACTAGGAAAGGCATGAGCAACCTAAAAAGACATTTATTATATGGCAAATACACTATTTTTGGAAGGTTTTGTTTCAAATTTTGTTGAATTTAATTTGCTGAATTAATATGTCGAATTAATCAACCTTTGGAAGAATCATATATAGATACCAAGATTATTTCTTTTGCTCTATTCATCCACCTCTTCTTAGTATTTGACCACCTCTCAGTCTTGTTTTGTATACAACATTGAATATCAAATATAATCTGTTTCTGTAATATATGAAACTACTCCTTCCTGTTTTCTAATAATAGGCTACCATGACCTATAATGAGTATGTGCAGTTTTATGCATAGCTGAAATCTGTTGTAACTTACATGTATTTTCTGGCATCTTTGAATAGTCTGATCATCATTCACTAAGCGCATGTAAATAACTTCAAAATGATAAACAAAACAAAGCTTGGAGTTTTCTTTTATGCTGAAATCTTAGCAGTGAGCCCTACACCATATCTACTCTATTGTACTCTCTATATATCATACTCTATAGGGGAAAAAGCAGCCAGGCTGAGGGGACAGGAAAGCGTGAATTTATCTGGTGGAGATGATTAGCTCCACAGGTCTTTTCTCCTAATCCAAGATTCACTGAAGTCAACAGGAGTCTTTCACTTCAGNGGCATGCAGCTATTTTTGCTTTTGAAGGAGAAGAATAAGTTTGAAAAAGTCTTGGGAGTACAGACTTGCCTTTTCAGAAATCTGTAGAAATCTGTTGGTATTCTCTAAAACTGACTAACAACCTGATGAATTTTGTGGAGCTGGGCTGTGACATGCTAGCCTTTGGTCAATGCTGAGGGAAAAAAGAATGCCAGAAAAAAAGCAAAATAGTAAGACCAAACTGACATTCATAATTTTGTTGAATTCAACAGAATTTGACTGAGTCTTTGAACCAACACATGGTAATAAAAAAACCCTATTACTAAAAGCCACCATAGATCATTCTGTTTGCCATATTGTTTCCTTGCAAGGAATCATCTGATGTGACTGGAGATGGCTCTGTTCAAACAGTCAGCTGTGGTCTGAGTGCAATAGCACAATTATAATATTGGGATTTCTTCTGTCCAGGTCATGAATACTTTTTTTTTAAAGAAAAAAAAAATCACAGTTAGATTTACAGTCTAGACTTATTACAAGCTGAGTTTCTACTTCAAAAGTGTCTCATTCACACTCTACCATATGACCCCATTTTAAAATCAGGTAAGCACAAAATATAAAAAGCACTGCATGCTATTGCCCACTGCACTTCCAGAATCACTGCCCTGTCTGTTCCATATCTAAGAGCCTCTTGTTATAAAAAGATTCTTTTAGTTGCTTATCCTGTACATTCTTGTTCTTATCTTCAAGCTTTGACCTTTTATTTTTCATTATTTACCTTTGCAAAAAGCCCGTTGACAGCAGTCTATTCTTTTCCATTACAGGCTTTTGTACACTGTGGTCTCACTGAGATTTCTCTTGAAATATAAACACCAGATTCAGTGTTGAATATTAACTCCTTCCTCTAACTCTCAAAGTCCTTTTGGTTTCTATGGTATCAAATTCAAGCTATTTCACATAATGACTACTTTCACATCTGATGTAAGAAAGTGTCTGTACCTGCCCAGTGCCCAAATGAGATTCTTAGTTGCTTTGCATCTTTTTATGCTGTACTTCTGTAGATCAGGTAGTATTGCACTGAAGAAAGGCTGGTTTAAAAACTGAACCCGAAAGAGATCCTGCTTTGAGTTTTCCAATTTAACTGCATATTCCCAAGCAGAAACAGACATTCAGGCAGTAAAAGTGATTGCTAATTAAGGATGCTCTTCAGTACTTTGCTAACTAGAAATTTTATGGTTAAATGATAGTTCCAACTTTCTAATTTAGGGACCATTTTCTGCCCTTGTTCCCTATTTAAAGGTATATATCAGCACAAGTCCATAATGATAAGATCTATAAAGATCTTGCCTCTCAAAAAAAGCATCAATTAAATTGTCTTGTTTGTTATCCTGAGAAATTTATAAGCAGCAATTATTCTTGGCTTTGTCTTTTGTCAATTTATGACAGTTCCAATTTCCTAAGTGGGTAATTATGCAACCCTTTAATCTCACACTTCCTCTGGGAATAAGATCTCTCTAGTCTTAAGAAAATGCTCTGTGTATAGAAGACTGCATTTTGGTTGTGATGATATCCTGAAAAAACAGCTCATCTCTCAGTTGTTCATCCTTCTCTTACAACGAAGACCCTGTGAATTTGCACCGGTCTGGAGTTCTTGTAGAAATTTAATGTGGTGCATAGGACTTAATGTGATATTCAGACTTAATGTATCTTAAAATCTGTACTGCCACCCTGTATTTGGATGATAAATTCCATTTGTTCTATCTTGTACTTAAGCTTTTAGATTTCAGCATTCTCCTGACTTCTGATGCTGTCAAAATTGTGGTACTCATCTACTTGTGAAGATTGAGATTTTGTTAGCTCAGAGGAAAGGAGCAAGGACAGGGGAAAGGATTGTTTACGTTGAATGGTAATGGCTGGTGTAAAATTAAGTAGAGGTAAAGAATAAGCTTAGACTGGAAACTAGTGACTATCCAAAAAGATAACATTCTGGAGCAGTCTTTCAAGTAGGATATTGGAGGAAAGGAACTAAAACTGTTTTAAACTAAGATTAGAAAATACAGATCTTTAAAGGTTCTGGCCTCACTTTGTGTGGGAGGAAAAAACAGATGGGACCTGTGAATAAGCTCAGGTATTGTATCATTGTCTGCAGTTGCAGGAGGGTGGACCCACGAAGTAGAAAAGATTTATTTGGCTATTATTTGGGGCTTTACTCTTTAAGGTAGGATTTAGCTTTTTGAGGTCCAGTGTCCTCTGCAGTCTGTTATTCCTCACACAAAGATTCCAGACCCTTTCTCCATGTATGAGGTCATAAGGATCCATCCCGTCAGATTAAACTATCACTTCCAGGTAGTGCATCATGTCTGCTTTCATATTCTTCCATCTGGATCTAAGGGTGTTTGCTTATGCAAGGAACTGACTCAGTACAATAGGACAATTTGCTGCCTAATTACCTGTAACTAGAATAATTTCTTTTCTAGCTGTAAATCTATATATGATTTGGTGCTGGTTTATATATATATATATATCATAATCATTATGATTTACTTGTTAGTTTTTTCTACTACTGAGAGTTCTACTAGCTTTCTCTATTTTTATATCATCTCTTTGATCTGTGACTTGCAATACCCTAGATTAGTCCCCTAAACAGTCAGTTTTAGAAGGAGAGTGAGGACTTTTCCTCACTAGTACCCCTCCAGCAGCAGTTTAAAAGCTAATACAAACCATATTTACAGATCAGGAAAAATAATTTCAGCACTTACAGCAATAAATGCCTAAGGAGTCAGAACTTAATATTGAACCAAATTTTTCTTTGAAAATATAAGATAAATATAACTTCCTATGAAAGTCTTCCTGTAAACAATGAAATAAAAGCCCCAGGCCTGATTTGACTCTGCTGTAATATTAAGTCAAAAATACAGATTTTTTTTAAATGTGATTGAAATTTGCAGGAAGTGCTTCTGATGTAAATAAATTCAGGGTATGCAGAAGTATGTCCACTAACATAAATTATCCTAATGACACTCACAGATTGGGTCTTGAAAACCCTAAGGGGCTTTGACACTCCAATTATAGGGCTCAACCTTGCTACTTTGAAGTTGATTCCAAGACTCTGTCTAGGCAATTTGCATGCCCCATCCAATTTCCATTACAGTCAATGATAACAAGGTTGCACACATCTCTGCAGCCTGCTAGAGGGAAAACGCATAAAAATGAGAAAAACAGAATCATGAAAACAGCAAAGGGAGTTTGGAATTAATGTATTTTTATAAAATCCTTTTAAAACTCAAGTCCCATTGAATTAAGAAACCCCAGAGACATTATCCATGGACTCACATGTGATTCTACACTCAACTGAAACTGAATCCCCTGTTTTAATATAAATTGCATCTCTGTGTTGAGTCAGTTTTCAAATATCCAGATTCTAAATTTGGCAGGTTTAACTTTTTTTTTTCTTACGGTGTCTGTGATAAGGTCACTACAGCTCACGCCTTCAGATGCAAGCTGGTCTGCAAGTGACTACTCAGTAGCCAGCCTAGTATCATCTCAGTACGGTTCCTATGACACATCAGACATAAAAATGTAGCAACACAGAGTGTCTTTACTGGTGTCTCAGATATACTAATAGAGTGGAAAAAGGACTTGCTCACATACAGAAAATTTTCAGAGCAATTACAGCACACTGGAAGGGCATCATCATCATAATTGGTGTGACTGTTTCAGACTTCAGTTTCCAGCATCTCCAGTGCCTGAACTGAGCCACAAACTCTCTTCAAGACTATTATAGTTCATTTGCAAAATAGCCTGTGGTATATCATCCAGCCATTTCTGTTGTGTATAAAGAAGGATTAAGTGGTTTTGAGTGGGATTAAAAGAAGAGCTGTCCATATAATTAGGTCTGCAGAGAATTATGACAGACTTAACAAAGTACTGTAATTGAATTGTGCAAGAATGTTTTCCAGACTTCCTACTGTTATTTCCAATTTTAAATAAACTTTAGTTTGGGTATCAGTACCACATTCCTTGTTGCCAGATGCTCTGACAACAGGATTTTTCACACATTTGGCTGGTGGCTTTAGGTGAGGTGTGAAAGCAATTTCCCCCGGACTACATTACATGTCAGTCTGAAACTAAGCAACCTAATTTGTCTTGCTATAACTGAAATAATAGAGTGGCATTTTTCCACCTCTTTCTAGATGTACCACTGTGTATTTCATATCAGTGATTCTCCTATTGACCTAAGCTGGTGGAATAGTGCCCTCAATATCCCAGTAGGTCTAAAACCAGAAGCTTCTCCTAATACTCTGTTCTTTTGGTTTCTCTCCTCTCTCCCCCTACACACAGAAAAATAAATAAATAAATCTCTGCAGATGAGACAATCTAGCTGATCTTGCATGATATTCTTTCAGCACCCAAGTGCTGCTTGCAGAAAACCCAGTGATTTAGCTCATTTGTTTGTGAATAACAAGGCGTTACTACTACTGTCCAGCCTGCCTCAGCCTGACATAGATTTTGTGAGGAGTGGCAGGCGGCTTTGGTGCAGAGGTTGGTTTTCTCTGAACTTGAGAACAGGGGCACCAGCCAAGGGGCTCTGCATCCAGCTCTGCTCTCTGCTTCCTCCTGGCTCAGGAGAAGGTGTGTAGTAAATTGCTATACATCTTTCCATTTCAAATTGCACCTGCCAAATCTTTCCAGCAGTCAAGAAGACTAACAAAGTAATGGCCATGTCAGTTCCTCATCCCTCCCCAGCTGCCAGTTTCAGCAAAGATATAGGTCCCTGATTTGCTGTGCTTTATTCATAAGCAGCATAGCTCAAGATCTAAGCAGCTTTGGGATGGAAAGGGAGCTGCTTACTTTCTTGAACAAACAGCTGTTTCTTATCACACTCACAGCTATATCACATATCACAGCCTTAGAGAAGATTTTCTTAATTACATACCCAGCCTGGGAATGTGTCCTATTTAAAATGCTGTCCAGAGAAATTCTCAGTACCAAGGTAATATGTGACCTCATCCCCTCACACCAGGAAATGAAAGAGAATTCTCCCTGTTTTGCAGAAATCAATGTGTGTGATACAAATACTTGGTGCAATGTTGGAGGTCTCTTATATGAGAAGCCAGCTTTCGTATGAGGGAGGTCTTAGAAAATCTAATAGATTTTTTCATGAGTCCAGAATCTGATCCCAGTACATCTCCACATTACAAAGCTTGAGATCTAGATCCTTGACATATACACATCTCTGGGAATCAGCCACCACAAAAGCAACAGACCAGAATCCTGTGTTTCTTAAGTGGAAATTCCCTATATGAATTAAACATAAGCTCAAAAAGAGCTAGAAACAGATTTGTCATTCAGTAAAATATTGGAATGCCACCAGCATGAAATCTGTTGTTTTTAAAAAATGAATTAAGCTAAATTGCTTCCTTTTTTCTTCTTCTTTGCCCCTCAGGTAATCTTTCCTATTCAATTCTTTGGCTTTACAATGAGATTTTCCTGTTTCATTAGGTGTTTATATCTCCCCTATTGCTATATGAAAACTTCTTGCAACCAGCAAAGAAAATAATATTGACTCTATTCAGGAAATATTATCAGATAGACTGAATAGACAAAACACGCTCACTATAACCTGTCTCAGACTACTGTTCATATATGTTGTTATTAGCAGATTAATAATAAATCTTACAGAAGTGTGATTTAAGTAAATTCTACAGGATTAAGTAATGAATTAACCTTTTGTTTGCAATTTTAAGTTCTGATTACAAATTCTCATTTTTAAGGGGAATTAATTTTTTTTAAAAAAAGGTTAAGTTCTTTTTAATCATTTCTTCAGAAGTCACTATGCAAAGTTTATCACCGCTTGGATTAAGTAAGCCTTTGGTGATGAGTCTCATTTTTACTGGCCTTTCTTCTGAATTTATTATCTCTGATCTAATTTGTGTTGGTGCAGACTGGACTATAAACTAATACTCAAGTATTGCTGTAAACAGCTCATGCTATTTTATTTGCATCTGTTTGCACAACTTTCAGCTCACTTGTAATATTGATTCATTTAGAAAGGTATACATCTCAAAATGACCATCTCCCATGCTGCCTGTTTCTTTATTTGACTCACCAGCAAACACCCATCTTATCCTAACCAACTTCTGATAATGTCCTAGTTTTGCCCACAGAAATGTCATTGCTATCCAGTCTCCTTGGATAGCATACGGAAAACTCTCCCTGCTGTTTGTAGAAGAGCACTTTCCATAGTACCTAGAAATTGATGAGAATTCTGATCATCTGTTTTTGTAGATATAAATTGGTTTCCAGCTGGGATATTTTGCCTTTCTACCACTTCAGAATAAGGAAGCCTGGGGAAATTATTAAAAAGGATATTCTATGAGAAGGGGTCTTGTTTCCTTCTCCTTGTATATTTTACTCCTGTGAAGGGCAGTGGGAGGCCTCCTTATAAACACACAAATGATTTGACTTCTAAGAAATGTGTTTTCTTCCTTGTGCAGAGTGAATGAAAACATGCTACAAGGACAATGTTTTCTTTGGTGTAAATGTCTATATATGTGGAGGACTCACAGAAGGAGACAGTTTTTTCTTGCTTGCAACACAGTGGCGTAACACCTTCCCAGCATGAAAATAGTTAGATTTACTCTGTTGTGACTAGCCACATAATTTTAAAACAATGAAATTAAGTGCTATGATTTTCTTCATTATAAGAAATTAGGTATTTTATATCCAGACTATTCTACATAAAAGGTAAACACAGTAAAATTTCTTAACAATTACTGAGGAAAAAAACTTACATCAGCAATTATGAAATCACTACAACAAAATAAAACTAGGAAGATGCTTGAACAAATGCTTTGCCTGGCTAAGATTCCTGTTGGAAGAGCTCTCGTACATGATGTTTATTTTTAATAGAGAATTAGCCTGCTTTATATGCATTAGGTGTGGTCTGTCCGGTCCTCAAATCACTGCATTTTTGCATATACAAACCCTAGAGCAGGAGTGCTGTGATTTGACTCGTTTGTTTTTTGGTTGTTTCTTTTTTTTTTTTTCTTTGAATGAACATACTTTGGAGATGAGGCAGAGAGAGCTGCAGTAAAGAGAGGAGGAATCAAGGAGAGTGGATGAATTAAGCTCACTCATTCATTCTAGCACACCATGTCTGTATATCAAAGACAAGAACTGAATGTAGTAGAAAATGTTGCTGGAGCCAGTACATAAGCTCTGGCACCCCTCTTGATCAGAACCCTATGGTAGTAAATGGAAATAATTTCATAAAATATAGCCAAGCCTTGAAATAAGCCTTAATATTCCCCTCCTCCCCCAATTATTGTCCTAGTACCATGGTTACATCTCTGTTGAATACTTTTTTCACTTTATAAATACAGAAATAAAAAGGACCATGCTGGTCATTGACTGACTCCAGGTACCTCAGTGCTTCTCACACCAGAAGCACCAGTCCCTTTGTCCTCTCTAGTGACCTCCAGGGTCTCTGATACATAGAAAAAAATCCAGAAATCAAACTGCATTAGTTACCTATTTCTAGAGGTCTGGTTTGTGAGAACAGGGGCTATCTTTTCTAGTATCTCTCTGATTATTGAAAAGCTAGTGCAAAAGAGACAGGAGTTGCTAGTACCTAAAGTACCTAGCTCTTGGTATCTGTTCTTTAATGCCTTCACACCCGGTGGGGTGGGGAAGTGCGGGACAGAGGGACAGAGGAACAGACTGACTGCTTAAAATAATATTTTATTTTTCAAAATAAATGTGTGAGATGAAAACTTGGTTTACATTCAAATAAATCATGATGCTGACAATGTAGTTACCATTGGTTTTTTGCATATTCCTTTCACCTTTTCCCGTCATGTTATGAATTGAAAATACAACCTTATGCACTTTAAACAGCAGTTTGTCCTTCAGAGAATGGGTTTAATATGCAGCTATATGCAGCCTGGTGGGAAAGTTTGCACAGTGTATATGATCTGACAACTGTTCCTATAAGAACATGAATCCAAAATGAGACACAAAAAATGAGGGAAAACTGCCTTTGAAGGTCTGACCCAAAAGCCCTCATTGTTAGTTTTCTTCAGTGGCACTGGGTTAGACCTCCATCTGCAAGGAGCTATTTTAGTCTGGCTCAGGAAGACTGCCAGGAGTCAGGAAGACTCAGGAAGGGGTTTCTGTGCCCAACCCTGCCACAGCCCTGCATGAGATTCAGCGCTATCAGAAGGCTGTAAATAGAAACTGGTACAGTTAGTTGCTGTGGTAGGTATCTTCCCTAGTGTGGAGCTCCTACTGAAATCAATGTGCATTCCCATCTGGAGCAAGACTGGGTTTAAGCCACACTCCAAGAAAAGCTTCATCGATTCATCTTATGTGATGGAGAATTAAAAAGCAATATTAAGAAACACGCATTACTTGTTCATTTACTTCTGTCATTTTGCTCAGTGGTCAAAGGAAACAGCCTGTGGCGCTCTATTTTATTCCTCACTAGAGTCATATTCTGATCCTGTAATACTAACACAAAGCTACAGCATTTAAGTTTCAAATGCTGTAATAGTGCTACCTACAGCTAATGTTCAGTTTTTTAAAGCTTTAGTTTGGTATTCTTAAAATACTTTTTCTATCTTCATTGATTTTTTTGTTTCAGAAAAAAAAGTCAACAAAATGTTCAGTCTCAAAGTCTTGCAAAAGCTCCTTGGGAATATATGGGTTTATGGTTTCTCCTATAAGCATCAATGGATAAAGAGCAGTGTATGTTGTGAGTGAAATAATAGTAAAATGGCCACTGACATTTCTAAATTTCACATCTTTACAATATTCTCCTTTGAAATTATCCAGTTGCATACCAGAAAGCTTGTTTCTCTCTCTTTCCCCACTCTGTGATGTGATTCTCTAATAACACAGTTTTCTAACAGTACTCTAAACATCTTCCCAGCAGCTGGTAGATAATTTAGGCAACCTTAAAACCATTGGCTAAACGTTACAAACATATGAGTCCAATCCAGTAAAGACCAGAGTGATATTAGTATGGAGAATTGCTTCAGACAGTAACGAATATGGCTCACATAACAGATTCCCACTCCAGCAAGTAATTAAATATTGAGAAGATGGTCCTCAGAAGCCAAGAAAAAAGGTGTTCACATTTCATAGGAGAAAAGACTAGTCATTTCCCAGGGGATGAATGTTGCTATTCCTAAGGCCATAGGCATACAATGTCAAAGTCCAACAACAAAATGGAAGGCCAGGCAGCAGAGAATCATACTGGGATCTTGTTCTGCAATGTATGAGGCCTCCATGGAGCCACAGGCAAAAGCTGTGCCCTTCCTTAAAGTGAAATTGCCAGAGCAAGTAGAGGCAAAACCAGCTGTTTTTTTCTCAGTGTGTGGTCAGGTGGAGCAGCACAGTGCTCCATCTCTTCAACTCACACAAAATTATGATGACAGTTGGCAAACAAATCTGTTTTGCACTTCCCTTTCACCTGTGGATGTGGAGTCATTCTCCAGCAACTTCTGCTTTCACCACATGAATTGCTTTTGCATAATTTTGATTCAGTTTTCTTTAAATATGCTAATATTTACTTTTTTTAATTCAGTTTTCTTTAAATATGCTAATATTGTCTTCCTCGCAACTGGCATTGGGCTGATGTGAGGTTGATCTGACTGTCTCCCTGGAGGTCTCAGAGGTGAGGAAACGAAGGCAGTTCGGCAGAGCCTTAATCTATATCACCGAGATAAACGGAGAGCTGCCTGTCACCTTCTCTTTGTATGAGAGAAAGAGAGAGATTTTGTAATCGCAGGATGTTTCACACCTTACCAAGGCAAAAACAAATGGATCTTGATTTTACTGGCTTTCAAAACTCCATGGTTGTGCCCTTCGCTATCACATCCCACATACTCTGTCTGCGCTACAGACAAGTATCAGCCTGAAGGAAAATGTCTCTGTCTCAGAGTCTGCCAAACTGCAGTAATTTCAGTCCCCTCCCAGGCACAGTGCCCAGAGGAAGTTGTACGGGAATCCATGGTAGAAGATGAGAGGAGAGAAACTACAGATTGGATAAGGAGAGCGGGAGCACAAATGCATAACAGAATTTTTATGACTTCCTCTTCTCCTGTGAAACAGGATAGCTTGAGGAACAGCCACTCACCATAGGGGCTCCAATGTATTAGCTAATGATTCACTGCTCAGTGACAAGAAGATTGAAATGGCATTACCCCTGCCAGTGCAAATGGTTCTCCAGGGAGCGAATGCTCTTCACCGCTTGCCAAGGCTCTGCAGGATGTGCCCAGTGAGAAGTGATGGCAGAGAGACCAAACTCACAGGGCAGCCTTGACACACATCCTCATGGAACTGACACAGCCCCCAAATTCCCTCACCAGAGTTTTCTAAAGAGAATCCAGGTGAACAGGGCTCCAGGGGACAAACACACAGAGCCCAGTTTTGCTTCTGCTGAAACCAGTGAGGAAATTTCTATTTATATCAATGAAGTCAGGACTGCATTTTGTATTTGTAACTAAGAAAGTGTCAGTCAGGCTTCTCTGTCATTTCCCAGGGAGGTCAGGTCACTGTCTTGCTCATTTGGCTTCAGTACCATAATTCTATAACGTACTTTGGCCTCATGTACTGAAAGGGGGTTAGTGGTAGAACTGACTGTTGATTCTTTTCTAGTTTTGGATTTTTTTTCTCCAAGAGATGAACAAAACCATTAAACCACTTTATAATGAGAATCTTTTGTTCCAATTTTATCAGTATATAAAAAACCCAACATGTCTGTACAAAACCTCTTAAACCCCTAATCAGTAAAAGTGCGGATGAGGGAAGGGTTCAAGGCAATAAAAAGATCCTTAAACACTGCTGATGTTCTTACAATAAAAAATACCTTTTGCATTTTGGTAGTGTTTGCAATCATTAGGCTTTTGCAATAAGCCATTTGTCTCGCTGAAAATCATTCATCCTCATTTAAGGACAAATTCTATTAAAACTATTTTGTCAAATATTCTGCCCTTTATGAACTGACAAAATGTTGACAATTAATGTTTCATTACTGATCCTGAAGGGCAACTAACATAATTATCCAAGGGTGCTCCTGCTGATTTCTCATCGTTTGCCCTCCAAGCATACATTTTTCATCTTTGAATTTTGAATGCTTTGAATTTATACTATACCTTTTATGTTAGACAGCAGAACATGTTTCATGGAAATAAATTAGTGTTATTTACTTATTGAGTCTCTGAGACTATTTTACTAAGACTTCTATGAAAATGGAACATATTCAGCTACAAAGGAAAAGCTCTTTGGGATTCAGGATTAGAGTGCTCAGTAACTACAAGAAAACTCTGTAAACTTCATGCATGACACACAGTACTTTGCAGTGCATGCCCAATCCTGAGTGTAAGTTTTTAATCCTGTTTTATAACACACCCTTCACACATACACACACATTCTGACAAGTGGTTACTCTGATGAAACCATGCTATGCAACTAAGGGATCAATTATCAAACATAGTCAAAAAAATTACAGAGTCCATAATCCCACAGGCTATCAGCAGCAGTGATGATATGTGTAGTTCAAAGTGTCCTACTTTCCAGGTCTAATGCATTTTTTCTGTAAAATATCTTTAAAGGAAATAGGAAAATTCATGAGCAACAGTCCCAAATATGACACTTTAGCCTCATCTAGAACTTTTTCAACAATTATTGGTTGGCACTGTAAACTGCATTACACATTAAGTGTTCATTTCGTGCTTGATGCACACAGTTGAGCACAGAAATTTTGGAAGTCATTAACCCTCTGATTTATGAGTACTTTTATGAGTATTTTATGAGAGAAATGTCTGCTGACATATGCAAGTAGATGTGCAGCAGTAAAATCCTGATCCATAATAACCAACATATTTTTTTGCAAGGTAGCCCCTATCCAAAATTAGCCTGACTCCTGCTACACTCAGCCCCTTTGGCTTTGATTAGATTGGGTGGGTTTGGTGGTTGTTTTCCTCCTTTGTCTGTGTTTTGTAGGACAGGTTGGACTTTGTAGGATACAAAGTATCGTAAAGAGACAATTATGTTCAGAACCATGGGACAAGTTAGGGAGTAAATTAGCTGCACTTTTTGTTGAGAGATCTTGAACACGCACAGCCCACAGCTAGATAGAAAAGTGAAGGAAGGGCAAAACTCATGGAATGTGATAGACTATGGGGGCAAGGGTAGCCCATTAACGATTTTATTTCTGTCACGAGATAGGAAAGTATATTCTATGCTACAGAATTCTGTGGACTTAGGAGACCAACAGTTCCTCCTGTTGTTGACGAATATTTTAGCAGGAATGCACCTGGGGACACTGAAATATTTCCAGTTCTCCCTTTTCCTTCTTCCTCTGTCTCGGCAGCTGCCTGGTGCATCCAGCTGTGGGAGGAAGAATTAAAAAGATGAGACAACGTGTAGCTAGTATAAACTGGATTAGTCTCACTCTGCAAATCATTCTCTTAGCTCTTTGTGAAGTAAAACAAATCCAAGATACGCCTTTCCTTTTTGAGTTACAGGTGGTGCAGGAATGACCTGGTAGAGATTATTAAGTGGTAGGTTCTGTATTTAAGAAATATTTTGCAGAAGGAGAAAGATCAGGACATAGTATGTGTAAAAGTGGATAAGCAATGAAAATGCAGATGAATTGTATGTGCATACTGCTAGCCAAAATCACCAGTGACTTGTAGAAACACTAAGCTGTGTAGGAGAATTTTAGAGCAACCTGACTGCCATTGAAGCAGGTGAGTTTTACAACTATGTTGTAGAAAACAGCCTCAGTCCTTTCTAGAAATTCTTTCTGATTTTCAGTCTGGGCGTTCTGTCTTGGTTTCACAGATCAGACACAGGCTGCTTATCCTCTTCAACTAAAATGTAAATATATTAGCAGTAATGGTTATGAACAAGGAAAGAATCTAGAACTGGTATCATCCTTTGAATCAGTTGTCTTTGTTGACTACAATATTTTGTCAAACATTTTCTAAAAAGGTGTGGGATTCACAATTAGTGTTTTATTGTCACATTTGAATTTCTTGGTCACTCTCTTTTCAAAATTTTATACAGTTGGGGTTTTTTTCAAATGGAGACATGGAAAGAATATTAATTACATTCTCACTTCGAAGCCTGTCTTCCAACCTTCGTAAAGCCAGCAGACTTGCTGCTTCTACAAGAAGAAATGTAACTGTGTATATCCTTCAGTTAGCTTCTTTCCCACCTATCTTCATAGATGGTCTGAATAAGCCTAATCTGTTTTGTCTATTTTATCACCTGTAATAGATACAATTAACAATTTAGGGGAATTTACAGTAACACAAGGGCATCGCTGTGAAAGAACAGCAGTGGTAGTTGGGCTATATAATTTCTGTTTGTGACTGTGAAATGTCTTTTTTTTTTTTTTAAATCAGAATGGAAACATGATGAGACTGGGGGCAGTATCACAAGAGCGTGATAGGCAGGGTCATAGTGCATTCCTGACTGACTGGAGAGGTGTTACAGTAATGGAGAGTTTTTATGCAAAGCACTGAAGTGGATTTGTGGATGTTTGTACATTATGTGGGGTATTATGGAAGAAGGCCCAAAGGTGTATGTTTGAATATTTAACTACCAGATGATGGAAACAGCTATAATTGATGGAGGTTTGGATTTAACTGTGGGTGGTGTGGAATAAACTTCAGCCCCTTGTCAGTCCCAACTCATGAGTCTTCCCTCATGCTGAAAACTCCTAAATTCCCATCATTGCTCTGTAGTTTCTGACTTGGCAGCCCTGACCTTATTACTGCTTATAAATATCTAAAGGGTGGGTTGAAGGAGGATGGAGCCAGACTCTTTTTAGTGGTTCCCAATGACAGGACGAGGGGCAATGGGCATAAGTTGGAACATAGGAAGTTCCGTTCCAACACACAGAAAAACTTCTTTACAGTTAGGGTGACAGAGCACTGGAACAGGCTGCCCAGGGAGGTTGTGGAGTCCCCTTCTCTGGAGATTTTCAAGACCCGCCTGGATGCAGTCCTGAGTAACGTGCTCTAGACAATCGTGCTTTAGCAGGGGAGTTGGACTAGATGATCTCTAGAGGTCCCTTCCAACTCTGAAAATTCTGTGATTCTGTGATTCTGAGCACCATTGCAACTTTCTAACCATATTTTCTTGCTCTCCTGTGAGACCACACAAGTCATCTTCCATTCTCATGAAGCAATACAGGAGGAAGAAGAATGAGGACATTCAGCTGTAACCCCTACCAAGTACCCGGGCTGTGTCCACCTTTGTTAGTCCAAATAAGTTTGCTTTTCTACAGTCTCTTGGTGCCATTCCAGAAGGAATACACAAGAGTGCACTGATGTCTCACAAGAACCAACATACTATCCAGTCTATCTGTATTAGCTATATAGAGAGTTATTAAACCTCCATATTTTATAAAGCTGGCACAAAAATTCAAGAACAAATTGGCATTTACCTACTTTTTGACTAATACCTACAGGTGTATGATTAATACAAACACATCGTAACTAGTCTTTGGTGACTGGAATGACAGATAGATGTCACAGGATACTAGCTGTGCAGGCTTTGCTGTGCAAGGCAAATATCAATCAAGTAGAAACAGAGAAACACATTTAATATTGCAACAGACATTTTTCAAATTATTATATAAATATTAAAACATCATGAGATAAATCCTGTTCTAAGATGTAGCCATTCTGCTCTGTTAATGAAATCAGGCCTTAAAGATGACACAAGCAGTTACCAGTAGATTAGATACAGTAAGTGCCCATAACCAGGGTATAAATGCCTTTTCTTCATTCTTTGTTCACCAAAGAGAAAAGATGACCTGGCTACAGAACCACTATCTATGTTACTGCAATCTATGGTCATTTTCTTTTTAGCTTTTCAAGCTTCTGCAACCTCAAAGACCATCTCTGTGTATAACAGCACTTCTAAAACAAACTGGTCTTGAATCAGCCGTCTACCTTCCCATGCTGCCAAGAAATACAAATGCAAAATATTAAATAGTGCATATTTTCATTGTTTGAATCACCCTCAGTGCTCAACAGCCGAGCATATAAGTATATACAAGAGTCTCTTTCAGGATAACAAGGTTTTCAAGATTAACTGAATATGGTGAAATAAGCTTTCACATGTGTCAGTCCAGGATCTCTGCGAACCTGGGAACAGTACCATCTTTCTGCTGTTGAAACAAATCAGAGCTATCTCAGGACTAGATAAAATCACCCCACTGGTGCTGTTCTGGATTGCACTGCCATCTCACAGTACCTTGCCTGGACATAATCTGTGTTACAACATTCACAGCATGAAGGGAGAGCAAGTAAAACTGGCTGCAAAGGCTTCATGCTACTGCTGAGTCTTGTGTTGGGAATCTCCAGCTTCCTCTTCAGTGCTGGCCTGTAAACAGGGCTCTTTTCCCCTAATCTCTGCTTCACATTCAAAAACAATTGAAAAGGTGAACCTCTGCAATATAGGAGTGTGGCAGTTTACATCCAATGCTCAGTTACCATTCAAATTAAAACAATAAACAAATTTCATGGTGCACTAAATTGCATCAAAACATATCCTTTGCAGTTTTCTGGCATTTCTGCTTCCTTATACTGACTGAAGCTGGGGCATTCACCATGAATTTTTAATTTAGTTCCAGACCTCATACAAACTGAAAGAGGAAGGAAAAGATCAACAGAAATGTATCTGAGAAGTGCAATGTTCAAAAGGATGGTGAAAAACTGCTTTGTTTCTTTGTGGCTATTTTGCTGGTGTGGCATGCAGTTATTTAATCAGGTCATTAGGAGACCCTGCCGACAGCAAGACAGATGATTCTAAATGAAGCTGTGCACTTGGTAATGACCAAAATGCTTGAGTGCTCTGCTTCAGAGCAGACTCCCCAAGACTATATTGTAAAGATCATTTACTGATAAGGCTGTAACCACATTATTATTATACAAGCCTGACAATTTATAAGCCTGTGTTTTACATGCATGCACTTGAAAACACATAAGTTGCTCTGTACACAGTAAACCATCATTTTTAATGTTCTCTACTCCTTGGAAATTCCCACCTGTGTGTGAAGAGAAAGGCTTCAGTGTCTTGTTAAAGAGACACTTTTAAACAATCTGCTTCGTATTTTGCATGCAAACCCACTGGAGAGCATTACACCCTCAGGTTGTAGGGCATCAGATCCTCAGGTACTGTGAGCCAGCTTAACTCCATTGATAATCTGGCTGAAGGAGGCCACTGTAGAATAGAAATGTGCATGATGTTACATTCATTGCTATGAAGTAACTCATCTTTGATTATAACCAATAACCGGCAACGCTTTCTGTACCACAGACAGAGAAGTTAGCACAGAGCTTCCTTTCCAAGTAACAAATTAAATAGAAACTACCTGACTTCCATGACATTCTTTCTGTACTGGACATAATCAGGATGTACATTCTCTTGTGATATGATGACACTCACATCAAAAGGCACTGACCAGGAAATGGCACTCCATCGTGCAGAGCGTTGTGCAGATACACAAGTTCTACCTCCTGATTTAAGACACGACAAATCATCAGAGTAAAAAGGGCAGCTGCATATGCAGTAATAAGCTTCTGCTTTTGTTAATACTATTGCTTAGCATTTCATATTTAAACCAATATGCAAATACCAAAGGCTAATTGTTGACATTAGTAAAAAAGGGCATGATGCTTTTTCAGCTTCTTTGAGACCTTCTGGAGGTTACCGTCACCTTGCCATGCAATTTAGAACCTATGCTGTAAGAGAGTATTAAAGTAAATAGTAAGATCTACTTATTTTTAATCAACAGAAAAGTGTGACCAGAAGTCAGTGTTAGTATTAAAATAGGAAATATATGTAGAGATCATCTAAACCAGCTACCATAAATAGCATTTTCTACGGTATTTTAAGAAAGTTGAAGCCTATGAGCAAATAGCAAAGTCTTAATATAATAATATTCTACTTTTCAAAGAACATACTATGGCCTCTAGATTACTTCCTATTCCATATCTAAATTGTTATACACAGAGAAATAGTCTCATTTAACAGAATCTAGTGTGTAGAAGGGCAGCTCAGCAACAGAGCCACGGTGTGGACACCTGGATACTTGGCTCTAGTCCTGCCAACAGCCCATTCTGGTACCTGGTCAAACTGTGATTTGGGTGGAAGCTCAATGCTGAGCACATATTTTTGAGCAGATCGGGTCTCCTACTCAGCTTCCATGTTGCCCTCTGCCAAATACATGATCTTTTGCCCAAAGCTTGTGTGACGTAACCCCTTCAGTCACCTCAACCTATTAGCTATTATTACAAGTGCTGCACTGCACTCAGCTCCTGAGCCCTGGAACAAAACCAGACATATTTATCAGAACAAGAAAAGGATACATCTGTATCATGCCAGAGAACCTGCAAAACTGTTGCATGTGTCTGAGTCAACCAACTCAGTCAACAGTGATGGCAGTCTTCAATTCCATTTTAAAAAGTGTGGAGTTACTCAGTCCTGAACCTATGCCAGGCACTGCAACAAAACCAACACTGCAACTGAAGCATCAGAGTGGGAGAGTTACACCCCTGTCATCAGCATATGGTAGACAATAACACATGCATGGAAAAACTGAAGCCAGAGGTGAAGTATGATTCCAGAACACAGCAGTATCTGAAAAGTCTAAACATAGTGAAAGCACTGACTAAAATCTGCTACCAGGATGCTGCAAAGCCATGGGATGTTAAAAGGCATCCAGGTGAGACTTCACGATGCACATCAAAAGATGGATGGTGAATCAAGAATATCAGCAACCTCAGTGTCAGCCAAGGTGAAGGTGTCGCAACAGATACACACAAAGCTTTTTTTTCTTGTGACCTAATCAAACACTTGATGAAACTTAGAAAATATTTTTCTTTATACTAGCACAGAGCTTTTTGTGACAGTCTTTTCAAGACTTCTAGTTTTCCAGGTAACCACTGAGGCAAGAAGGGGTTTACAGGCTTATTAGGTTGTAAAGAAGATAGTTCTGCCAATAAAAGAATAGTAACTAATATCTTAGAGAAGACAAGGTCCCACAGATAACTTGAATTAGCAGCTACTTATCTTTTTAACCACTGTTTCCATCGGCACTTTGGAAAGGTTATGTCAATTGTTACTTTCTGGAAAATTATGATTTCAAGAAAGCTCTTCCACCGCAGAGCATTTGTTGAGCTCATAAATACAGTGCAACCACTGAAGAAGTGAACTAAGTGCTGTATTCCTGTACCCTCTGCCTGAGATAACAAGAGGGAATAACGAGGTTGTCATCTGTGCCTTTCAAATGTGAAGCACGTTAAAGGCTACCAATATTTATGGAAAGCTATATATTAAATCCCAAGTAATAAACAACGAGGGAGAGCTAAGGTCCCAGCCATCCTTCCTCAGCCACCCTCTCATCTCTTCACTTTGCCTCCGCAAAATTTGCGGAGCGAGCAACCCATTTCACAAGAAGACACTGAAGTGCCCGGAGCTGCACCGGCACGGCTCCAGCCCTTCGCTTTCCGTTCCCTCGACAGAGAAAAGCTATTTGTCTCCGACACAGCCCCCCCGGGAAGCGCCACCAGCTTCAGAGGGCAAAATGGTCACACAAACCTTCCTCCCCGAGAAGCCCAAGGCGGCTTTCCCCTCCTAACAGGAGCCCCCGCCGTGCGCTCGCCGCCGGACGCGGCGCCGGGAGGACTGCACCGCCGCAGCCCGCCGCCCCCCGCCGCTCGGGGCTGCCCCGGCTAGCCGGACCCGCGCCCCCCACTCACTTCTCCCCAGCGCCTCCGCCTTCCACTCCGTCTCCTCCACTGCCCCGTAGCGCCGCATCGGTCTCTCGGCCTCCGCGCTGGCCGAGATGGACCTCCTCAGCTCCATGGCCGGGCCGGGCGGCGCGGGGCTGCGCAGCTCACTCCATGTCAGCGGGGCTGCGGCCCGACTGCCGCGGAGACGATGCGAAGCTCACCGCTCCTCTGCGCNGCACATGCTGCACACACGCCCCGCCCGCCGGACCCTCCAGGGAGGGCTGGTTCCCTCCCTCCCGCTTGGATGGGCAGACTGACCTCCACAAGGATGCTGCCATGCAGCTCAGAACCCCTGGCTAGCTGGTTTTTGTTTCTGCCCATCCCTGCACCTGCGGTGGGCACTCCCATTGCTTAGCCGAAGAGACTCGGGCAAGCGAGAGTTAGTAAATACGCTCACTGCCAGGGGACGGAAGGACTGTCCTTCTTGTGCATGGTGCAGCGCTGAGCACATCTTCTGGTCTGGGGAATAATGATAAAATCCACAGCCGTTCGTGGCTTTTGCAGTCGAACACATCTCAGGTTGCTGTGCATGCAGCCTTTGGCTTTCCTGAAAGTCCTGCACTGAATGGCATAACACTCATTCCAGCATCATGTTAGCAAAAGCCAGAGGACAGTACCCAAACAAGTGATGAGATTTTGTATTTCTCATAACCATATGTATTTTTTATAAGCATGCAGCTTTGCTGCTTATGCAGCCTGCTGGGATTAGAAGAGAAGGAAATGACTACGCAGGAAGCAGAAGTGTGGTGATAATTATTGCTGTTGTTATTAATTTTTTCTTTTATTGTAGGGGAGGTTATGTGGATAAAATCCCTGAATAGCATTTTACAGTTGGAGAGTACCTTTCCTAGTGAAATCCCATTGCTCTTTACTGTCTGTGGTATCATTTCTGATGTACAGATAGTGAAGCAGGAGTTAGGCAGGTTGTCCAGTGCCCCACACCAAATCAGAGTTTTAGCAGTCCTTGCCCAATTTATAGAGTTATGGGGTATTGGTAATGCTGAACACGTACTGGGTGCATGAAAGCTTGTTTGTTTGTCACCTACCTTTGCCTACAAACTTCGCCTTGCCCTTCAATCACCAACGCTTCAGAAGTACTACCTCTATATTCAGTGATATACTTACTAATTGGACTGACGCACATTGCTGCTATACTCATGAACAATTTTGTTTGGGGGTGCTTCACATGTTGGAGGAGAGAAAACCTCCACATTGGCTTTAAAATTGTAACACTGAAAATCTCTGTTGTCATTTCTTTGCTTTTTCTGAGAATTGGAATTAACTAACAAATTCAAATGAGTTGGACAATGTTTTAGGAGGTCTTCAGGGCACTCTGATTTTTCTCTGTCAGCTGAGCTCCCCAGGGATATGCCATGATTTGAGCACCAGACATGCTGGAAGAGCTCTTGTTGACTGTGCAATGCTCTATCCTTGCTGGTTTTGGCCTTTAGAGATGGAGCCCAAACAGAGCTGTGAGTCAAGCAGCAAAGCTGGTGGCAGCACTATGCACAGCTGATTTTGGGTGACAGTGCAGCTGCCTGCTGGGGTGGGCTGGACTGACTCACTTGTATAAGTGAGGAACACAAATGTGGGAGGAACATAAGAGCCCATCTGGGATCTGGATGAGAGTTGGACTGAGGGAAACAGGCTGATGAGGGAGAAGGGCCAATTTTTGGTGGATCAGAGAACTATTGAGCTTCAATCCATCCCTTCAAGTTTTTTAGATAATTATAATCCAAATGCATTGTTTAGGAGATGGAGGAATGATCCTACAAATGGTTGAATATTTGAAGTTCTGCATTTGTTAGTATGGGAGAAAAACACCCACTAGCTAAAAACTTGGATGCACAGAGTTTCCTTATGTAAAGCAAAAAAAATGTATAAGATGATTTATTTTAACTAGGAAGTTTTCACCTGCCCATTTTGAAAAAGTCACAAAATCCAGTAAGGGCCCAGTCCTGCAGACTGTTAGACATAAGAGCAGGTATGTGGAAGCAGTCCCGCTGAGTTCATTTGCACAGAAGTTTTTGCAAGACTGGGGCCTAAGTATGTACCAATTATTTTGCTAATGTTCTAAGATTAGCATTTTTGCTATTGCAACTTTGGAGCATTTTCACTGCTGCATTTGCAAGTGGAATTAAATTTCTCCCCTATGGATGATGTCCTTCAGTGCACCTCAGCAACACATAGGCATTCCTTCACTCAGAACAGTTGGTTTTCTTCTGCTGGAAGCACTGCTAAGGAAGAAAATATAAAAATTCAGGTCTCTTCTCACTGCTCATAAGATAATACCTGGTAGAAAAACAGAGGTGCACTTTGCTCTTGCGGTTATTTCCCCTGACTACTTTAGTTCCCATTTTTCAGTTAAGTCCTGCCATCAGGAGCTATAGCTGGTCAGCAGCAGTTGGCAAATCCACTCTCCTATCTATTGCTCTTTGGCCTCCATTAGACATCACTGATGTCCCATGGCAGACATGACACTAAAACAACGAGCACACTTTACTCAGGCAAAACTCCTAAGGGCAGTATGGCTTGTAAATCAGCTAGGGGAAAATGGTCTTTGCTTTCATGGAGCTTCTCAAGCATCTTAGATTTCTCAGCTTCAAGTTCTCAGAGCTCTTTTGCCTTTATGGGCACATCTAGTATATAAAAAGGCTTTTCTAAAGCTTCTTTGTGGGTCTGGGGTGGGCTGCAGTGAAGGTGAAAGTCAGAGTCGTCGTTGTCAGACACTACAGTCATTCTAACAAAAAAATAACAAAGTGTTAAAATTCTGCCAGGTTTTTCATTGATTTATCATTATAATAAAAACCTACAACTCAGCTGATGAAACAAAATGCAATTAAGTGGATTATGCACAGTTACTCCATTTTGTATGCATAACTACCCAGATCCATATCTAGAAGGGACAGAAGGGGCACTGTGCTCATGTAAGTTGATTGCTTGCATAACACAGGTTGTGGGACTCCTATGAATCTGTCCTATAATATTTTTTTATACACCAAGTCTTGTTTCAGAACATTTCTGTGGTGGAGGAGTTACCATAATTCCTTAATATTTGATGTCATGGTTAATCTTACTTCCTGTGAAAATACCTCCTCTGGAATCTTCACCCCCCAAATCTTATGGTTCTCTATAGTTCCAGAACCTTAGAATTTTGCCAGTTACTCCTGGTACCCTGTGCAACCTCTGACCCCGCATCCCACAAGCTGTTTCAGCAATGTGTTATGAGCCTGGGGGGGTGTCAGCCTCCACACGTTCACACTACTGTGCTACAGCCTCTGCCACCTCCAGATCTCACTTCCCAGGCATATGCGTGGCACAAAAATGTCCTGGCACAGGTGAAGATAGAGCATTAAAGGAAAATGTCTGTCTGTTGGTAAACCTGATAGTCAAATAGATTTTAGAAGGCACACAATTAGCTTCATGACGCTTCCTCCCCTGCATGATCCTGTGCAGCTGAGTTGCTGTGGGATAAAGACAAAGAGGGTCACATATACGCTAAAGAATCTACATAAGCCCTTAACACAATAGGGTTGTTGTAGGGCACCATTCACATAAAATAATCCCTGCAATATGGGGTTTATCTGTGCTTGAAATTCAGCCAATTCACAACTTTTTCAAGGACCCAACTTTGTCCTATGGCACGAGTACAAATCAGAGTGTCATAACCTACCTAGTACAGGGGTTATCTGAGGCTGCTGCAGCCAGAATCCCCGCCACATACTGATATGCCACATGGCCAGGGTGAGCACTGTGGGTAAATGGACAAAGCTTCACTAAGCACAGTGCTTACCAGTGAATGAGGATCTGTGCAGCTCTTGTTATGACCAGCCTACATAGACAGCTTTACATAGTGGGGGAAAATGGTTCTGTGTTAATGTTCCTACCCTGTGTCATAACACAGTATGAGCTTGGCTGAGTAAATGGGATCTTACTGTATCATGAATTCAAGTTATCACAGAAAATCAGGACTGTGTCATTCTAAGTATATTTCTTACATATTTGTATTATCATTCTCCCTAAAAGACCTGTATTAGGCCAGAGTAAATCTCATTTGCTTTTCAAAGAGTCATAATTAAATATGATTTAATTTAAAAAAGGGGAACAGGATAGCTAAAAATTACAGGAAGATCCTTGATATAGAAAATACTTTCTTGCTGTAAGCTTCCACATTCAATTTCATGGTAGTGTGAAAAAGTTCTCAGAAGCCTGGGCTCTGCCATTCTGCACTTGGAAGAGGAACTGCTGTAGCACAACCTGTGCAGAATGAGGGCCGGGATTCATAGGCCAATGCATGTCCTTATAAAATTGGTCCATTTTTTATGAATCCTAGCTCATGTTTAGTTAGTGCCTTTTTTATACTTATTTCCTTATTTAGAATTACAGCCTTTCCATATATTAACCATTAACTGAAAAATATTTTTTAGGCTAAAATAACTTCATAAATAATTCACAGTTGTTGCAGTAAAGTAATTAGGATGTTCCACAGCTACCCTATATCCCTGTCAGGATAGAAAAGTGCATCTATGGCTTAAAAGCAGTGTGTATTGCAGGCAAGCAAGGCATTCTAATGAGCTTGTTTAAAGGCAAATGAAGTGCCTCAAATTTAATGTCATGAGTCTGAGGTATGACAGTGATCCAAATATTTGAGTGTTTAAGTATTTCTACCCCAACACCTATTAAATGTCATCTTATTCTGGTTTTTAAAGTTTTTAATAATGTTGCCATGTGAAATATTGTATGAATGTAATGCAGGTTTCCATGTGTCATTAACTGTTTCATCAAAGATGCACCCAGAAAAAAAATGACTACATATTCAACTTACTATTTCTCAAAAGCTGATTTTCTAGCAGAGATATGGAAGCAAAAGACAAGCATTTAATGGCAAATTTTAGTGAATGGTGTGCTACTAATTATGTGTTAGATTTGACATGCTTCACAGTGTCTGAAGTACCAAAGTTCTTCATGTCCTCGAAACAGGTTTTTTAGGGAAATTTTCTATTTTTTAAAATCTCTACATATTGCTGCTTATGATTTGACTTCTGTGCAATAAATGTTAATGGGCAGCACTGGAGTTACAGCATCTGACTGCCTATATCCTATCCAAATTTGGAGATCTATCCTGTGAACTTGGGTCTGATCTAGCAAATATTTAGATAAGTCTAAGAAGAAGGAGTACTTAATTGCTTTTCTATCTCAAATCAAGGCAGAGCCTTGCAGGACTGAGCTCCCAAAACACGGTCTAGGCTGGATATAGCTTGTTAAACATTTCACCAGTTCAAAATATGGTTCAGGTGAAACTGAACTGATAAATCAATGGCCTATGCTCAGCTATGCCAAGTTTTTAAGTGTCTGACAGTCATGTCTGTACCTGTACTGAGCCTATTTGCAAACGTTCCTGGGAGGTGAGTAATAGAGACTACTAAAGCTGGCACAATACTTTCCACTTACTTAGATTTATCTCAGCTATTTTCAATATAGAAGGTCAGAAAACACAGCACAAATTCATGAGATGCAGTAGCAGAAGAGACAGGGCATATATGTCTGGTAGAAAGAATGGAAACAGTCTGCATAGACCGATGGCTGTAGTTGTGATCATAACACAGATTTCAGAAACATACTTCTCTAAACCCTTTTCCTTCCCAATTTATTTTTGTCTTAGTAAACTCTTTGTACATTCATTCTCCTTTTAAGGTACAAATTTTACAGAAAAAGCTGTTATAGCATCTGTCAGATATGTTACTAATACCACGGGTAGTGAAGTTGTCCATGTAAGAGTCTTATTTTTGGCACTTGGAGCCAACTCCAGTGCTATGACTAGACTGACAGTTGTGCAGGTGAGTCATTATTGTGCAGGTGGCTTTTGTATCAGTAATAGGTGGCCATAGCTACATAGAAAAACAGATGTTTGAGTTCAGTAAATTTAGATGTTGAGATAAATTGGCCTGGGCCATTTTAGGAGACTTGCAAACACAGCGGACAACAAGTAAAATTTCAGTGTGTACGTGGACATGTCCATTTTCAAGTAATAAAGACACCATATAAAATTTGCAAACACAGCAGCATGCATCTCCAAGCACAGCTCTCTTAGGGCTTAAGCCCTCATTTCACTTAGGCCAAAACATAAAGGTGACTTTCTGGAAGCCTCCATTTTACCTACACAAGTTTGAATCTTACACAGACAGCTCAAAACTGCTTACAAACTGCGAGGCACACAAAAAGACCGAGTCAGCATCTTGCTGATCCATGTTCCTATGCAGCATATGTGCTCCACTACCCTGGCATCCTAACAGGCATGCCCATCATTTCCATGGAGCACTTTGCTGCTTCCTTCAGTTCAACTGGAAGCTATATAATGTCACATCCCTGAATTCTGAAAGGGTTTCTTTATGACTTGAATTTATCTCAAAATTTGGCCTTCAGTGATAGAGAACCTGTATTACTTTTTTTTTTTTCCAACTCCTGCCCCAAAACAGTAAGCAAAACACTATATAGGTAATTGTCATATCATATCAGGTGTAATTACTACAAACACATAATAATTAATTACTGTACAATGACCATTCTGAGCTAGATGTTGAACTAATGCAAAACCCTTCAGTGTCACTGGCGTATCATGGCAAATCAGCTGCAGCTAACAGTCTTGTTATATTTTGGATGTAAAAGTGTGTGATGTATGAAATGCAAGTAGCTGAACACCCTTAGTAGAGAAGTAAAGGTGGTTTTTACTTCACAGAGAGATATAAGCAATGGTAAGATAAGAATATCACAGGGAACCAGGCTGTGAGAGGTAGATTTCTCCAGACCAGCATAGAACATGAGAAAGGAAAAACCAGAGGTGGAAAAAGAACTCATCAAAAAGCTTTTATTTTATTTTCTAAATATTTGTGCAATAAGAAGCAGGCTGCTTTCCTGACTAATCAACAAAGTAATAGTGTGTTTATTCTTATGTACGCACATACTAAGTGCACATCTTACTTATAGTGAGATACTTCTATATTGATTCCAGACAAGAATGTTGTAACTTAATTTACCCTGCCACCAAATTATACCCTATAAAAGGACACACAATTCAGAATGAAGCTGACACTTCCTCCACAAATAAAGGATCTCATGTGGTGTAGAACTTTGTGTGCATGGTTTGTGAGTCCATATAAGCCAGACACTGTATTTATTACAGGCATCCGAGTGCTTATGCATTTTACTTCTGTTGTAACTGGATAAAGTACAGTAACAGAACTGTGAACAGCATATTGCCTGTATCTCTGGTGACTGAACTACCTACTAGGCTATATATTCATGCTCCCTCTTGGTCTCCCTTTGATTTAATCAGTCTTGACATTGTAAAATGGAGAAGAGTGACTGCATCAAGACCCTAGATTTAAGGAGTTCTCCTGGCAGAGGGGAGCATTTGCATAGGCGTCCCACATTACATCACTTACAAAAACCATGAGAGTGTGCACCGACTCTGACCTGCTGTCCTTTTCCCCCCTCTTGTTTTACAGCCCTACTTCACAACTGGCTTTCCCGGAACATAGCAAACAAAAAGGCCCATTCTTCAGTTTCTGAAGTTCTCTCATGTACCCACTGCTACAGCAGAGCTGTCCTTTGCAATGTCTTTTCTGAACATACTCCGCACCTCGTTAGTCTTCTCTGGTGCTGAGACCTCTCAGCACAAAAAACTGTAATTGTTACTAGTGTTGCATAGAGGGGAATGATGCATTTTACTATACTCTTTGCAATGAAGTCTGTTTTTCTATCTGCATGCAAGCCTTTTGGGCACTGCCACATTAAATTAATAAACTGCAAAAAATGGGAAGGCAGTGTTTGTTAGGGTGGATGTATATGTATATTGTTAGGAGGAGTATATGCAACACATACAGATACATAAACTGCATCCTTCATTCTTGTTTAAAATGGATTACAGTAACTTCGATCATCGTGGACTGGCAATTGAATGTGAACTGTCAGTGCAACTTTGAAATTAAGGGAGGACATACAGTCTTTGGCTGCTTAACCACAGGAATATTAAGCAGAAGTAAAAAAAAGTATCATGTATGTGAGGCATATGTGAAACAGTCACTGGGATTAATCTTTGCTTTGCACTATGCAAGGATTCAGATTGAATGATCTTTTTTGTCCCTCTTGGCCATGAAGACTTTGAAACAGAATTTTTCAACTTGAAACATTTCCATAAAGCTTCCTCCTCATTCTAAATATACAAGAAGTTACAGTAGGGATTGGAAGTGGTGTCTTTCTTCCAGTTGTGGAATACATTACTCCCTTCAGCCTCAAATCTTCTGAACAGTTTCCTTCCCAAGAGTATCCCACACAAACTACAGTGTAGTCCTTCAATAAGGACCCCGTTACTAACCTCTGTTCTCTTTAAAAGTTTTTTATATCTATTTCCTGCCTGAATTCCTCAATTTCTTCTGCAAATGTATTAATTATCTAAGCAGATAATTAATCAAAGTTTTACCTCTTTTTAATAAAAGGGAACTTAAGTCCACTGGCTTCAGCATAAGGCTTTGAAGATATGGGTTCTGTTCTGAATTTGCTCAGAAGTGGCA
The DNA here is from genome assembly GCA_008711295.1 of Anarhynchus alexandrinus. NCBI lineage: Eukaryota > Metazoa > Chordata > Aves > Charadriiformes > Charadriidae > Anarhynchus > Anarhynchus alexandrinus. The sequence continues at coordinate 2,790,349 of VUYV01000019.1, forward strand.
GACGACTTGATATATGTAACTAACCTTTAAAGGGAGTGAATAATCCCTGCTTATCTTTTACTCTGCTGCTGTGTTAGGGTCTATTGACATCAAATTGAGCTTTTTGTTGCATGTGGTCCATGAAGTTCCCATAAGAACTTTGCGTAAGACCTGGCTTTGTTTACACACACACTAGTTAAAGACAGACAGAGCCAAAGAACAGCATTTAATGTTTATTAAGCCTTTGCAAAAACACAGACATTTTTCAGTCAACTTGAAATTAATTATTTTAGTCAAATTCAAGTATTTCTTGCACATCTTGCTGGATTGGCACAAGCAGTAGAGGCAGCAGCATGAGCTGAAAGCATTGGCACTTACAGCACAGAATCAGAAGGCTGAAGCTGCATAGATTTCAAAGGTTGTGCTATAGAGAGAACTTAATGTATCAGATATGGTAACAAACTACAGGCAGTTTCACCTTCACTGCAGTATGAAACTGGTTATTTTATGCTGTGTTACTGGATGGTTGTTTCTGGTGTGAAAAAGACAGAGGCCTTCTGGTGAATTTTCCAAGCCTAGAAGGATGTATTTCACATACCAGTAAGCACAGGAGGTATATTTGCATAAAGGATTTGCAGTAGAAAAAATACATATTTTATCAAATTCAGACTCTACATCTCCACAGATATCCAGAATAACATGAGGCTGGAACTGCACCTGATATAAATGTCTTCTCATCCCATTTGCTCTTACAGAGGACCCATGACATGAAAATATCATCTGAATGTATGCCTAGTAGCTATTGGCAGTGTGTTCACTCCTTCCTGAGCACCTCCATGATGTATAATTCTGTTCATCTTTCTGGTTATGGAAATCTGCATGTTCAGCTGGCAAAAAGATCAGTGCAATTCCTTGCAACAGTCATAAAGCCCATATGACTGTTTTTGAAAGGGTCGTGGAGAGACAATAGGAGAAGTCTCACCCATGTTATTTTCTTTTTTTTTTTTTCCCCAAGAAATTACTGAATTACTAGAGGAAGCAAACAAAAGTTTATACATATATCAAATAGAGTTGGGCTAGATGACCTGGGCTGGACACCCAGAGGTCCTTTCCAACCTCAGCTGTTCTGTTATTCTGTGAAATTAATCTTCGAAGCGAAAAAATTGTCAAGAAATAATAAAGTCTCTAACAATTGAGATGTTAGGTCCTCAAACTTAATTGACAGAGGCAGAAAATCTTTAGAAGGTGCATTAATATATGCACACTGAGAATTTGTCCACAGCTTCATTGTTTTGTATTATGTGGGTCTGAAATATTTGTAAGACCAATCAGTGCTCGTAATTAAAAGAAAAAAAAACCCAATTTTTTAATGTGAAAAGGGACTTGCATTACTTATCTGTCAGGTACCTTAACATGAGAAACAGAGCAAGTGAAAGGATTTTGCAGAATCTAAAGTTTACTGACATATAAGAGCTACAGGCTTTCATTACATGAAAGAACTGTACTTCAAGTAATAGAAATATGGAGAGAAACTCTGAAGCCCACAGTCAGAGAAATTTGAAGACAAAGCAGGATTTAGCTCAAATTCCCAAGCAAAAAGCTAGTAGCACAAAAGCATACAGCAATAAAGCACAGCTTGTATAAGCTTTTAAGCTGTTTAAAATAGAAGATGGATCTTCCATTCATTAAATACTCCTGCTGAAGAAAAGCATTAGCATTACACAGATCATGAGAATAGTTCTAAATTCTTGATTCACCTGGGGATTAAGTTTTACCAACTATACTCATGCAGAAATATTTTTTGCACTGAGTTGCAGCAGAACATCACATATTGCTTACAGCAAACCAACACCATTTTACTATATCAGTCTCTCTGTGATATAATTATTCTCCAGTTCCCTTCTCCAAGTGAATTCTATTAAACATTAAACACTTAAGGCACAAGCAGAAATAAAAATAAATAGCATCTGTAAAAAAAAAGTCAAATACTTAATTAGCACACCTTGCCTGAAACTTTTAAGTCTCACTGAATAGAACAGACTTTAAAACACTATTCTGATCCTAAAAATATCAACTACTGAAATTGCTTCTTTATCCCGAGGACTTTATATGCACAATAACAATTTAACAGCTATAGCTGTCTGAAACATCTATTCACTCATCTCTCATTTTGTAAATAGATAGATAAAATGCAGTTAGTTCCTCTGTACATTTCTACTTCTACTGGGACACCCAGCATCAGGACCACCCAGTTCACACTGGGGGATTCACGCAACAACACCCACTGAATTGCTCCCATAGGGATATGTAAGATAGACAGCAACCAGGGGAATTCAAACTTACCAAATACGAGCATCTACAATGAAGCTATCTACACAGCAGCCAGTCACCTGAGACTCTGTTGTCGATGGAAAGAAACACAATGCACTATTCACCATACCCTAAAACAGATGTCTAAAACTGCCTGTTTTCCTCCACTGACTGTAAACAGCGCTTAAACTGATTAGCCAAGTTGCAGATGTCCACACTACAGGTGTCGAAAGTCAATTAAAATGAATTCCACCTTAAGATCAGAGGCAGGTGTCCTCTTCCAGGTCTGCCAGCGCAGCTGAAGATGGAATTGCAGTGACTTGTCTATTCTGAGAGGGAAGCTACCTTCTCCATCTGTCTGCCAGCAAAACAGACTGTAGAAGCAGCCCCCCTGCCATCTACCCTCCTCCCATCTGCTGTAGTCCTGTAGTCAAAGCCATACGGGTACCTTGCACCACTCTTGACAACTGGGGTATACTAAACAAGTTGATTTTACCTGCAATAGATTGCGCAATGCTTGCATGATCCCGTTCCCAGTCTGAGCTAAGTAGCATTGGGCTCCCACAGTGACAAATAATTGTAAGTGATATATTAAGTAGTACAGCTGCTGGCCAAAGCAATGTATGTTTATAGCCTAAGGAGGCTTTGGTTTGCTATTTCGACAAGACTGAGGAATTCAGACATTCCTCAAAGTGTTCTATTATTATTGTAACAAATAGGGTTGAGTCTTCTCTTTACAACCATCATCAAGATGGGTTAGATCAGATATTGTTTCAAGCTTACAATTTAGTAACATAAAAACCCATTCTAATAAACCAAGGGCTCCTTTACGAGTCTGATTTCAACTTACTGCAATCACAGAAATTTGCACAGTTCCTGTTCAAAGATACATATGCACATTAAAAAAATACTGATCAGCACACCTGTATCCTTATCCTCAGTTGACAAAGCAGGTCTGTAATTAATTTTCACCTTTTCCTAGTCTCTGATGTGTAATTATCCAGTGTCTTTTATGAACAGGAATGTTTAAAAGCCATTTGAAGAAGAAATTGAAGTTCCTTATATATAGCTGGGCTCTTTTGAGATGGATTCTGGCATTCACATTACCCTCCTTCCCATGCTCTTTTTCTTCAAAATCTTAATTGTATCTTGAACATAATGAAACAGTAGAAAAGAGTGAAGGTGTCAAGACTACCGTGTACTCTTCAATACTTTGACCCTTGCAGGGCAAAGGAAGAAAATGTTGACAGATACAGCAAAAGCTCACTGCAGTGTTCAGTTAGGTTCCATTGTGCAGGAGCTGCTTATGACTGATGCTTCCCCCAGGTGCGAATATGCAGCATCCACTCTGACCAAAGTTAATTATCTTTATTGTCCCAGTTAAGATAAAAGATGAAATATATTGATTTCAGGTTTGTGCATTCTATGAAATAATTAATTTGCTACATAGATTTTCATGTAGAATAAAGCAAATTTGCCCCAACAGAGAAGTGGTCCCTACAAACACAGCACTTTCATTTTCTCTGAATAAAACATATTCAATGCCACTTTCTAGATAAGAAATTAATTAAATTTTGTTCTGCAAAAGCAATCTTGCACTGATAACAATTGTCAAGATTGACAACTGATGATTTAATGTTCTACTCCCCTTTTTGTAGCAATTACAAGTTGCTTGAAAATTAAATTACAGTTAATATTTCTCCCCAGTGAGGCAGTCTGACATGATGTGCAAATGCTTACACTGCCCTGTAAGTCAGTTGTTCCCAGAAGAGATGGGCTGGCAGCATGAAAATAATTAAATGCCAATATACAGTTGGCCTCTTCTATGAAAAATAAGCAGGCACAAAGACAAACTGTTCCACTGCTTATACTAACTAACAAATGTTGAGATGACTGTTTAATCTAAACACAGCAATGAGGCTGCAGTGCAGTTTACTGACTTTCATAAACTCAGTTTAACAGTTTAGAATGTGTTCAGAACTAAAGTTCTTATTTCTCTGATGATTCTTCATCTGCATTGACCTTCTCTCTTTGGAGCCACATAAATGCTGACTTTGCTGTGCCATCTCCACTCTGTTGGGAAAAGCAAATGAAGGTAGCCCAGACAAAGCCACAGAGCCCAGTGTAAGCTGTTCGCAGGTAAACAGGGATCAAAATGAAGTTTGACAGCTGTGTTGGAAGGAGAGAGAGCTCAGTTAGTGCTCCAGGAATTGTTAGGCCTTACACCTACACACCCAGCAACTCCACTGACTTCTCACTGGGTTAGATATACTACTAATGCATCGGATCAGGTTTTATGAGAAAGAAGGGCTCACTGAGTTACCCTAAAAACTCACCTGCACAAAAGGCCAGTACATCAGTCCCGTCTGAAATGAAAATGAATCATTTGTTATTCTTACGGACTTCAACCACAAAGATTAATTTTTTCTTACCACATTTAGCAAAGACTAGAACATATTTAAGTAAAGTTAATAAAAGCTGTTCAAATGTAAATTAAGTTGCTTAACTTACAGGCTGCAATATTAAACTTCTAATAATTTTCATGAGCCTCTATGCTAGGAGTTTCTCAAACACATTATTCTAACTCATTTTAAATACAAAACTCTAAGCACAGTTGAGTCTTCATAGTCACCTGACACCAGATACATAACCACATTTACCAGATGGGTGAACAAATGTCTAAATATGTGAACATTTGTTGCAGCCATGAATGAAAAATACCACTGAACACTATTTATTTCCCACTTGCAATGCTCCTTCTAGTTACTCATACATGTAAGGCTTTTTTTCAAAAATCAATGGATAATTTACTCATAGAACATAAGGTCAATAGAAACCTTATGTTTTGATAGGATATAGTGGGCACTGTTTTTAGAATCATCCTCCATAGGAATAAAAATAATCCTTTTCTATCCTATATATATATATAGTTCCATAGTGTGAAGAGAAATTCACATTACATCACAGTTTCTCCTTCTATGATATTTTTTCTGCTAATCTTTCTTCTCGTGCCTGAGAAATCTTTAAAATTCTTACTTTGCTCAGCTCTGAGGTAGCATGGATAATTTTTTCCTGTGAATATAGAAATGCAAACCAAACCCGGCTATTTATATCAAAGTCTTCTTAAAACAAGGGATTGTGTTTCTGAAAGTGAGAAGACTGTCACTGAAAAGTACAGGGTGAAAATGATTCTTAAATAAAGATGTCTCTATAACTAGTGATTTTAACAGGTGTTCATGTAAGTGTTGTCAACGGCATTACTAATTAAACACTGGTGTATGGGTACTTCTTAAGATAAAATGTAGTACAAACTTAATCAGTGTTGTATTGTAGGGCTCTCATTCAAACCGAGTTGGGTGCAAGTGTTACATATATAAACATTGTACATTTTTTAAATCGCATAATTTCACCCATCTGGCAGCAGTGCCTGCTGCAGACTACTCTGACTTCAGGTGACTGCTGGTACTCAAAGCTTCCCTCTTACACATAATTAATTAATGAAGTGAGAGAAAGGCCGTTGGAGGCAAATATTCAAATATTTTATCCTTTTTTTTTTTTGCTTAGCTGGGAGATAAGCAAGTTGCTTGCCTCACCTTATATGTATTCCAAAATTTCTTTTTACAGTCTGAAAAGATGTCCTCTTTCTGCTGAAGGATGCTCATACCTAGTGGCAAAATATTTACAACAATCAGAAAAATTGCAAAAATTAAATGTTCGCTTTTTTGAATGATATCCCAAACTCTTCTCAAAACATATTACAATAGCTTTGAAAGAAAAGCCGATATCATTACAAGGAAAAAATACCATTTCAGCTACCTAATAGTGCTACATCATGTCTCCTCACCTATTGACGTGGGTCTCAGTGTTGATGCCATAGATTAAGTGCAATATACTGTATAGGCGGTATATCATATCTGTTCCACTGCCACCTAATTCACCGGTGGTATGGCAGTGGAACAGATAGGGTGAAAGTACCTTTTACATCCATAAGGAAGACAGAATAAGGCATTCTGCACATTGTTGAATTGCCAGAAGTGGCTCAGATCCTTGAAGGAGTTTAGGTGCCTACAGACCATTGAAGTCAATGGAAAAGGGCACCTAATTTTTTTTTTTTTTAAATTTTGGCCACAATAAATGTGATTTTTTTACCTTCACAAATATCTACATCAAATCCAAATTCTAGAGTTAACAAGCAGAACAGTTTCAAAACCTACTTGCTTAACCCTCCACATCCAGTGTTCCAAAATTTTAAATAAATTCTAGTTGATTTAAACTCCTCTTGATTCTAGGAAAACACAACCTCACAACAGGCTCCCATCGTTAAACTGAAGATCAAGAGAAAAGCAGTATGACTTGGAATTATATTAGGCACATGTAAACTGGAAATAAAGTCACTGAATGAATTTCCATCACATGAAATATCGTAAAGGGTTCAAAATAATAAACGCTTTAAATGGCATTTCATGGGATGATAATCTTCAGGTGTCAAATTAAGACTACGTCTTTCCAAGAGATGTAGCAGGTCTTCAAAGATCACCCACCTTAACTGGAAGATGTGACCTAAATTAAGCAAAGGTATTAGACAACACGCTTTATTGAATCAATCTAAAATCAAAAGCTATGCATTCGCACATACGCAGAGGCCCAAAGTAGCTTAGTCCAACTCAGGTATCTTTCTAGGTATTTGCATGCCATGAGGTTATCAGTATCTCTCAATGGATACATTATTTTTCTATTACATCATACTGCTACCCAATTTAGGGATTTTACCATCCCTTTTGTGGTCCTTCAAATCCTTCCGGTCCTTGGGCAATTCTCTGCTTACATTCTGACACAGGCAGATAGGATTTTGAGAGTAAATATCTGTTGTGGTTTAACCCCAGCCAGCAACTAGCACCACACAGCCCCACAACAGAAGGTTCCTCCGAGAGACCGGGCAAGGTAGACAGCTGTTTAATTTCCTCCGTTTCCACAGTGGCTATACCAAAATCCGAAACCGCGACAATATCTGATGTTTGACTTCTTCCTTCGCTTTGTTTCTCTTCAATCACAAACTGAATTGATTTCCCTGTCAGGGTGATAAAACACAGATCTCCCAATACCAGGCAAAAAGAGTACCCATCCTGCTCTTCTTCAACATCAAGTTTAAGTTAAATAAGAGCCTTGTTTTAAACTAGTCTCATCTATTATTTTTCTTATTCCCTCATGTTTATTTTTTAAATAGATACTAGTCTTCTCTAAAGTCTCTTCTTATTCATTAGCTTTTGAGATTATACATTAGTAGTATGCTGTATTTCTATATACAAGAAGATGGTACAGCTTAGTTGCTGAACTATAGTATTTCCTGACATTTACAGTTAATTGTGTTTCAGAAACAGACAGCTGATGTTGAGAGCTGAGCAGAGCAATTCAAGCAGCCGTGGATGGTACAATCCTTGTTAGGTGCTCTGAATTCCTTGTAACTAAGTAAAAGCTACGGGCCTAACCAAGCCCAAGGCAGGACTCCACTTTGGCACAGCACCGCCTCAACTAAAGCCCCGAAGTGCCACGGGAGACACAGCGCCCGCGGCCGGGCTGCCCCACAGCCACACTCGAGGAGAGCTGCCGGCCTTTGCTTGTCCCCCGCCGCTTCCCCAGCCGCCGGCGCAGCTCTGCCAGCGTTTCTGGGGCTGCGGGAGCCGGCCCGCAGCGATCGCCGCCCGGCAGGCCGGTCCGGCAGGAGGTTATCCAGCCACCCCGTCCTACTTGGGGTGAAAAGTCCCGCTTTCGGTGCGGTCTCCAATCTCCGATCGACGCCCCCGGCCAGCCGCTGCTCGGCACGCCCGCCCCCGCCGCCCCGAGATGGCGGTGCCCGGGCGGCGGCGGCACTCACCCGTGTAGAAGGCGAGGACGGCGACGGGGGCGCCGAGGAGCTGGTCGCAGAGCACCTTACCGAGGACGGCGGGCGGGCGGCGGCCGGGCAGCGCCCGCTCCAGCGCCCGCAGCCAGACGTAGCTGAAGTTGCCGTGGAAGGCGAGGGCCACCAGCGCTACCCGCCGTGTCTGCGCCCAGTCGGGCGGCTGTCCCCGCCGCCGCCGCCGCCACAGCTGCTGGGCCGCGTCGCCCGCCGCGAAGAGCCCTCCGTAGAGCAGCACGTTGCATAGCCAGGGGAAGCGGCGCACCCCGCCGCGCAGCAGCGCCCCGGCCATCGCCCGCCGCCTCTTCCGCCCGCCGCCGCCGCCTCCTCCTCCTCCTCCTCCTCGCGGGCCCGCCCGCCGCTGCCGCCCTCGCCATCTCTGCGGTCCCCGCTCCTCCTCAGGGCTCCCCCGCCCGGGGTGCCACCTCCGCCGGGCCTGCCCCTGCCAGGGAAGGCCGGCACCCCACGCACGGCGTGCCCCGTGCTCGGCCTCCCCGCGGCCGCGCCGCTCTCCGGTGGGCCCGCGGGTGACAGCTGGGCGCCCGAGCTTCGGTTCGTGGGGTTATGTTTCAAGTGACTGGGAAGTTCAGGGTCACTCGGAAGAAGTAGGTCACTGTGTCTCCTGGGCTTTGGTCCAGGTGTACGGTGGAGGCAGTGTGCAGTATTGCTGCAAGCATTAAGATGCAAGCGGAAACTAGGCACTGTTTGCTTATTATCTTTTTAATTATCTCCTTGTTGCTTGCTTACATGAGTAGGTTATGGCTTTTTCTTTTCAATTTTGCTGTTTTTGCAGCCTGGTTTCAGTGACCTCACTGAGCAGGGCTGATGCACACCTGCGGTTCCACCTCTTTGCCCTCCCTATTGAGACCATTTGAGGAGAAAGCCGGAGCGATGTGCGTTTACGGAAGACACTCGTGTACGCAGCTTTGCCCCCGCAGAGCCGCACAGCGCTCCGTGCAGCGACCGCTCGGCTCGGCACGCTCGTGCCCCGCGCGGCTGCCCGCGGCCGCGGAAGACAACGGGCGCGCCCGGGAGCGCCCCTCGGTCCCGGCGACGGGCTCGGGCTTGGCTGAGGGAACCACCTCCAGGCAGGAGGTGGTAGTTCACTCTGTGTCCTGATAGTAACTGGGGTGAAGGCGTTTGAAACGATGACGAAACCTTGCAGGAATGACTGGCGACGGGCACGGGCAGCGGGTAGGTCGGAACAGCGCAATGGCAAAGTGCAGCGCGGCGCCGGGCGGCGCTGAGCCAAAAACACAACATCGGTGACGCCTGAACCTGTGCTATTGAATAATATAAATGGCGCTGAAAGAAAGAGGAGTATGTACCGGAAAATAGCTCCCGCCTGAAAGAAAAGAAATAAAGCTCTGGAAAACGGGGTTTGGCTCCTCGGGGACTGCCTGGCCGACAGGAGCCCGCAGGCGGGTGCGTCCTCCTCCCCCGGGGCTCCTCCCCGTGCTCTCCGCGGCGGGAGCCGCACTCGGACCGGCGGGGCGGGGCGGCCCGTTGCCCGGGACGGGTGTCGCTCGGGTCTCCCCCGAGCCTGGAGGAAGCCCGCTCTTGGGCCGTAGGTGGCGGAAGGGTTTTGATGCCGCCCTAACAAGCTTCCCTCGGCCGAGCTGACGACACCGGGGTGACGGCCCAGAGGTCTGTGAAGGCTGGAGCCATGCAGAACCCTCCCGGGGCACCGGGCCGCCGCGGGGCTTCGAACCCGCTACCCAGCGCCTCGGCGCAGCTCCGGCCCCTTACTCCGCTCCCAGATCGCCGCGCGGACTGCGCATGCGCCAGTACCTGTCACCTCCCCGGCCGTTCTCCGGGACTGTTCCACCAGCTGGAGCTGGGGGGGGGGCGGAGGGAAGGGAGCGGGCTGCGCTCTCCCCAGCCCGCCCTGTCACGGCGCGCGTCTCCGCCGCGCCTTCCGCAGTGCCGCTGCCCCGGATCCTCCCCGCCCGTCTGCCGCGGTGGTCTCGGCGACGCGCGCGCGGGGCGGGCCTGCCGCCGTTCCCTAGGTGAGCGCGTTCCCCGCCCCTCCCGCTGCGGCCTCGTCAGCGCTGCCAGCGTGGAGCCGGCCGGGGCTGAGGCGGAAGTGCCCGGCGGGGAGGCGGCGCGCACCGGGGACCCCGCCGGCTATGGACGCCTCTATGGAGAAGGTCTGCGGGGCGCACGGGTGCCGGGCTGGCGGGGGAGGGCTCCGGCGCACCTGCGGGCGGAGGGGTGCTGAGGCGCCGCGGGCCCTGAGGGGCGAGCGGGCCCTGGCGGCCGTGTGGCTGACGGGGCGGTGGGGCCGCGGGGAGGCGGCCGTGGTCAGCGGCGGCTCGGGGCTCGGTGCGGCACTTCCCCTGCGCCTTGGCCGCGGCGGTGTGGCGGCTCCGCCGAGGGGGACTGTGCCGCGCGGCCTGGGTCAGCTCTGCCCCAGGGAGCGGGAGGCACCGGCGAAGCCCACGGGCCTGCCCCCCGCCCGCCCCCCGGCCACGGCGCTCGGCCTTCCTCCCTGTGTGAAACGCCGTCTGTTCCTGTGTCCCGGGGTCCCGGATCTATAAAAAGTCTGAATAGCTATCTGGAAACGCTTTAGGAATGGGGTTTTTTTGGTTTGCTTTCCTAAAAGGAAGATGGAGCTTATTTCCTCGTGTTGTTAGTCTTTAGCAGGATAGTAGAGAGAATACTACTTGACCTTTTTTTAATTTTATTTGTTTTATACTGGAAGTGTTTGCAGTCCTGTGTTTGCGCTCTTCTGTCCAATGTACTGTACAAAACAAATATTGATTCTGTAATACCATAAGTGACTGACAAAACTTATTTTGCCCTTGTCACTGTGAGTCAGTCAGAATCCGGCAGAGTAACCTGGGACCTGCCACACTTCTGCTGGCTTTCGTGGCACCTGCTGTGCTTCAGGAGGCCTGCCCTAGAAGTGAGGATGGGATGGTTGCTCACACATACCTTATAACCATTGTTGTATGTCTTTAAGGACAGTATACGTTTGAAATAATTTATACTTTATGTGCTTAAGAGATGTTAATGCATCCTTGCATCATTTACTATATGCAGCATGTCCAGTTTATGTAATCTTTGGAATTGTATAGAGAAGTTTGAGTGATATGTGTTCTAGTAAAGTGAATTGTAGGGAAATTCAGGAAGCATCTGATGTGGTTAATGAGTTGGTAGCAAAATGGTTTGATAAGTTATAATCCACATGAAGAATAGAGTGTTAAGGAATATTTGGTAGTCTTTAAAAGCTTAAGTTCTTTACTAGGGCTGAAAAAAGTTACAGTCACTGCTGCTTGTTTGACATACATATATTGGTCTATGTTCTGTATGCTAGTTTGGAATATGGGCTTTATCAACTGGACTCAAACAGAATAATGGTACAATATGCAGTTATTTAAAGAAGGCACATCAGTACAGGGCAGATGTTTTTCCTATAGTACTGACAAAGTCCTTATAAACTTTGTTGGACTAGGTTATCATAAGAATAAAAACATTATGTAAGAATTAAATACCTAATTTTCTTAACAGAACAAAAGTTCATGTTTTGGTTATTTCTATTCTTGATGTAAGGAATAATCTGTAATGGTGAGGGCCCTGCAAAAACTTGCATGTCTGATTTTTCGATATATGCAAATAGATGTGTAAAAAGAGGTATCGTTTGTTTTACTTCCTCTCTTGTTTATCATGGCTTTGTTCCCCATGTATGATAAAAGCTGTAGTTCTCTGTATAATAACATGCCACAATACAATTATTGTCTTGTAGCCACTTAGCAGTTAGTATCCTCCTGAAATACTCTTTGGTTAAGATTGCTGTAAATCAGTATGATCTGCACTTTATCTAGTCTTGAGCACGATACATAAGAAGTCTTCTTCCTAAGCAAATCTGAAATTCATCCGAGCTGGGATATGTTTATCCTCAGAGAATGTGTGTCCACTTATCTTGTGCTTATTTAAGCATTATCATAATACATCTGAGACTTTTATTCGAACCATGGATTCTTTCCTCCTTATGTATTTATACATGTAGCTTATTAGGATGTCAGTGATAAGTACTTTTTAACTTGTATTAAAATTTGTCAAAATTTTGTAGTTTTGATGATGAAGAAGGCATTTTGGTAGAATCACCTAATTAGCATGGTGTCATTGAATGACTACAGGTTATTGCAAATGGAAAATGATTTTTTTAGCATATGAGAAACTTCCCAAGAATTGAAAACATTGCATGACAGGATTGTGAGGAAAGCCGCTGTAGAATCTGACACACAGATGTGCACACCAACGATCTCATCTTGCAAATTATCTTTGTTTTACCAGACAAATATTTTGGGGTTTTTTATGTACTAATATTGTGTGTCATAAGTGGTATAATTAGAATGAATTTTATCTGAAATCCAGGCAATTTTTTGGGGGTGAACTTCAAATTTAAGTTCTTCTGGAAGCCTGTGTTACATTTCAGAAGCTTGGCTAACAGATCTGTGATTTCCACTGCCCTGCCCTTATATTTTGGTAGAGGGGACCTATCTTCTGAAGGATTTTAACATTTTAAGTTTCAAGTTAAGCAATTTCGGTAAAATAGGGCAAATTCTTTCCTTGTAACTTCTTGCAGTCTCTGCAGCAGTGTTTTCCCTAAGCATGAAAAAACTATTTTGGTTTCTTGCTGGGCCTGTGACTTTTTTCTTTTGTCACTGCGTTAATTACCACAACATCCTAGGAACTTTACGGAAAACTCAACTCGGGACAGCAGACCTGCATGCAAATCCTGCTGCACGTCAGGGAAGTGATAAAGATTAAAAAAAGTAAATACCTATAAGCAGAAGCTTTGTGGTGATACAGTAGGCTTTCATTCAAGCCTAACAATCGTGAAGTGACTGCTTTTCTATTTATCTAAAACTTTTCTTAGCCTGGAGAATAAACACACCATTGTTTTGGCTGAAGAATACTGATATTGTTTGAGATTAATTTACTGTTGAGAACAGTTTTTGGCTTTTGATGGTAAAACTTTCTTCTAGACAAATATAATAACGTAGTTGGAAAATGAGGCATACTTCTCATGAAATACATAATGAACTACACCTGTGAGTTTCTTTGCACACACAATAGTTTATGTAGACTGTTTAAAAATCATCCCTTTCTTACGTTAGGAGTACAGCCTGTGCAAATGCAAAATCAAGATTGAAAAGTGTTGGTATATGAAACAACGTTCTCCTTTTTTAATTTATAATTAATGTTCAGTCTTATCACAACTGGAGAATGGCCCCTTATCCTTCCCCAGTTGCCACGTGACTCCAAGGTGTGACATACTGCCTATAAAACCAGACACAGTTTACAGTTCAAAGTGCTTGAAAAAGTAGTAACAGATCAGTTACAAAATAGGGAAGTAACCACAAATCAAACTTACTGCAAGTTAACCTGAGTGAATTGGATTAGCACATTTTGAAGGCAACAGATGATAAATGTCAAAGTAAGGTAGTGAATGTCAGGGTCTTTGAAGGGCTTAAGGAGACAGGAGGTGTCAAGATGCTGAATGGACACCTTGAAGGAAGAAGCCATGGCTGGTGCCTCTTTAGAGCTTGAAAGGACATTGCATGTCTTGTAACTCATCTGGTCAAAGGATCACCTGTGATCAGAGTCAGATCCTGTGATAGCAGGGGAAGGACTGAGTGCAGAAACTAAGGCTAATACAGTATTTAATGCAGCTGTTTTAACCCTCTCAAAAAGTGTGTTGTCCTGCAGTTCAGGAGGCAGTATTCAAGAACTTGTCCACCAGTCTTTTTAAAAACAGTTCAAGAACATGAAAAAAGTATTGTTTATTAATGATTGGATCTTATACGCGCTTGATCTCATTTACAAACAAAACTAAAGCAACGTACTACTTTATTATGGCATGTTACTAAAGTGTGTTCAGAAACCTTTCTTAACTGAATGGTTCGTTGCTGCAACTTTTCCACACCTATTTTTCTTGCTGCTTAAAATAAGTAGATAGTCTTCTGCTTCCCACCTCCATGCCCTTACTGATGTGAGCAGAGGAGGAAGCATATATAAAATTCAGTGTGCAGCAGTAAAAGGATTTTTTTTTGCTTCCCATAATTCAAAGGAGAAAATAAGTTGCTGCGTATCCACTTAGCAATTGGAAAAAAACAGAAGAGATTAATTTACCAGTTAAACCCACATCAGAATTCAAAGACTTCCTGTATTTCATAGGGTTTTATGGAGCTTAGTGTAACTTTTTAGGTCTTTTAAAACTGTATTTTATGTATTTATTCTGCCAGCTTATTGGCAGAGGGGTTGCATGCACTAGTAAGTGAGACAGGATGAGTCACAAGGTAAGCATGTGCAGGTTTTAACATCTGATGTAATTCTAGCAGGTGAATTTTGTCTTAGAAACAAACAAAAGCAGCTCAGAGCCCTTTTTGTAATGCCTCACCATCTTGCATCCTCATGTACAACAGATATGTTTGAGTATTTGCATGTGATGCGGAGGAAGGTTCAAGCAAATAACTGCCTTCCAGACATTGATCGTGTTTTATGGCAATCTGAATTAAAGTCTGTGTGATAGTCACAATCAGTAAATTATGTCTAGTCAATTACTCCCTTAAAGGCTTCCAGGAGCAAAACGTTTGTTTGTTTGTTTGTTTTTGTAAGGTTTCTTTTCAGAGTTTCTTTGATGTGGTGCAACTCTGGGAACCACTGAAAATGTATGGAAATATTACCAATGATCATATTTAGATTTTTCTTTTAGCTATATATATTGTATTCTGAGTACCAAATGCTTGCAGTGTGTGTATTTTTTTTTTTATCTCTGTGATCAGGTCTTGAACTTTTTGTATTTGTACTGCTTTTTCACTCAGTGCTTCATTAAGTTGCGGTCCGCATAGCCAGTGGCTGTTGTAGAAACCAGAAGTGTAAAAACCCATTTATTGCTAAATGCTGGGAGTTCTTGTGGGAAAATATTTCTGAATACTTGCACTGTTCTTTTGTTCTTCCCCCAAACATTTGTTACTGGCCACTTCTAAAGCAGCAGAATACTGAGAGCTATCAATCTTCGTTTGATCCAGTGTGACCATGCCTGGCTACTGATTCTTTCAGCCACCTACCACTTGCTATAATATGAGTTTCATCTCTAAATATTTTTGTAAAAATAGTCTTTGAACATATGGTAACTCTCAACTTAATTTTTTTTTCTTTCCTTGATCAGTCCTCCAGATGAAAATAGTGTAAAATCCTCATGTAAATTAATCCCACTACCTTCTGTGATTAAATTTGCTTTTGTGTCTGCATCTGCATGAGCAAACGTATTTCCCTGTGTTGCACGTGTGCAACAATCGCATGTATTCCAGTCAGCAATGATGGAAAGTGCGTGCAGGCCTTTAGGAATACTGTTTCTCAAATATTGTAGCAGACAAGGTATTATATCCATGCAGTGTGGATAATGTAAGTTTAAATATTAAACTTGTTTGGGGTTTTTATTTTTTTTTATTAAACAACCACCACCCCTCCCCCTAGCAGCCCCCCAACCTTAGCAGCAATCTAAAGGGTTAACTACTTGAGGCTTTGTTATGTGGGCCAATCTTTTGAAAAAGGATTGATGTTGAATTTATGGAGGCTGTGCTTACAGTACATTTGGGAAGCAGAGGACGGGAGAAGAGACTTTGTAACAGGGTTACCTGGGTATCTTAGGGTTTTTTTTTTCTGTCTAATGTGATGGGTCTTATCAGTGGTGTTTCCTTTGTATTGGGGTATATTTATTTTTCAAATACAGTTTAATATCGATCACTATAGGTAAATCAATCTCTGCCAGATGATACCTGTTACATTCTCTGGAAGCTTCTAGATGGCATCTAATCCTTAAATGGATAAATGTTGCTGTCCGAATATGTTGTGTCAGTGTCACAAGCTTCTGCCAGGCTTCTTGGGTTAAAGTTCATAAAAGAGACTTCAAAGCAAAAGCAGTTCTTTGGAAAATACTACTTACTCATCTTTGAACTTGTCACTGGTTCAGGGGAAATAAGTTCAATGATTTTTAAAGCTTTTCCATCCTAACAGGCACTTTAACAAGTATCTATTGTTATCTGGTTTCAGCAGTGTAATGAGGATTTTTGACCTGTTTTGTGTAGCTAGAGGGTTTCAGCTGCTGGAAGATAAACCTTTTCTGCATGTCAGTCTTTCTTAGGCTGCCTGCTGCAAGTCACTTTTACTCATTTGTCTAGTTAAAAGGCATCTCTCTAATAAGTTAAGATTAAAAATTGGTTTAAATGTACTAGAAGTAGGAAAGAAATAGATTTACAAAAGTATTTGGATTAGGTGTTTTCTCATCTCTTTTGAAAACTACTGTTGTAAAAGTTTGACAGGAAAACCTGAATGGGGAAATGGCAGGGAAGAATGCCATTTTGTTTCTGCCTTTGCCAGAGCAGTCTTAAATGATTTCTTATGTTTTATAGGTAAGATATGTTGGGGTTTTTTAAGCTCCTCTAGGGATTATTATGTGAACACGTCTGAATACCTCTTAGTTGAACTGGCAATCTTAAAAAAAAAAAAAAAAAAAAAANAGCAGAATACTGAGAGCTATCAATCTTCGTTTGATCCAGTGTGACCATGCCTGGCTACTGATTCTTTCAGCCACCTACCACTTGCTATAATATGAGTTTCATCTCTAAATATTTTTGTAAAAATAGTCTTTGAACATATGGTAACTCTCAACTTAATTTTTTTTTCTTTCCTTGATCAGTCCTCCAGATGAAAATAGTGTAAAATCCTCATGTAAATTAATCCCACTACCTTCTGTGATTAAATTTGCTTTTGTGTCTGCATCTGCATGAGCAAACGTATTTCCCTGTGTTGCACGTGTGCAACAATTGCATGTATTCCAGTCAGCAATGATGGAAAGTGCGTGCAGGCCTTTAGGAATACTGTTTCTCAAATATTGTAGCAGACAAGGTATTATATCCATGCAGTGTGGATAATGTAAGTTTAAATATTAAACTTGTTTGGGGTTTTTATTTTTTTTTATTAAACAACCACCACCCCTCCCCCTAGCAGCCCCCCAACCTTAGCAGCAATCTAAAGGGTTAACTACTTGAGGCTTTGTTATGTGGGCCAATCTTTTGAAAAAGGATTGATGTTGAATTTATGGAGGCTGTGCTTACAGTACATTTGGGAAGCAGAGGACGGGAGAAGAGACTTTGTAACAGGGTTACGTGGGTATCTTAGGGGTTTTTTTTTCTGTCTAATGTGATGGGTCTTATCAGTGGTGTTTCCTTTGTATTGGGGTATATTTATTTTTCAAATACAGTTTAATATCGATCACTATAGGTAAATCAATCTCTGCCAGATGATACCTGTTACATTCTCTGGAAGCTTCTAGATGGCATCTAATCCTTAAATGGATAAATGTTGCTGTCCGAATATGTTGTGTCAGTGTCACAAGCTTCTGCCAGGCTTCTTGGGTTAAAGTTCATAAAAGAGACTTCAAAGCAAAAGCAGTTCTTTGGAAAATACTACTTACTCATCTTTGAACTTGTCACTGGTTCAGGGGAAATAAGTTCAATGATTTTTAAAGCTTTTCCATCCTAACAGGCACTTTAACAAGTATCTATTGTTATCTGGTTTCAGCAGTGTAATGAGGATTTTTGACCTGTTTTGTGTAGCTAGAGGGTTTCAGCTGCTGGAAGATAAACCTTTTCTGCATGTCAGTCTTTCTTAGGCTGCCTGCTGCAAGTCACTTTTACTCATTTGTCTAATTAAAAGGCATCTCTCTAATAAGTTAAGATTAAAAATTGGTTTAAATGTACTAGAAGTAGGAAAGAAATAGATTTACAAAAGTATTTGGATTAGGTGTTTTCTCATCTCTTTTGAAAACTACTGTTGTAAAAGTTTGACAGGAAAACCTGAATGGGGAAATGGCAGGGAAGAATGCCATTTTGTTTCTGCCTTTGCCAGAGCAGTCTTAAATGATTTCTTATGTTTTATAGGTAAGATATGTTGGGGTTTTTTAAGCTCCTCTAGGGATTATTATGTGAACATGTCTGAATACCTCTTAGTTGAACTGGCAATCTTAAAAAAAAAAAAAAAAAAAAAAAAANAAAAAAAAAAAAAAAACAAAAACCAAACTGTCAATTTATGCAAATTTTCCTCTGAATTTGCATCAAAATGCTCAATGACCTAAAATCTGACATGGTCAAATTTTTCAGTGTTTAGCTTCCCAAACAACTTATTTTCTAGAAGGTAACTTTCTTGTAAGAATAGTGTTGTACTTATCCACTGATTGCTCTCTGGTTTGGTGGTAGGTTGTTTGGGGCGGGGGGTTGTTGGGTTGGTTTTTTCCCCTGCTACTATTATGGCAGAGGGGCTAAGGGTTTTGTTTGTTTGGTTGGTTTTTTAATGAGAGTCTGTACATCATGAGAGCTGACTGTCAAGTCAACTCAACTGAGGATATGGTAATGGGTTTTTTGTTGCAGAAACATGAGTTCTCAGGTGAAGTAAAATGATAATTTCTAAATGAGATTTTCCACTGAAAGACTTGTGATTGTATTTGGGGTATCAATCTATTTTCCATACTCTGTAGAAAGATTAGGGTGTCCCTTTTTGATTTTTGATTTTGTTTTGGGTTTGTGTGTTTTTTCTTGACTTCCGGATAGGACTGCATGTGAATTTTTACATTTAAGGGAATAGTTGAAGTTTTATTGCTGGTGCAGAATGAAAAAGAAAAATCACTCAATTGGGCTGAAGTGGCACATACTTCATTTTCTAGCTAAAGCACTATAATAAGCACTTACTTGAACACCTTGCAGTTCTCTAATCCTTCTTGCCTTCTGATGCTCGCTCTTTCATTATTCATCAGAAAAAGTTCTGACTTAGCTTGTGGAGAAAAAAATTGGATCTATCAATAATAAAATCCACATCAAAATTGAGTTTTCTTTTTGGTTATTTTAGGTTAGTGGTATGTTCTCATTTTGTATATTTCGAGTTTAGGATATTCAGCATATTATTTTTAAATGAGTACACACAGGCTAATTAAATGGATCTGGCTGATGCACGAGCTGGTATTGAGGATGTTGTGGGGGCAGTAGTAAGATAAAAGTTTTTTGGTCTTTTCTTAAAAGTTGTTATCTTTTTCCCTGAAAGATGGTCGACCCTACTCTAGCAGAAATGGGAAAGAATCTGAATGAAGCAATGAAGATGCTAGAAGACAATCAAAGGTATGTGCAAAGGATGACTACAAAAACAATAGCTGTATGTGCTAAGGGGAGGATTATTAATGTTGCTGCCATTAAGCAGGAGACAACTAATTTTCCTAGCAGTTTAAGGTCATATTGTCATTCTGACGCTTACACCCGTACAAATCACCATTGTTTCTCAGATTATGGGATTTTTAAAATAAATGTACGTATTTTTATACATGTTCTGTACTATTCAGAGCAAGTCCAGCGAGTCTGTTTTTTTCAGAGATGTTAGATTTCTTTCCTTATTGATGTGCAAGTAACTTTTAATTGCTGTATATATGAGACTTTTCTGTGAGTTTGACATTTTCTGTTAAAGAACTAAACCCCCCAAACTTAGGAACTCTTTAATTCAGTCTGAGCTAAACTTTTGTGTTGATCTTATCCAATTTATTTATGAAACTGTTGTCAGTGAAATGGATTGTAAACGTGTCAGTATGTATTTCTGCAAGTCAAAGTCAACTACATATTTGATGTTATAAAACACAAACTAAATATGTATTTTATTCTTGTGTCTTTAACTTAGAAAAGCGGAGGAGGAAAACGAAAAGAAGTATGCACGGAAGGATATTCCTGGACCACTCCAAGGCAGGTAGGCAACAACAATTTTTTAGATAATGCTCTTTACTTTTCAGAATCTATAAAATACATGTAACATGTTTGTTTTCCAAGCAACTTCTGTATTAATGCAAACATGAACATTTACCAGGCCAGGAATTATATCAACTTTTTCCATACTTACATAGGGTAAAAAAAAAATTATCATCATACCAACTATCTTCATACTCACACAGGAAAAAGAAAAAAAGATTATTTGTCCTTGGTTACTGAAACTTTGAGCTGTTGGAATCTAATGATGTATTGGTGCCTGTGTTGGTGCAGCTGTGATTGAGACTTAAAGTAAATATGGATAAACTTGTCCTATAGAGTAAAGATTCATTAAAACATCCAGATAAAAGCAAATAACTGAGACTGATAAAGTAGAAAATCTTAAACCCAAACAAACAAAAAAAACCAAACCCACAAAACAGAAACAAAACAACTCCCCCCAACTTTTCAGCACAGATGTCTTAAAAATTATAGGGAGCTCTTGTGCATAAGGCAGCTAAGATCATTGTACCTGAAAACTAAGATTTAAACTGGTTGTAGCCTCTTTGGAGGACGATCCTACAGGAGCCCAAGCTAGCAATTCAGAAAGTTGTAAAATCTATTTGAGTCTCTTGTGTACATAAACTAAACTTGGTTTTGAGTGGAGACACTGAAGTAGCTTTTCTAGGAATAAAAAGCAATTTCAACTGTCAGAGCGTAGGTTCTTACACTACTGTAAATTTTAGTTGGAATTATACAAGTTGCAGTGTTGTGGGTCTTTTCCAGTTTTACCATATTAGAGTGCATCGTGTCAGAAATCTAATGTTGTTTTTGTTTGCCAGAAACTAATATTTGTAGGTAATTGTTTAAGAGATGTACTGAGTTGGTGAGCTGAAGCTGGATCATGTGAAGAGAAACTTGGATCCTTAGCTATAACCTTACTTTGCTGTGTAGCAATAAGCAACTATAACATTGTCAAGTCAAACTTTTCAGTCCAAATTTTCAGATTTCAGTAGATTTTTTTTTTCTGTGAGTCTGAGTTCATACTTATTGAAGTGACTTTCTATAATTAAGTAGGGTTTTGAGTTAATTAGTTCAGCAACCTCATCTTCACGATCTGTTTTTCTGAGAGCAAGGAACTGGTTTTGTTGCTATACTTATCATTCTGTAAAAGTGCAGTGTTGTTGTCATGTCTTACCATGCAGTGTCCCAGGTGGCCTCTTTGTTAGATGCTGGTACTTACCTGTGGTTTCTTGTTGTTGTTGGTTTGGTTTGGGTTGGGTTTTTTTAATGTGGTTTTTGTTTTCCCCTCCCCGGTATGCCAGTGGCCAAGATATGGTGAGCATACTTCAGCTAGTTCAGAACCTAATGCATGGAGAGGAGGAAGAGGAAACTTCACAGGCCTACCGGTAAAGCCAATATGAATTATTGTATGTGGAAGATACCTGATTTTGTTATATTCTGATTATTATAGAACTTAATAACTAACTTATAGAACATTTAAGTGTTTTGAAGTGTAAAGATACTGTGCAACCATGTAACGTCATAAAGGCAACTTACATTATGTAGTGAACCAGAATAATGCATTAGGCTTGGCTTTCTTAAAATTATAAAGCTTTCATTACTAATTACTAAATTGAATTATACAAGGGAATTGTTTCTGAAGTGACAGTTCATTTTGTTTTCTACTTTCTGAAAGTTGTTTTAAGTCTGAAAGTCTTCTAAAACTTTGAATACCAATATTTTTTTTACTATCACTCACTGTAGATTTTAAAGGAAAAAAGGAAATGAAATTTGTTTCCGTTTTTCTGTAAAATGGAAATAATACTAACTAATCTGCAGAAGAATATTGAAAACTAACATTTGGAAAACAGTTTGGAGATTAAAAAAACAAAAACAAACAAAACCCCTCAACAAACTAATGAAAGCTGTGCCTCTAAAGATATTAATAAGTGTCCTGAGTTTTCTCTGCATGAAGAGAGAAAGGTATGTGTTTAATGCACTGTGAAGTCCCAGCACAGATAAGGTGCTCAGTTCCAACTCACACGAGCTGATTGGCTACAGGAGAAGCTGAGGTGTTCCCATAAGCAGCTGGGCCAAAGGAAGTGCAGGTGCTTTTGGCTGCACTGGCGTTTTAGTATGGAATACACAATGGCAGGAGGGTGGCTGTGCTGTACTGTACTTCTCTCTGCTAAATATTGAAAATTGCATGCTGACGGTTTCTGCCACGACAGTAAAAAAACACAAACCTCAAATGACTGTAATGTTCATGACTTGTATTTAGTTGGCAGTTACTCTTTTCTGGCTTGCAGACTTCAAAATGTTGGTGAACAGGGTCACATGGCTCTACTGGGACATAGTTTGGCTGCTTATATATCAGTGCTGGACAGGGAAAGACTGAGAAAACTTACAACAAGGATCCTTTCTGATACTACTCTCTGGCTCTGCAGGCTTTTCAGGTGAGTTGCTGTGAATAACTTATGTATGACTAGGTAGTGATAATTGTTTAAAACTATGTGTGACTGGACAGAGGATGTTAACAAAAGAAACCACTGTGCCACAAACTTACAAATATTCTTTGAAAAGTCTGAAATGTATCACATAATTTAAAAAAAAAAAAAGACTGCTTGATGAATGGTGGGAACTTAGTAACATGGTTGCTATAAAAATCCTTTTATAAGGGCTATATGGTGGAGCTAAGGGCCAAAGTACGGTTGCAGACATACATTTGGTCAAACATTTAACTAAATTCTTGTTTCTTGAGGCATATGCTGTGTTGCTGAGGCTTGGGGTACTTCATGTTTTTAAAAGACATTTTCAGTTAACTTCTCCTTTGCTCTTCCTGGATCTAGTTTATTTTTCCAGGTATGGTAGGTGATGCTACTGAAATTTACAGTACAGTGAAATCTTTCGTAAATGCCTGTTTCATCATGTGGCATAGATAACTTAAACTGTTCCATGGGAGAAGAAGAGCGGAATTCAGCTGTGTGGGGGGGATTCACTGATTATAAATTCCTTTTTTTTTCTCTTCCTGAAGCAACAAAACCCACAACCTCACACTTTCTCCCTCTCATGATACTGTATCTTTCAGGAAAATCTTGCTAGTGCTACTGAGGAGAAGATTTTATTTTATTTTATTTTTTTTAGCACAGTGTAAGATGAAAAGGTAAAAATATAACTGAAGTTAACCCAAATTTAGTTGTTGGAATTACAAAGGATTTTTCTTACCTTGATGGGCTCACCTCTATCAGAATTATTTTATAAATTCAATGATTATGTGTCTTTGACTTAAAGATGGTGAAACCCTGTGCGATGATGAAATTTGAGAAGTTTCAGATAATCCAGCTATTTGGACAAATGTATGTGTATATAGAGAGTGTGTCAGTGGTGTTTCCAAAGGGCATGGCTAACAAAAAGAAATATTTCCGTTTTGAATCAAATATTCAGTAACATTGTGATTTTGCGATTAATGGTGGGTATCGTGTGGACCGTAATCCCCAAAGTTTTGTGACCCACAGGCAACAGCATTGAACAAATACTGTGCTGTGAACTGCTTTGTACTTCTTGACATTTTATGTGGCTATGAGCAACACTAGGGGAATTACCCTTTGTCCGTGTTAGATCACAGAACTGTTGTGTAAAGGTGAAGTAGGTATTTGCATGTGGGTCATTCTGGAGTCTAGCTCTGGAATACTCAGCAGTATTTGTGCATCAAATAGTCTGTGATAACCTAAGATGTTTCAGGGCCTTTATGTAAAGTTGTTGATAAATGTCACTCTTAAATTGTGCAAGACCACTGACTTAGGTGTTGTACAAAAATTCTAGAAGAAAAATCTAGCTTGCTAGTTGCTTAATAATTTGACGTACCTACTACTGTTGCTGTTTCCTTTTCTATAGTTAAGGCAGCTGAGGGATTGCCCTCAATGTGGAACAGTCATGCCTTGTCTCTTCTTTGGTTACTTTATTCCTGTTTCTTGACTATAAGTGTTGATGTGCTGATCTGAGTTTGATTCTTACAAGGGTTAAAAAAAGAGGGGGAGGAGCAGACGCCCACACCCCCATAAGCCGCAAGGAAACATGCCTAGTAAATCAGATTGAAGGCAAAATAGCTGTAAAATCATTAAAATATTCCTGGGGGAAAATATACTTCATTTATGTAACTCACATATTTAAAATATCTGGAAAACTGTCTTGCAGTGTGCTGAATAGATTGTATTAATTTGTGGTCATATTTTCAAACTCTCTAAAATACAAACAATACCGGTAATTTTCGGTATTAAAAAATATCTTGATTTGTGATTTCATAATAAAGTTTGCAAGTTTCTTCCCATTTACCTTATTTCATGTGTCTTATTCCAATTTTACTAACTTAAAGAATGTCAGGTTGCATTCTCTTTAAAATTAGCGGTCCAAAATTCACATATTTATTAAACCCAGGTGAAGCCTTTTGTATGTTTCCTCTCCCACTGTGCTCTTGGTAAGCAAGGTTTTGAACTCTGTGAAGGAAATCCTTAGGAACCCAGATGTTTGTTCTATCTTACTTTATCTCTGAGTCTAAATGAAAATATATACTAGGCTTCCGTCATTATCAAAGTTTCCTTCTACTTTCCTTTATCCTCAGAAAATTGAAGGGTTTTTTAATCTATCTATCTTTGTCCTCTTGTGAGTTCCTTTGCTGGCCAGTGTTATTTTAGTCAGTAAACTGGCTGTTGGTTTTGTTGGTCATATTTACTTGGCTTTTCTTGCAGGTATGAAAATGGTTCAGCGTATTATCATGAAGATGATCGTGAAGGTCTCCTAAAAATCTGTCGACTTGTTATTCACACGCGCTATGAAGATTATACAGTAGAAGGATTTAACGTGCTATATACTAAGCAGCCTGTCATATACATTAGTTCTGCAGCTAGAACAGGCTTGGGCCAAGCTCTCTGCAATCAGGTAAAGTGAATCAGCTGGGGTTTTAGCTGGAAGTAGAACTTACCTGGCTTCATATTGCCTACTTGAAACTTAGATTTTAAAAATATATTCAGATTTTTCCTGCAAGAAACTGGTATTTGCAGTACAGTCTGGTACACTACTGGCAGCAGTCTTGTAAATTGGTTGGGGCCAATGAAAGTTTTCATTTAGATCCATACATCTGCCTGGAACTTCCACTGTAAGAAGTGAAGCTTCTTCCAGATTTTTCCCAATGCCCCTGTGTTGACTGAATACCCCGAGCAACCTAAACTGGCTCTCTCTGCAGCTTTCCTGTTCCTTCCACACAATTGCTTGATCAGTGTTCCTCATGAGCTGATTCCCTTCATCCTCATCTCTTCTTTGCCTTTCTATGGATGTAGCAGATTTTTATAACTCATAAAATTATATACATTTCTAAGGCTTAGGATGATGTGTCTGCCTGTTGAAACACAGTATGAAAAGGGATGTTCTGAAGAATGAGGAATGAGCTTTGGCCTCAAAAAGGTTGATTTTAGGAAAAGCATAACTTAGGTGATTTTGAAAACTTGTTATGTTTCCTTATGGTAGAAACAATAGCGATGTGACTAAACAGCGACACAATGGGGAGTGGGAGGGGAAGGGAGTCTGAGGTGAAACCATACTTTGATGCCAGCCAAATATCTGCAAGCTAGTAATACAAAAATGTTATACAGTGTGTTGGTATTGCTTTATTAATAGTGATTTCCAACATAATTATAAAACATTGGCAAAGGAAGCAAGTCCATACTGGGGGTAACCTCAGTAGCTGTAGTGGACCATAGGTTTAAATTGAAACCATTTCTTTGGAAAAAATACTTTCAGGTTGCATTTGCAGTCTGTGTTTTGCAGCAATGATACAGTGGTAGGAAGAGAAATTTTCTGAATATTTCTAGTGAAAGGATCCTACATGATAACTTTTTTTTTTTTTTAAGAGTGATTGTTTCTAAGTTGCATTGCACTTTACATAAGCTGTTGGTAATGGTGAAAAAGACCCATGCCCAAACATACTGGATTTCCAAACAATGAGTTATTGCAAAATTTGTACTGAATGATGCCCCTGTACTCTTACTTCAAAAAAAAATTGTCATTTTTTTAAAGGAAAATGGTTAAGGGAGAAGTAAGCTATGCTGATCCCATTTCAAAAAGTCTTGTTTGGAATAGCAAGATTACCCCCACAACCCAGTGCTTTAAAGAAACCCAGTTTTTCCTAAGTATGTTTAAAACTTGTTGGTTTTGCCAAGTATTTAGTTGCATGAATGTTTGTAGACTTAAATAAGCTAGTTCAGGCCATATACAGACTTTCCTATTGCATACCCAACATTCAGTGCACTAGTGATATTTTTCAAACTTAACATGCGCTGAAATGAAAAGTCAAGTTCTTAGGGCCCTTGTTTTTCAAGACTTTATAAAAGGCAGGCAGAGGTACTACTAACAGATTAAAAATGTAGACTGCAGAGAAATAAAATTGGTATCATAGATGGAGCTTGTCTCGGCCAAAATGGCTTGGGAAGTAGGTGGTAAAAGTTCATTGGAGTAAGTTGGTGTCTTTGGTAAGCCAAGTGTTGCATGTAGTTATTGGCTGAAACTTGTTGATACAAGAAATACTGCTAAGAGTCAGCATTTTGGGAACCTTTTTCTTCTGAGTACAGAGTAGATACTACTAACAACAGTGATGCCTTATCTTTTTTATAAGGTAACCTGTCCACTTTAGGCAATCGCTGAACTTAAAAGTGATAGTATGTTATCTTAGATTTTGAGAAGTAGTATATATTGTAGAGCAGATACTTGGAACTGAGTAATCAGACGTTAATTCAATTTATGTTAAATGAAAGGATACAACCAAACTAGTCTGTAACTATAGTTCTCCTCATTTGCTGAATCTTCTGTTCATGGCCCGTGCACAAAGCACACGTTTGCTTATAGGATGTACTAATTGCAGGGGTGGCCAAGAGAGAGAGGATTGAGTTTACATTGTTTTACAGGGCACAGGTACCTCATTAGAAAAACTGAATGCAGTTGATGTGCTAACCAAAAGTTGACTGTTTTTCCACTTTTTCCTGTGCTTTCTTTTTTCTGCTATTAATTGGATTATAAGCTTTTGTAGAAAACTTACTTTATAATGTAATATCCAGATTTTTATTGTCATGTTTGCTATTTTTTGTGTCACTCTGTATGTTTCTGTGAACGCTTAAAATGAATATGTCTCGGTTGTTGAAATGCCATCATTTTTATTGCAGCTAGGGTTACCCCTTTCTTGCATGTGCCGTGTGCCTTGTAACACTATGTTTGGATCTCAACACCAAATGGTAAGTTTGTCTTCCTTAAAAGCTCTTTTGATTTTGGTGTTGGTTTTTTTTTTCTTTTTTTTTTTTTTAAAAGCCTCATTAAATGAATGTCAAGTATGTTGTTAGGAAAAGCTTATTGATGTACTTTTTCAACCTCTAAGTCTTCTGTTTTATAGCTGTACAAATCATAGATTGAAATCTTCTGAAAAGCTAGCAGCTTGTATCTTGGTCCTGTCACGTGCAAGATATTTTTAATGGCACGTAGTAAGGTGCTTTTTAATCCAAGATTTGTAGCATATGTGTAGTCAGAGGTACATTTACAAACTATGTGATGTATTGTATTTTTCACAAATAATTTATCTAACCTTCAGGTTATTTTACCTTTGAGAAGAAGAAACTGCAAGCCACAAAGACATTAGTAATGTCTTCCAGAACTTCAGAATGCTGTCCATTTTCACTGCTAACGCAGTTTTCCAGCTCAGCAGAAACAATTCTGTATTGTTTGACAAGCGTATTTATAAATACATATCTTTTTCTTATTGATAACAGGATGTTGCTTTGTTGGACAGATTGATTAAAGATGATGTTGAGTCTGGAAAACTGCCTTTGTTGCTTGTGGCCAATGCTGGTAAGTGCTATGGACAAACAATAACAAAAAAGGCACACTATTTCATGAACATATATAAAATCCAAAATAAAAATATATTTTCTTAAACAGCTCAGTGGTTGTATGTCAAGAAATATCAGGAAATAGCTTAACAACCACACAATAATTATCTATCTAGAGAGGTTTTTTATTTAACTGAGTTGCGGTGTACTGCTACAGTTCTGCTTATGTCAGTTGATATATTAATATGAGTAGAACTTATTTAGTGAGTGCAAATCTCTTCTTGCAAATCAGTTTCACATTAACACTTCAGAATTTTTTGATGGATGTGCCATCAACTTTAGCTTTAAAAATTACATTTTTCTTCTAATTAAACAGAGCTGCTCATGAACAAAACTTAAGTACAAATGAAGGAGGTAACTGTTACTTGCTTTGGACTTGGAAAAATATCTGAGATGTTAATCTTGATTTAGTTTCCTTTACTTGAGGTCATACTTTGAACATATTAAAAGTTTTTATCTGAGGCTGCTGAGTCTGAGTGCCTAGAACATCTAATTTTCTCAGTATTTTTAACGTATATTGACAAGCAAAACAAGTATCTTTATTTTTTGTCTAGAATTCCAATTGCTCGTAAGTCATGATGAACCAAATACAAATATTGTGCTGTGGACTCTTTTTAAACATCCTCTTTCCTGCTCTTGTGTGACTTTTTTGACAACAATATCAGAGTTCCTTTTATGTTGAATCCTAGCTTACATGCTGATCCTTTGTGATTGCCTTTTATTCCTTTTCAACAAAGGGACACCAGGTGCTGGGCACACAGATAAACTTGGCCGACTGAAGGAACTTTGTGAGCAGTATAATATGTGGCTCCATGTAGAAGGGTATGAAACTTAAAATTTATTTCTGTATAACTATATTCATTAAAACTCTGACTAATGGATAGCATGTAATTTTACAGCTAACCAGCTAGTAGAGGGCCATAGGACCATGTTTATTTTTGCCATATTAAGCATTTTACACGGTTATAATTTTGTCACTGTATGAGGTTCAGATTTTTTTTTTTAAACATATACAGGAATAATTAACTGGAGTGGTTATTTCAGCATAGGTTAGCAGTTACTTTTACTTAGATGGTAATCTTATCTGCCCTTGCTTTGAAGAGCTTGGAATAAGAGTAAAAAGACGTCATAGGACAAGTCAGGGGAGACATTATATGGTGATTATTGAGAATGAGAAAGGACGATGAAATGAGCATGGAAGAAATGACACTTTAATGAAGGTTGTCAGGAAGACTGCTGCAAGTGCAGTGTGCAACATAACTGGGGGGAGAATTAAACCAAGAGGAAGAGAAATTCGAAGAACTTAGACAATGTTAATGAAGACTCCATTGCTCCATTGGTCTACTACTGCATCGGTAATGAAGAACATACAAACAAAAATTACCTCCCTTTACACATCAACATAAAATATTTAAACTGAAGACTAAAATGCTGTCTCTTAATACATATTTAATACATGCTAAAACCACTTTATTTTTCTAGTGTGAATTTGGCAACTTTGGCTTTGGGTTACGTCTCCTCTTCTGTACTGGTATGTTTTACTATTTCTAGAACCTTAACAACGCGCTCTAGATTTTAAGGTCATGATCTAATCAAAATATATGTGGCTTATATTCTGCTTATTGTAATAAAATTCAGGCTGCTACAAAGTGTGACAGCATGACTCTTACTCTGGGTTCCTGGCTGGGTCTCCCAGCTGTACCTGCAGTGACGCTCTACAGACATGAGGATCCGTCTTTGGTATGTTTAACTTCTCAGTCATTGTTCGCAGGATCTTGAGACTTTAATTTTCTTTGTGTTGTAGTGTCTTGTTCTGCATAAGCGTCTACGTTATGATTTGTAAAAGCTCCCCTATTTAAGCTGTGACATATTCCATAAGCTGGCAAAAATGGAATAATTGGAGACGTTAATAGTGGTTTGTTTATTGTTTATTTTCCTCTTTAGTCCTTAGCAGCTGGCCTGACATCGAGTCAGCCCGTGGAGAAGCTCCGTGCCCTGCCACTGTGGCTCTCCTTGCAGTACCTGGGCCACGATGGGATTGTGGAGAGGATAAAGCATGCCTCACAACTAGTAAGCAACAACTGGTTGGCACATTGTTTATGGATACTTTGCTTGTTTGAGTATGAGTTGGAGACTGTTCTTAAGAATCCTCACTATCTGATTTAACAGTTTGAGACTCCAAGCAGAAAGAAAGTTCAGATAGCAACTACAGCACAAGCAAGCCAGATGGCTATCACAGAACACTGTTTTACTTAGAAATGGTGTTATAATAGCTCTTAATACATCTTTTTGATTATTGTGATGCACTGTAGAAGAATCAACTAAAAAACTGTAGTTTTTGACAAAATGCCACAGTGGTTCATATTGTGTTACAAACAAATTATTAAAGCAGAGTAAAGTGTTTGGGGGAGGGATGTGCTTTTACTATTAGATTGTATACTTTATTAGGGTTTTTTAATGAGAAATCTTTGTTCTTTCTAAACCGTGAAGTAACGTAATAATTTCTTTTTTTTTTGTCACTTCTCTGTTTTAACTATTTTGCTTGAAAGCTCTTCAGAGAAAGACTTTCTTATTTTCCTACTCTACTTGGCATTGTATTGATACAAGTAATACTAAATTATGAATGCCTGACAAAAAGGACTTCAAAACATTTCTTCGGATACAGTGGCAAGTGCACTGTTTTTGAAGTTGAGTCCTTACCCTAGTAAAAATTAAAGTCCAATATAATGTGTTCGTTTAAAAATGCATTGTTTATATGCAAAACATTTTTTCCTTAAAGGTACAGCACTTACAAAAATTACAAAGAAGGGCAAAATGGAATGGAATGTTTCTGTAACGGTTAGTGAAGATGCTATTGGCATGAAAGACCTAAAATAGTGACAAAGTATCATTAGTCATTAAGATTTCGTAGCATCTAAGATTGATCTTAGCTTTTATAATAGTATATTAATAGTCTTAAACCACAATGTAAGAATGTCTTTTCTAATGAAAATAATTTAGAAAGCCATCATAACCAGTTGCTATGGTAGCTTTGAGAAAATGAACTGTTCTGCTACACACTGTGGAGTGGAGTTGTAATATCTGTGGAACTTTGTCAACAAATACACCAAGACTTTATTTTAATGAAAATTGCTTTGTAGTCAGTGTTTTACTAAAAACAGAACATATTTTTCCATTACATTCTAAATTTACAATTCAGAACTGGATGAATCTCTGACGCATTGTAGGGGTTTGTTCAGAAATAGAAATTATGGCAGTGACTATTTAATGCTTTTCAGAATAATTTTCAACTTCTAAAACTGTGTGTTTGTCTCTTCCTTTTGTTTGCCTTCTGCTGTGGTCTTTTAGAGTCAAAGGTTGCTGGAAAACTTGAAAAACCTGGATTTCATTAAAACTTCGGTACAGTCTGCATTTAATACTTTGCTTGTATAGCTTAGTCTTTGCTTGTTAAATGATAAGAATAACTTTGATTAAAAAAATATTTTAAAATATTACTTAAGTCATAGCCATTGTTTTGAAGATGCTTGGTATCTTTCTAATTAAGTTCTGGTGTTCAATGAAATCGTGTGGCTCGGTTGTGGGTGACCTCTGGATTCTATTTGTTCCATTGCTGTGTACTTATGCAGTCAGTGGAGCTAACAGAACAACATCCTGAAATTGTTTCCAGAGTTGATTTCATTCCATTTAAAACATGGATTTGTTCAGTAATACATTTATGAAACCAGTTTCCATAAACCTCTCTAATACATTCTGGCTGCATCTTACCCTGCTGTTGGGATGATATTGTGAACCCTGTGAAAGTGTGCGCAAAAATTATCCTGGCTGAGGTTTTTACACCAGAAATAGTTTAAGAAATTACATTTAATGTATTCATTCCAAATTTGGTTTCTCTGAGATGTGTTCGACAGGAGTTGGCGGCTTTATTCTCCCTCCCCCCTAATTTTAACTGAACTTGATGTATAGAAAATACATTTAGCTTAGTTTTCTGGGGCAATAGATAATTCATGGTTCATTCTGATTGACAACAACCATTTTTGTAGAAATTGTTTTTCCAAGAGTATTAGTGGCCTTGGGAGTTCAAGTTACTGTAGCACTTCCCCCTTCTACTTAAATAAATCTTGCAGCTTTAGGATTGTGAAATGTAGCCTCAGATTGCCTCCAGAAGTTGCCTAGTCCATTTCTCCTATCCCCAAAGCTGGATCAATTCTAATCTTGTTATTCCTGCTGGAACTTTCTTGATGTTCTCCAATGATTCTGGGGCAATTTCCAAGAGAATTTTTTAAATGTTAATATCTGAAAATACTTCAAGCTAAGTAAACTATTTAATACAATATATTTGCTAATGAACATGCTTAGGTTTCTTGCTTTATAGTGCCCAAATGTTACTTATGCATACCTTAAATCAATACAATTCTGCTTTAACTGAATAATGATTTACTTTGCTGTGTTTACAGATATGTTTACACTCCTAGAGTTAAGTTCTAATACTGAGATAGTGTGAATATTGTTACTGCTGTCAAAACAAAATTATGTGCTTTGCTCAGCAGTCTAAGGAATGATACACAGTGTTAAATCTTAAAAAAAAAAAAAAAAATGTGAAAATATGTCTAATTTTTTTTTAAGGTTGAAGATGAACTGAGTTCACCAGTGGTAGTTTTCAAGTTCTTCCGGGAATATTCGAACAGAGGTATTGATTTATTTAAAAGCAAAACCCAAAAAACTCCCTTTATAGTTTTTTAAACTACTAATTTGTAAAATGAATTTTATGAGGCAAATGTTATGTAGTGCACTTCTCTTGTGTAACATGCTTTTAAAAAGGTTGTGAATACTGGTGGTGATCTAGTGATAGAATGCATGCATGTGATAGCTTTTTTTAGATAGACTGCAGTGTTTCAAATTTTCATAACAAGTCATTTTCTGCCTTCTTAAGTGAGGAGAGATTTGCATATGATTTTGATCTTGAGAGCAGATGATGGAAGTCTCTGGTAAGCTGCAAGCTGTGCTTGAGTGTACTGATGGGGGAAGATCTTCCTTGGCTTTGTTCAGACTATCTCTTCCTTTGAAATTTAGTGGCTAGTTGCAAGAACCATGTTTCTCTGTTTTACTGATTAAAACTGTTGCAACAGCAAGTGTGAAAATAGCAGAACACTTCAGGAAAAGCTTTGGAAATACTGTCACAGCTATACAGTAGCCATGCCACATGGCTCTGAGCAGAACATCCTTGCTTAGATGTGCTCTCCAAGAGAGAGGATTT
Organism: Anarhynchus alexandrinus; assembly: GCA_008711295.1. Lineage (NCBI taxonomy): Eukaryota > Metazoa > Chordata > Aves > Charadriiformes > Charadriidae > Anarhynchus > Anarhynchus alexandrinus. The sequence goes on from VUYV01000019.1 coordinate 2,823,505, forward strand.
TAGTCCTGTCAGTTACAGCAGAGGCTGTTGTGCTGGTTGTACGTGCATGCTCTGAGGGTGGGGACATGTCCAGCTGGGATGAGGCAAAAGACTGCTGGAAGACTTTGTAGTTTTGTTACGAGTGTAGATTTTAATCGTCTGTGGATTTTTTGTGTTGGCCATGGGGAGGATTGGTTTTGATTCTAATCTAATTAGCGGTTGCACTCACAAAGTAAACCTATTGATCCAGGTACAGTGACTTGGTGGATTGCTTTCTACATTAACGCATTTATTTGAAAAGCTTTACTACGGCAAAGTCACCCACCTGAATTAGAAGGGTGTGAGATGTTTGGCCACTTCTGTATGTTGTATGCGTATAATGGACTCTTAAATCCTTAGTATTATTTTTGTGTGGTTTAAACAGAAAGTAATCATTAAAATGAGATTTTAAAAGTAGCTGAATGCATCAAATTAAATATTGCAGCCTGCTGTGAAAGAATTTTGCTTTGTGAAAACATTGGGTTTATTTCCATTGGGGCATTTGAACCTCAAAACCGAGAGAAGTATTTTATTCGTTGTTTTTAAAACTAGTATATTCAACACTGTTTTACTTCTAGTATTTGTCATGTTCAAAATACCTTTAAAAAAAATCCTTGTTAGTTTGCTTGAGGTCCAGTACATTGTGTAGATATGTTACATTACCTAGGAAATGTAATTGTCTTTTATCTAAATTTTAGGTTGCCTTTTGTTTAATTAAGTAAATAAAAATCCACTTCTGTGATTCTTATATCTTTGGATTCAGATCAAACCTCACATGCTGCACAGGCCTCAACTATTCAGCACCCCATAATAAGCAACGAAAGACACATTTATGACACTTTCAATCAGTGGGTAAGAATGGATGCTTTTTCTCTTTAAGGAAAAAGAAGTGGCAGTGGAATGCTTCGGGGGGGGGGTCATCAGTAATTATAAAACCTTTGGTAGACTAGCTTGATAGTTATTCTTGATCTGATATCCTTTGCAAAGCTAGTGGGCATTTTGGATTTAAAAGGTGAATTTGCTCTGAAACAAAGTTGCTTTCACATTTCTGATTATTTTACATGTAATTATTACTGGAATTATTACTGCATCTTAAGCTGTTGGTAGTGGATTTTTTTCCTTGGTCTTGTGGGAATATGTGAAACTTTAAAACTCTTTAATCAGTTAGGTACTTTACGGACAATGTCTGTGTATTCATGAATAGGCAGTCTTTCTTTTCCAGATCTTAAGAGAATTAATTCTAGAAGCCTGTGCTTTGAGAGCTGAGCGCATAACTATTTTGGATTAATTGCATACTTAATGACAGTGACAATTTTGCAGAAACTTCTGACTTGTGACACTTGTAGCTTATCCTGAATTTTCATGATTTTAAGTATGCGTCCAACTTTGTCATATCACCAGCAGGCTAAAGTATTTTGTTACAAGAAGTGATTTTGAGAAATACAGGAAAATGTTTAGCATGTGGTTCTCCTTAACTGTGGGAAGCATCTAGCCTGAGTCGGCGGCTGCAGGAGGTCACGCTCCCTGCGTTTTTGTAACTGTCCCTTGTCCCTTCAGCTAGGAGAGCAGTTGGCACAGCTTGTTCCTGCCAGTGGAGTTGATGTGGTAGAACTGGAAGATGAAGGCACATGTGTGCGTTTTAGCCCACTAATGACTTCTGCAGGTAATGTTCACTTAATTCAGCTGCTTGTGAAAATTGGATTTGCTATAGAATTGTAGAACAATCTCCTGGTGTAAAAGCAGATATGTTCAAGAAACTCTTTAGTATATTTTCCTATGGTGAGGATTTTCTTACAAACAAAACAAAACTATCTCGGCTTTATCATTCTGCTGTGCCTTGGCAATGGGTCCATTAGTGGTAGCTCAGCTGTTGTGGGTGACATTGCCTCACTACCTCTGCAGAGAAAGACTTCTGCTGATCATTTTTAAATTCATTAGGCAAAGCAAGGGGAGAAGCTCTTTGTTTCTAACAGTTATAAAAGAAATATGAAGGATAAATCATCCCTACCTTTTCTTCTCTCAGCTGCTTAACACAAGATGCTTGACCTTTCTACACAGGTGTTTCAACACTGAAATGGTGCTTGTGTTCAAAATACAGCTACTTAACTAGGATAATTATTTACTAAACCTCTATGTTTTTCTATAACTGGGGAGGCGGGGGAAATAAAAATCTGTGTTTTGGAAAGTGTCTTAAATTTCATGTTTAAGTCAGCACCATCTACATACTTTGTTTAAACTCGGCAGATGCACAGAGCAACTTAGAGGGGCTGTGAGTGATGCATGGTATCTCCTTTTAGCTTGGGCGGGGGAGTGGCTGAGGCTATCAAAACACCTGAGGAGAGAGGATCTTGGTGTACACAGAAAAGTAGATCTTAGAATAAAATTAGTAGGTGATGCTGTGGTGGGTGGTTGGTTGGTTTTGTTTTGTGTTAAAGCGGCATGGAAGCTAACTCATGATCTGTTTGGTTATAGGAAGGGGAATTTTTCTGATCCTAGCTACTGGTGTAATGAAAAAGGGTATTGTCCTTATTAGGTTATAACATCAGAAAATCCTTTTTATTAGCTTATTTTTTATGAAATCTTAGCTCTCTCCATTTTGATCTATCAGTGGATTGATAATTGAAGAAAAAACACTGTTAGATAGATCCAGATATTTCAATACTATCTATAAATTGTATTTATGATTGACTTAGAGTGGCTTCTTCACAGATTACGTAATTCAGCTACGTGTGTGATGTCTGTTCACTTTTATCACACACTAACACATCAGCTCTTTAGTTTTAGGAACTGAAATACAAGATGTTGATCAGTTAGTAGACTGCTTAAAAATGAAGATACCAGTATTGACAAGTACACTGCAACTGAGAGAGGAATTTGAGCAAGAAGTGAGAAGAACAGTAGGCCTGTTGTATATTGAAGATCTCAGCTGGCCAGGATTAGGTGTTGTAAGGTAAATTTTTCAGTATTTTCTTCATTATATGTTTGGATAGACTGTGCATTAACAGAAAGGAATATGTGATCTCTTTAGTGGTGATTTGTGTGTGTTTTTTGCTGATTAATATCTGGCTTTGCACCCAGTTGAAACTTTTGAGTACTTTTTAAAAAATTACCTTTTTAATGTTGCTTACTTTGAGAATTTTTTTTTTTAAGAAAAGTTGAAGAGCTGTTTTAGCAAAATTAGGGCAACAGTTCTAATATTGGAGGCAGTGTGTGGACCATTAGATGGATATGTGATATGCAAGTGCATCCTACTGTATAACTTAGATTTTTTTATCTATAGTGGGATTCACTAATATACTGAATAAAATCCTTCAAATGCCTGTTCTGATCCTCTGATAGTGTCTGCTGGGAAGGATTCTGTATAGTCAAACCAGTTGAAGTATAATCAATACATTACCTAGAAATCTGTTGTGTTCAGTTACGCTTCCAGCAGCAATCTCCTCCCACCCCAAAATCACTGATGACAAAGGCCAATAAACTTGTTGATCTAAGCTGTAATGTTTTGAGGTTTTTGGTTTATAAAATACAGAAATTTGTAGAGACACGCTAAATGTCTATATATTTTTGTATGTACTGATAAGTGAAATTACTATCTTCTGGCTTGGTTTGAAGATACAACTACCACAGTGATGGGAAGAATGATGACAAACAAGAAAAAGAACTAGAAAAAATCAATACAGAACTTCTGAAAAAATTAAATGAACTGGAGTCGGATCTCACTTTTTCTTTGGGTAACTGCACTATTTAAAAAACTTCATGCTAATAGTCATTTTACTGGCTGTGTTATAATGGTTCAATAGGGCATTGATAGATAGGTCATTACACTGCTGCTTATAGGGTTATTGTAGAAATAGTACCTGTAACTTTGTTTCCTCCTCGCCCCTGTTTCAGTTGGTACATGTTCTGCGGGGTGATGAAGGTGCACTGCTCTCAGAAATACTTGTGAAAACTGTCTCGTGAGCAACTAGACCAAGAAGGGTTTCCTGGTCAGAAAGAGTAACGGCTGCAGTGCTCCTCTCTGTGAACTGAGCCTTCTCAGTTAGTGAAGAGCAGATCTCAGTCCAAACCCACTGACCAGTCCACTGCTTTCTGTGGCTAGATTAAAAGCTTCAGATGACTTTCATGATAATTAGCGGCACTTTCACATTTACGTAGTGCCACATGATAGCTGAAATAATATTAATTTGCTTACTCAGAACTCTGATCTTTTTCTAGTCAGCTTTCAAAAATTAAGTGCCCTAGAACTGTGGAACCAAGTAACATGACAGAAAGTAACAAGTTTGAAGCATATTCAACACTGATATTTATTATACAACTCCTTGGCTGTATAAAATACCACTATTTTTCTTGTTTGGATATTGTTTTCTCTTTTTTAACACCCACAGGGCTGAGCTTTTTTAGTCTGCATAATTTATACCTGTGCAGATACTGCCCTTAATTATTGCAGTGTGTCTGTGTGCGTATTAGGATTTCCAGATTCGCAACACGAGTGTTGCACCTGTTGTGAGAAGGCATTTTTGTACATCACAAAGATTTGATTCTCCCTGTGCTCACAGGTCCTGAATTTGGAGGGCAGAAGAACTGCGTTTATATTGGCATGGTAACTGAGGACCTGGACGTGTCAGAGTTAGTTGAAACTATTGCAGCAACCGGCAGAGAAATTGAAGAAAATTCAAGAGTATGTATTAGTAAATCACAGAGCATTTCAGCACCTTTTTTTCCTGTCCATATTGGCTTCAGGATGTGGTTTTGTTCTTTGTGAAAGGAAAAATTGTACTTGCCTGCAACAAACTGTATTAATTACTGCGGAAGTAATAATCAGTGTCCACATAAGGAGAACTTTTGTTACAGGATTATGATAGTCTGAGGGTGTCCTGATTTATGTTCCTGGTCCTGTGTCATTAGTTGTAATGAAAAACTTTGGTAGTATTGGAATAGGCTCATTTTATCACTAAAATTTAAGCTGTCGAAAAAAACCCAATCCCCCCCCAAAAAAAAGCAAAAGGGAAGGTGGGGGCTGATTGTGAGCTGGTGTTTCTCATCACTAGATGCGGTGGGATTGCGATTGTTTATATACCAGCTTTAAGAGAAGACTATGCCCTAAAGCATGTGAAAAATTTTAAATTGGTGGCTTAAAAAGGGAAATTACAAATTATCTATTGAAGTAATAAAGCTGATGATGCAGCTTCTTTTTGTAAAAGCATTTACCTGGTTAGAGTTCTCCAAATGTTCTCTACAGTAGAATTCCTAAATGACCTGCATCAGAAATGAATGTCTGTCCTTTCATTCCTCCAGTGCTGGGCATTTTATTTCCTCACCTTAAAAATAAATAGAACTTCAGAAATCCTTTGCCTGTTTCTGCCAGTGGGAATATATTGATTTTGGCAATGAAACTTCTTCTAGCAGTGTTTTCTGGAGACTTTCTGCTCACTCTTGACTCCCTATGCTGCTTTGAGGGCGAGAAGAAAGGTAGTCTGCCTGTAGAGTACTTTCAGGTTTTTTTAACTGTTGTAGTTGAGAGATTAGGAACCAAATGTCGGAAAAAAGGGCCACTCTGATCTGGAAGCTTCTAGAGAGGAACAGAGTAGTGGAGGACTTGGAACGGTGCAGTTCTTGGAACCAGCTACAATAAATCTGTGATACTGAAAGGATCTTCCACCATTTGATCCAAAACTGAGAAGCAGAACCAATCTGTGAGAATGACACTTGCATCATTTAGATAAGTGAAGTTTGGTACAAGATGGAAGCTTTTAGAAAAAAAACTGCTCCAGTATCAGCAAGACCTTAGGACATAGAGATAAATACACTAAAAGGCAGAACCAAAATTTAGGACAAACATCTAGACTGGGGACCAGAAAACACAAGTGGTTCTTCCTCGTACTCTAAACACAATTCCATTGCGCTCCCTTTCGTAGTCAGTACAGTGGGGTATTTAGCTTGCTGTGGCAGTCAGTTCCTGGCTTGCCTCTCCCCAGGGAAAAGGAGCACCTTCCTCTTTTTCCTTTGTTTTTACTAACTGACAGTAACCCAAATTTTTAGCATTTTGGAGGAAGTGCCTGTCATCTAGGCCTTGTGCAATATTAACACCCATATTAAGTTATGGAAATTGGCATTTGTCTTGCGGAAGACAAAATTGTGACTTTGTTTTTTGATGTTTTGGATTTGTTCATTTACTGCCCCTCTAGCTCTCCCCCTAAGCTGCTTGTCCTTTGCAGTATAAAGCATCACTGATGCTGGCATAGGATGCCGCAGGGAACAGACTGGCAGTCATACATTAAATTTGAAAACCAAAGTTGAACCTCGACCGACACATACCTGGTTAGACTTACTGTGAGGCTGGTTGAAGTCCTGGGTACTCCTGGAAAAGAAAGTGTACTCCATAAACCTAAAAATTCTTCCCAGTCAGATTCAGCATCTGATGAACACTTATGTGCTAAGCAGATCTTTGAAGAACTTGGGTCACAGGCTCATTTCTAAGTAAAAGAAAAATATATACCATTCCTGTTTAAAATGACATTTTGTCCTCTGGGTATATATTTTAAAAAAAACCCGCAGTCAGCCTGTACATTCTTTAATTTACAGTCATAATGAAATAGTGATTGTCAAATCCTGTCTTAAATTAGAAAAATATCTGACTACCATGTTAACATCCTCAAAACCTGAACTAAAAAGACAATTTCAGGTCCAACTAATGTATATAATATAATTTCTGGTTTTATTAGCTGTTGGAAAACATGACTGAAGTTGTTAGAAAAGGGATACAGGAAGCACAACTTCAGCTTCAGAAAGCAAATGAAGAACGACTTCTGGAAGAGGTAAGGCTATAAACATTAGCTATCTAGGTAACTTGAAATCACTCGTCACTGCGTAGGTAGCTTGCTCACCAGCCAATGTTTGGTTGTGTACTTTGCAGGGAGTGCTACGACAAATACCTGTAGTAGGCTCTGTGCTGAACTGGTTTTCTCCATTCCAAGCCTCACCAAAGGGAAGAACATTTAACTTAACAGCAGGTAGGTCTCAGTGCATCTGCAGCCATGTTATGCTGTCGTTAGAACTGTTTCTAATTTTATACTAAAATTGCAACACACTTTCTTGTGCTGATTTGATTGTGAGTGACATAATCCACCCGCAGGATGCAAAGGAACATGCTCCTCACTATTTTTGTAACACCCAATAAGACAGTCTTATAACCTCACTTGTACAGTTTATATTTTGTTCTTGCATGTTGAGTCACATTAAAAAAGCTGTATTAGACATTGGCATTTATTAACAGAAGAATAATTTCTGTGACTTTTGGCTACATACGCTGCAAGAGTTTGGTGTTTATGCTGTGTTTGTGACTATGTGAGCTAGCAGGGTAGCTCAGCTCTTTGGAATGTTGCTTGGCCCGTGTATGTGCACAGGTATCCTCTGGAGCGTGCTTGCAAAGTGGCACTCAGATGTTCCGCTGTGCTACTGGAGTGTCATGTCTGAAATCCTGGTTTGAGATACCATCTGGCTATTGCCACACTGATGAAGTACAAGTTTGCATGGTAAACAGTGCAATGGCTGACAAGGACAAGTTAAAACTAGCTGGGGACTAGCATGAACCTGGCTTTGTGGGAGACAGTAATGAATAGAATATTACAATGTAGAAGACTATTATTTTACTCATATATTTGTAATGCATGTCCGGTGATATGAAAAGGACCATCTGTAGCTTTTAACTCAGACTGATGTACTAACATAAAGCTTTCTGAAATTACAAATTTTCACTGTAAAAATCGTGGCAGAATCTTAAGAATATTCCGGAACTCAGCAAAGAGTCTGTTGGACCTAGAACAATAGTCCAGCTGTCTGTGCATCTCTGTAAACAGCATGGAAGGCCACCTGCTGTATTTGGGATCTTTCTGACTCGTCATGCACTGACTGGAAGGTTCTTACAGCAGAGAACAGCAAGGTTTCCTTGGGAATACTTACCCCCCTCATAGCTAGAACCCCCTTCCAAATGCACTGGGAATATGTCCAGTGCCCAGTGGAGAAGGGGAAAAGGACTATGGGGTGTAGCAGCGTTGTGAAGTGAGTGTGAGGGGAAACTATTCATCTCTGTGAGTCTCAGCACTCATGTCCCCACGTACTTAGAAATGGATTACCATTAAGTGGCAGTTTCAACTCAACCTAGCACATGCAGTTTCAGAAATCTGCATTAAAAATAAGATTGTTACATACCTTATAAATACAGATGAACAGAAAACTTGTCTACTTTGTGCTATATTCAACTTGATACTTTTTTTTTTAACCTGCAGGCTCTCTAGAATCCACAGAATCTACATACGTATCAAAAGCCCAAGGCACAGGCACTACTCCACCACCCACTCCTTCTTCCAGCCTTGCAAAGCAAAGACTTCCTGGTAAGTTTCTATGTCTTAGTCTTATTTCTAAAACTTGCTAAAACATCCTGCCATCTGAGTTGCACAACACAGGAAGAGCCACATGATTTTCCATCTTTCATAATATCTGGAACTAGAGCTCATCTTCTAGTGCCTTAAGTCTACCTTAAAAACCTTACTTTAAACATGGCACGGAACGCCAGCCCCATCTGTTTTCTCCCCAGGAATTCTTCCTGGGACTACAGGAAGTTGTTACCCCATTAACTGGCAACCACCCGTGAAGTCTGGAATCTTCCTCTGGAATATTATGCAATTATTGAATTTTAAAAATTAGCAGCTAAACAAGCCAAAAGTTTTATTTGAAATAAAAGCATAAATAGTGTATAATCATGTATTTGAGCAACTGCATTTCTGTTGCTACCTAATATTTTGTGGATAAATCATTCTAAGGTGAAGATCTATTAAATCTATGGCACATTCTGTATCATTGTATTGGTAATTAATGTTGATTTGACTGGCAGGAAAACCATAGTTTTAACTCCCCTTTTGAGGTGGTTGGCTTCCAGCCTGCAATTTTCAGTGGAAGTTTTTACCCTAGAATGACTTCACTGTGCATACAGGCAGTTTGTTTTTCAGCTGCATTTGAACAGTCTCTGTGTACACAGGATAAAATAACAGGTGCTACTGCCTTGCATATCTATCTGTAACTGCAAGAAAGTATGTCTGTTTAGAGCACAAGCTAGCACCCAAATAAAATCTATTTCTTTGCAGTTGTAAAATTCAGATACTTTCTTTGAAACGTAAGTTGTGCATGCCACATTTTGTCTTCGCTGCCTTCATTGGTACTGTATTCGTCAAACACTTCACAGGTCAGAAAATTTTTAAAAGGTCTTTAAGAAGTTCTGATGCATTCAGTGAGACCAGTTCAGTCAGCCACTGTGATGACCTGGAGAAGATGGATCAGAGACCCCTGCCTCAGTCCCCCAGCCAAGAGCAAGGACCTTTGGAGACAGAAAAAACAGAGGAGCAGAAGGAGGTGGCACAGCCAACAAAGACAGATGCGGAGGACATTCAAAGTGACAGATCGCCACATGACTGCACGAAGGTAGAGGAACAAGAAAGTCAAAGATAAAATCCAGGCTGTGGATTTCAGACTTTGCAGAGGAAGCCCGTGCCCTGGGAGGCAGGGTATTTATTAATGATGCATTTAAAATGTGAACAGTGCCACACACTAGTACAGTAATAACTACTGTAACTTATTAACTGGGATTTTGCACAAATATAAATTCCCCCCCCATGGGACAGAGATTTGTCTTATCGTACACTTGTTACAGTTGCTTTAATCCTCTACATGTCAGTGTCACCAAAGTACTAGTGAAATTTATTAAGCGCTCATAAACATTTGTAAAAACAATTGGCAGTTTTCCTTCCTGTAGGAATGTAAGCATGAGAATAGTTGCTAACTAACCAATCAGCCATACACAAGATTAAGAATACAGATGCACCTAATAATTGTTAAATGATCTTTTACGTTAATACACTTTAAAAAAAAATAATCAACTGCCAATTGTTCACCTTTTTACTATTTAAAATTCAGTTCTGCCTCTCCTGCAAAACACCTACTGAAGTCGCACTAGCTCTGTTTTGCTTCTTTTTTTACCTTATAAAGAACATGCCAAACAGCTGTGGTGCGGTGAGCGTTAGGGACAGATGCCTGTGTAGACAGGAGCCACCGAGTAGTACTTTGCCATCACCCATTTCCCCTGCTGTTGTGTGACTTTACCCATCCAGCTGAGGCCCTCGGTACTGTAGGGACTATGGTAATGAGCGTTAAACCTTCTGGAAAGAAACACTGCCTCTGCGTGCCTACACGGCTTCTTGCTTCTGCCATTGGAAAGAATCACCAACGCACCATTATTTTCCTTTGCACGGCATTTATAAACCAAATACTATTGAACACATTTATGTAGTGTAACTGGAGTTCTTTCTGTTGTGTATTTTTCAAGATAGTCGTAGTAAAGCTTGAAAATCCAATACATTTGTGATGGTTTCAACACTTATTTTTTTGAATAACAGTAACTTACCTATGGTAGGAAATGTACAGACTCAAAGAAATTATGCAGGTTATTTACACTACAGCACAACTTCATAATGTCTAGGACGCCCTAATGTACAAACAAGCTTTGGATGAATCAGAAGCTAAGGTGTAGAAGTCTCTTCCCCCTGGGAATTATCTTAATCAGTTTGCTGCAAATTTTCAGAGCCTCTTGTGGAAAGGAGCTCTTTGGAAAAGCCTCCTTTCCCCAAGATCTGATTTTGAGGAAAACCATTCCATCCCTATAGAACTGGATACAGGTACTGGAGTTTGCTTCATTTGGGTTTTGTTTAGGGTTTTTTTCTCCCCCCTAAAAGGTATACATTAACACTATCACAGCTGTAGTGGTAGCAGGACTTACTTTGATAATATGAAAAATTTGGGGGTTTTGAATTGTACTGTCACCTGATTAGACTTTCAGCTTCTAGATCCTGTGGGGCGAGGATGCCATGGGCAAGGTTCACTTTCCTGTTGGGGTAATTTATGTAAATCAGTGCAATTTTTCTAAAGTGCAAAAACAATTAAGTTGACTAGTCTTCCTCATTGGTTTCTTTGGTGCAATGAAGTATGTTAATAAGAGTAATTTGTTTGGGATAAAGTTATCACCACAAGGATTAATTTTTAATGTTTTTATATTTGGAAGTGTTAAACCAGTAGTTTTGTTGGAATGAGCTTCATTCTTTAGATACTATCTGAATGGTTCAATAAAGATTCTTCAAATTATTACTCTTGAATTAAGTAAATTATTGTTGAAGTGTTTCAGTAAGCTTTATGTGTGTGCAACTCTCCTGCACTTTGTGTGGAAAATCATCTTGTAAAGCACATAGCAATGTAATGACTTACCTCAGTCTCTCAGCACTGCTACCCCTCTATCTGTGCTGAGCAAATTACAGCATTGGAGCAATAGAACATAACCAAAGCTAAATTTTTACATCAAAGTAGCAGTGATTCCTACATAAGTAATGCAGAAAAAAGCAAGTTGCTTCTGTCAAAATATTTTATTTTGAAAAGCACAGGAACAATGGTATTTGTGACCAGCAATATGCTTTTTGCAACAAATTGCTCTTCTTGCAAGACTATACTTCCCTAAAGCAGTGGTGGTGGTTGGTTCCAGGTTAGATCTTGTCAGAACAAACCTGTTCCCACAACCCTTCTTCATTTTTTTTGTAGATGCGAGGCTTCCTGTCAGGGAACAGGGAGCGAGATGGAAATGGATGTTCTTTTAAAAATGTTAATGTAGATCTAATGTGGGAAACAAAGTGGGGTGGCTCAGCCAGGGGCGATGTGGAAAGATTCTGAAAAACAAGACAGTAGCAAGAGCTGCTTGACATTCAGAATACACAGTTCTCAATCATTTTGGTTTTTAATATTCTTATTTCCCACCCTCCCCAGCAGTACACATAGTAGTCAGTTTTGGGTACCTGTAAAATCTGTTTATCATCCTGTTCCAACCAGAAATCCACATGTGGGAAAGGCCTCCAGAAATAAGGCCCAATATGTAGTTGTTCCATCTTTGCATCGTAAATGTTAGTCAGCTGTAACAACACAGGGAGCCTTGAGTCGGACAATGCTTACACAGATGAGAGAGACAGCAAATTCACTTAATCTGGAAGGCCTTAAGCTGCAGCTTCTGTCTTAGACATGCTGCATGCCAGCTTAGTCCCGCTTCATTCCTATTGCATAAAGATTAACCAATTATTCTGACAAACAAGACATTAAACTGTAACAACAAACCCAGAACTGGAAGATACTGCTGGGATTATGCCCATGACCTGAATCTCCTTACGTAAGTTATCCTGCTGGGAGCTGCAGGGCTAGTCATAACAGCACATGAAAGAGCTGTGCTTCCAAGAGAAGGTGTACCCTGGCAGAAGTGGTCTGATCTCCACCACTATCCTTTGCCTCTACTCTTCCATCTTTCTAACCTGTTTTGCTACTGACAGAACACTACCAAAGTATTTTTTCCTCAAACTTTTGACGTTTCAGTGCCCCTAACTGGCCTCCCCTTCCAGCAAAAATACCCCTATTCCCCCCTGTTCTTTTAACTCACTGTTGCTCCTGTTAAAATATGGGCTGAACGCAAATCCTCATCTGGCCCTTTTTCTGGGAAGGTTGCAGGGAAGATCTCGGCTGTTTTAACATTCACAGCTGGTAGGAAACAGAGTTTAACACAGAAACAATTAATTCTTACAAACACTTGTTTAAAATGACCATGTCCCCAGCACATTACAGGAACCTTAGAACCCACCAAACACTATTCTTGCATTTCTCAGTACCACAGCCACTTGAGCTTGTGATAGCACATTTCTGCTTACTGTGCTTTGGCAGCATTTCAATATTCCAGAAGAACATTTTCAGAGATACTTAAACTAACCAGAAACAGCACAGCATGAACAATGAAAAGAAGGTTGAATTCTAACCCCAAAGGTTAGTACAGCAGCTTGATAGTGACAACATCCTAAGTACAGTTAAATAAAAAAAAAATTGCTTGCATTTGCACACAGCCGCTTCCACGTGTGCATCTAACTGAACAGTGGCAGCAGAAGAAAACTTCTATTTCTGCCTACATCTCCCACAGCAGCACTTCATTTTTAGAGCAGGCTTTACCTAGTCGTTAGAAGCAGCCCATTCACTATTGGAAGCTGAAAAGCAAACCAGGTATGAAATAGTAATTGAATTATAATTTAACTCACCTATTCCATAAATGATTGGGAAGTGAGTATCATTTTCTTCTCTGTCATTTAGTTCTGTAAGAAAAAAAGTGAAACTTGTAGGGCTTTGGATTTTTTTCTGAGCAGCATTCATTTCATTGTGTGTTAATGAGAGGAGAACAGATGTGATGTTACATAAAGACAGAAAAATCCAAGGAAGCCTAAAAGAAATATGGAAAAGGAGGTACAGGCCGATAACAACACGCTTGGGGCCTGGAGCAGAACTCTCTATGTCCTCACAGTACGGCCAGCTCCAGCCAACTGTCACTCCACTTCCTGCACAGGCAATTTACGGGAAAAAAAATACAATGCAAAACTACCATGATGCCAAGTTTCAGTCACCAACAGTGCTGAAATACAAAGATGGTGGCAATACGACCTGAATGTGATGCAAAGAAAAGGAAATTACTTCTTCCTTTATGTGACATCACACACTATGAACTAACTGAATGAGTTTATGAATTCATTCACACCTGCAGGGAGGCGGCTCTAACAACCTGGCAGTCAAAGGTCTGTAAGTGCCATTCCCAGTTGCCTCTTAAGAAATCCACAGAGCACAGCCACTTTCCACAGGAGGCAAAATAACCTGATCACGGCTGGTTCTACCGTCAGTTGCATTTCAGCAGCACTTGGTAAGGAGAGGATCCCCCCTGCATTGTCTATTTGACATCACCACACATGCTACCAGCAATAAAACTAAAAATTATAATTTGTTATGGAGGATTCGTGCTGTTCTTTCTTACAGGACAGATAAAAAAGCCATGTGTGAAAAGACCCCTGCACTTTGATTTCAGTGCCTAAAGATACTTCAAAAACCAAGGAAACGTTCTCTTACCTGTTACGCAGAAAGTCACTAAATGAACATCATCTGGTTGGAGATCGAATGCTCCTACAGCAACAACGATAGCAGCAATGTATAAGACTGACTGGTGGCAAAGCAGGTGCTGTATATAGACGAGGGGGCATTATCAGTGCTGCGCACTGCAGAATGGATGGGCAGAGATACCTAACGCACTGTTCCTAGATAAGGCAACAGAGCAAAGAGCGTTTTGCAGATTTGCTTCAAACTTCTATAAAATTAAAGCCACAGCTACTAAACATAACAGTAATTTACAGAGAGTAGCCATTTGTAACAGAAAAAACATGCTAAAACAGTGTTGTGCCACTTACTCCCTTTACTGACACTGGTTTAGCTCTGGCATCACATCAGCTGTGCTCCACTTCGCTATACCTTTAACAGCTTATATTTAAATGTATTTTCCTAAAATGTTACATATATAGTGAGCAAACCCAGTCTTTCATTAGCTGTAAATTAATTCTGCTTTTCACCATCCCACACACTCAAAAAAAATAATCTCGTTTTTTCAAAGCTCTAATAGCAATACAGTGTTGTTTCTAATTGTAACAATGCACGAAAATCAGAAGGTTGAAAAAAATAAATTAACCAAAATACTTTATTCTGTACAGAACTCTCATACAACATATAAGCCAGCTAACAGGAATCCCTAGCTGTGACGGCCACGAGGGTGGGCCTTTGCCGGTTCCCTTTCCCTTTTTGTTTATCCCCTGGGCCACCTCCCTCCAATCCTGACATCTGCCCCGTCCCTGCCCCTGCCCCGCTCCAGTGGGGCCGAGGCCTCTCCACACTCCGAAAGCGCTTAGCACAAGCCAGAGTGCTTACAGGTAAGCAGGTACTTTACATTTCCAATTTGTTTGTAAAGCACCGCAATCACTTCTCTGGACTATAGATTTTATAAACAGACATAACATCTTTCATCAGACAATTCCAAACAATAATTAAGTTTCACCTCATCACATTAAGGTATGAAATGAATAATAATTAATGAAGTCACCCACACGTATAGATTTGGACAGTGACAACCCTTGCCCAAGATCACGGAGCACATCGGCAGCACAGCCAGGACCCAAGCCCAGCTGAGCTGCACCCCAATTCTACACGCTAGACTATAAGCCAGGAAGCAACTACAAGTTTAGACCCTCCATCCCACGCGCTGGCCACGTGTGAGCCTCAGGCAGCGAACCCCTCTCCACACCATGTGCTCAGGTAGAGAAAACATCCTTCAAAACAAATCCAGATTTCTTTTGGTGAAGTGACGGGGCTCAGATTACAAACAAACTTTCCCCAAATCCAGTCAGAACTATTTTTTTTGGACATGAGAGTGGAAAAAATGTGAACTTACTAAGAAGCTGATTAGTAAGTTTTTGTGATAACTGCCTATCATCATTGAAACCTCCAACTAGGTGCACTTCCAGCCTAACAGAGATGGAATAACAGGAAACAGCAGTTAAAAAGACATCCCGAAGTGAACAGATTTACAAAATAATCCCCAGCCCAAAATGCGAAGCAACCATTAGAGTAGCCTCACTGATTACACTCACATGCGCCAAGTTGGTTTGCATTACATAGCAAATTATGGTAATTCCATTCTGAACACTTCAAGGATCATCCAGGAAATAGCACAAATTAAAAACTTTAAGAGGCATTACAGGCATGCAATTCTATCTAACCCAGTGGTACCTCCGATGGTCAGCACCTCTGGTTTGGACTGAACTTAGTAACCACCTTCCAGTTCCCAACACAGGGTTAATTAAACATGAAGATTTTTGCTCCCGTGACCTCCTCACAACTATTCTGGATCATACAGCATGGTTCTTCTCTCAGAAGTGTCTATGTAAAGACAAGTCCTGACAAATTATGAGTTTTTAGAGACCATATCTTCTAAGTTCATTGAGGTTTTGTTCTTACCAAATTACAGGAGCAAAAAAAACCCATATCCAGAAAGAACCTTGTTTGCTAAATTCCATTTCAGAGCTTTTTTTCCCCATTGTCCCACACCCCTCCCTTTTGTTTTTTCTTTTTTTTTTTAATGTGGGATTTAGAAAAAACCCAGATGGACTCTCAGATCTCAAAAGAATTTACAAGACCACCAGTCTGGAAGGAAAAATAGAACATAAAACGAAAACAGTTGTTTGGAAAATTTTGCACATTTGAAACAGAAGTTAACTGGGGAAAAGTAAGCACAAACCCTCACAACGGCATTTTACAGAGACACTATTCAGAACAGAACCATGCTTTAAACCACTGCTAAAAATACCCTCACAATCATCATCAAGGAAATCATATTCACTTTGCATGTGGTTCCCGATCAAGAGATACTTCCTACACCACTACCTTGTCTGAACCCCACATGATCACATAAAAATTCCCCACTCTATAAAATGCAGCAACCTTTGTGAAAAACAGTACACGAACTAAGAGCAGAGCTGACCTGCCATATCCTGTGGTGTCAGAGAAAGATTTTACTGAACTCATGATGACTGACACCTCAGCTTCTGTGTCCGATCCGTCGCAGTGTGTCAAGCAGGTAGCTCCACTGCCTGAGGAAGACATCAGAAGACAGTTAACGACATTGTTAGAGGCTGTTACACTACAGTAACTGCAATCTGTAACAGTTTACACTACTATAGTAGTGTAAGAGCTACATCCACCACCACCTCACTTCCTGTCAGCACAGCAGCCTCCAGCAGAAGATACGGGCTGATCGAATGAGGCACACCTCTTTGCGTGCACCAAAACTCACGCGAAGTGGGTACGGGTACGAGTGCCCTTTTAACCAGGACCAGGCAACGCCTCTAATGTCATAAATCCAGGCACGGAGCGAGGATCTTTCCACAAATTCTACCTCTGTTATTAGCAAGCCCTGCAGGCCCATCCTGCTGAAACACAGCCAAGGTCTGCAGCTGCCACCACCCACTGGCCACGGAAGCAGACAAAGTCCAGGATCTGCTCATTGAGCAACCAGAACACGGAACCTCCGACACTAAACACACCAAGTCTTTGAGGAAGTAATTTAGTTAATACATTGTGTGACTTTTTGAGATTCAAATTTATATAAATATAATTGCAGTTTATTTTATTAATGCAGCATAAATCAATACTAATTCACTGCCTTAGGGCTACAGGTTTTGTTCTGAACATCTTTTAAAGATACCTGTGTGTCGGAGCACAACTATGTGGCAGGTAGTTGCATCATCTGATCCAAGAATGGAAACAGAACCTATTTTGAAGGAGAGAAACACTGTAAGAACTCCGCTCTCACCATCACTGCTGCAGTAGAAGAAAAAGTGTTTATGTTCCTGCATACCATCTCTAGGGGTAGTGACCGCAAACTCTCTCTGCTGGACATACAGAAGACCTTTGGGTTCCACAATTTGAGCGGGCTGACTTCTCAGAAGTTTTGCCTTTTCCTAAAGATAAATGATAATAGAGACTACAGTGGCTGAATTCTCAGGTGTATCCATTACTTGACAGAAACATCACCTCTGAAAAGCAAAGGGATCCAGGTCAGAGAGAAACATACATATTTTGTATCATGGAGTATACTGAATTTTGAGAATTTTTCGCCTTCCTGCCACTGATCTAGTTAACTGTTAAATCCCACCATTCCATAGACACACAAACCCCTTTTCCCTGCTTTATTGACAATAAAATGGAGGTACAACAAAAAGCCACAGGACTTGGCAAAGATTACACTAGACAATACCAGAGCTGATCTTAGAAGTTTAATCGTGACAGGAAACTTTTTGAAATCTAAAAGTTTCGGTCTTCTACTACCACAATCCCGAGTATTTAGTTAGCAATTATCAAAATATAGCTATTTATTAGCTTGCTTAGGGGAGGGAAACCCCGTATTCCTGGGCAGTAACTACGGCAGTGCTCTGCCACAGACCCGCTGGGCAGGCAGCGCATTTCCACCCCGGGGCTCAAAAACCACCTCACAGTTTTATCAAATTTGCACCGGCTTTCTGCAAAAAATCAGGTTTTGCATATTCTGCTGCAGAAGCATTTTCCGATGAGAAACATCTTCCCGACCAGCTCTGCTCAGCGGTTCCTGGCTCACAGTCCACCGTTAGGATTACAACATTTATATGCTGGAAGTGAGGTTAATACCTTCCTAAAAGTTACTGCCGTGACTTTTATCGCCAGTTTTTGTCATTTCGCACAGACCGGGCCAGCCCGGCCCGCCCGAGGCACCCACTCACCCACCCCCGGGAGGGCGGCGGCGGCCGCGCAGCTCACACACCGACCAGCCGCTCCCCCCTCAGGCCGTTTACGGCTAATACCCTCCAGGGACATCGATTTTACTTATTTTCAGTCAACCCGTTTATTTGCGTTGTCACAGCGCGGGGAGCCGCCCCAGGCCGGGTTACCTCAGCCCGGGGCCGCCTCAGCCCGCACTACCCCAGCCCGGGGCCGCCCCGCTCCGCCCGGCCGAGGCGGCGGGTTTTCCCGGGGGCACCCCTGCCCCGCTGCTCCCCCCGCCGCACGGCGCTGCCGGGCAGGGCGGGCCCCACCGCCGGGCCCCTTCGCGCCGTCGCCTCACCTCGAGGTGCGGGTAGGCGCGGATCATGTCCGCCGTGGGCCGGGCCAGGTCGATCCGCTCACCGTTAACCAGCAGCGGCATCGCTGGAAGCGCCCAGGCCCGGGGCAGGAGAACGGCGGCGGCGGCCGCTCGGCGCTGCCTCCCGAGGGCCGCGGCGGGC
>VUYV01000019.1:2842316-2910726 GCA_008711295.1 Anarhynchus alexandrinus
CGGCGGGGCGGGGCGGGGCGGGCTCTGGGGACGGGCCCTGCGCGGCCCCGCAGCGGTCGCCGCCCGAAGCGCGGTCGGAGGCACCGACAAAAAACATGCCCGGTCATGTCAGCGCCGAACGATCTTACCACGGTAGCGCTGCAGGAATCCCCTCCTCCTGCCACGGCGGGATTATTTTAAATTACTGTAACAAATCGTTTGGGAAACAACCACGGTAAAGTCCCAAATTGACAAATAAACCCCACGCCGCTATCCTCCCCCCCAGCAGCCACAAAACTACATTTTCAGACAATCCCAAAGACGTCAGTTTTTCCTTAAAGACCAGGGATTTTTCCTCCAGCTGCCTGTGGATGAAGGGCAAGAAACGCGACGGCGGCAGCGGCCCGATGCAGCTGCAGGGCAGGAGGACTCCACGGACAGAAAAACGTCTGTCCCCAGTGCCCCAGCTCTCCCCTTCCCATCCAACTTTCACAAAAGCAAGCAGTTACAACAGATACTTTCTTCAAAAGCTGCACTGCATTTCTCAGCTAAGGCAAAATTTCCACCTCCCCATCAGCACCCCTCTCCCCCCTGTCAGCACTTACAGAGCACAGTCTCTTTAGCCAGCTCGCCTCTCTGCCGCTGCACTAGCCAAACCAGGGCTATCGCAGAAGAGATCACAGAAACACTGTGCCGTTCCTAATGGAATCTTTGTTTTAAGCAAGTCCCTTTACTATATGAATGTTAACTGTGCAACCTCAGTACAAACAGCCCAACATCTGCACATTTTTAATGTTATACTTTGTGTCATTTATGTCTTCCTTTTTTCATGGTGCAGGTGGAAGTTTTTGAATCACATACGAATATTATAATTTGGAAAGCTTTCCACAGCCTTATGTTGTGAGAAATAACTATGTTGCTAAAGACGTAACAGTGAAAGAACAGAAAAAGGCAGCTTTCAAAGGACATTTTCCTTGCTGTTGATGCGAGAAGGGTTCTTCTATGCCAGGAGAGAATGCAATTATTTCAGATGGAAATCTATTGTTTATTGCAATAAACAATAAGAGGACTATAATTAAAAACAAAAACTGTACCAATTTATCCAATGATAAACAGATCCACTGACCTATTTTGCAGTATCATTCCCGAAACTCATTTTTGCAGTCTGTCAGAACAAACATCCTAACTTTGAGAACCTAGACTACATAGAGAGATCCTTAGTTACAGAGAGATGTGTTTTTTCAAAGGTTTAAGAATTGCAGTTTGCATCAATCTTTATTGGCTCTGAGTAAAAATGTTGTCTCGAAAGCCTCCAAGTTCAGATTCTAAAGAAGGGCAATAAGACTTTAGTTTCAAATGCATAAAATTTTCAACTAAATGTTACACAAAATAACATTTTTTTCCCCATTTATATTCTTACTCAAATCAAAAGCCAGCAATCATGAAAAGAAGACAATGTATTTATGCAGAGAAACTCTACACTGACACATGGACAACACAAAGACACCAGTGACACCACCGCTTCCTTTCTACGAGGGACGATTATTTTTTTTTTTTGTATTTTCAGCATTCACATATAAACTTCAAATCCTGAAAATAAATACCTGTCTCAGAGTGCTTCACAAGCACCCCAAAGAAAACTATCTACAAATCACACATTCAGCTACTCCCATCTTTTCAACACTTCCAACAATCATCACTTTTACAAGTCTGAACTTTCATAGCTGGGAAAGATGTGTGTCAGCTACAGATTTAAGGAGCAGCAATGCTTATCATCTGAATACACTTTCCACTATCAAGTGGCTTTAGCAGATACTGTTCTACAGATACGGAAAGCTTAAGAGATGTGTGCAAAAGAATCCCTGTCTGACTTGATTCATGGGATCATACCATTACTTTGAAACCAACTCAAACAGTCATCAGAGTGCAGCTGGAACACTGACAACAGAATTCTGGTACCCACAAAAATCGGTAGGAAGACAGACCAGAACTTCGCCCCTGATATATAAAACCTTGTAGAGAAACATTAGTAAACAAAAGTTTTTAAGAGTCAGGAAAAACTATTAAAAAAATCCTTGTAAGTCATAAAAAACATTTCAATGTGAAATTTGTAAAATACCACCCTATTTATTCTCTAAGCTTTTCTAGCAACATATGACTTTATAATAACATATCTGTAGAAATCTGATGGTTAAGAAACAATAATTTTTTTTAAATGTAGTTACTTGAACATTTGCCAGTTTGGAAAGTTGAGCTAAAGTCTCTTTACAGAGAAAAAAATTGCACACTATTTTCAACCTTTGCACTTCTGATTCTCCGTGTCATTGAGGGTACGGCACATAACAGTCTGGAGGGGAGCCAATGCTGCTCACTGGGCTCCGGGTATTTGACTCATAAGAATTTGGAGCAATTTCAACCACACCATCATTTTGAGGGGTTTCTCCTTTCAAAAAGTCATCATCTTCATCTTCAGAAGTACCCTGCATAAATTTAAAAGGATCAGTGAGAGCAGAAAGATACTCCAGGTCTCTAAGATTTGGCAGAATAATGAATGCTGAGACCAAAAAGGGTAATTCTAAAATAAATTCTGAAATGTTGCAATAATCAAATCTGCTAATCAAAATGTTATAGAAAAGTTTACACAATACCATAAGGTATTTTTACGTGTTATCACAGGAAGGAACGAAAAACACAGCATTCGAAGGACTGAAAAATCTGACATAGGATAGACATTCTGCAAGAAGGTAAACAGACTACAGCTTTAGGACATAATTCAGGATGTGGGTTGTACTACAATTGTCATGACTAGTTGGAATGGTAAGAGAATGAGATGTACTCTCATTATGAAATATGGGAACTAAATCATATCTTCAAAGTGGATTTCCCAGTGACATCAGGACGTCCATATTCTGAGAGCGTTCATAAGCGTTTACAGTGGTCCTGTGCTGACAAACTAAATCCTCTGCAGAAGAGGGGAAAAGTGTTCTGAAAGCAGGGATGGATCAATCCCTAAAGCTTCCTAATTTCAGTCAGTTTCCCCTAAATGTTTAGTGCACGCATATCTACTAAAAAAAAAAATTAATCCCACAATAGAAGCAGCTGACAGATTTAGGAAAAGCTGAACTGCGTTTTGATCAGAAAAGACTACCTTCTTAATGGGTTTCTTCAGATTCTCAAGATCTTCAGCACTCAGTTCTTCCCAAAACTGATAAAAAGGATCAATGGTCTTCTTTGATCTGAAAGAGGAATTAAAACAAGGTATGAGTTAATTTATTCAGTAAAAGTCATATGTATTTCATTTTAATAATACAATATAAAATGCTTGGCATTTTGATAGCCCTCTGTAGGGTTTTACAAACTATTCAATTAACCCATATATAATGCCCAATTAATCCCATGACGAAATAAATCCATTTTGCCGATAGGTGTAAATTACAATTGTTTGCCTGAGGAATTCTGATACAGTCAGCTCTCCTAATTCCTAGGCTGGGTATTTTTAACAGCTACACTATGCTCGCAGATAAGCATAATTTTCTTCCAAATTTTTGAAGAGAACATTAACAATTTTAGTAATATTATATAAATTTATATAAGATAAGATATGATTTTGTGCACTAGTATTACAAATTAATATATTATTAATATTAATAATTTCTACTTCTGAGAAAGGTCTCCCTTCTGTGGAGACAGTTTTGGGGGGGGGTTGAGACAAAAAAGTCAGAATGTTGCCCTCTAACATTAAAAAGTGATTAAAGCATCACAGTCCTAGACATTTTGAAAAGCTGCAAATAATCCACTACTCACTAAAAAAGCAAGACATTTAAAATAAGCTGATGTCTCCAATCAAGAAGCAATACACTCAAGGTGCAAAAAAACCAAACCAAAACAACAACAAAAAAAAGATGCACCACCACCACAGCTCCAACAAAACATGTGTTATGCTAACATTATGATATTTTATAGACTGCTTAAAACAAGGAAAACCAAAAGAAAAGTCACGAAACATACTAATTAGACCTTTCAGGAAACTGGGTCCTGTTCCTTCTTCATCACTATATGTCACAGTGGGGGTAAATTTAAATTCAAACCTTTGACAATCTCTGGTTAAAATATGCCACATGAAAGGTACTAAAATCAAGGAAGAAAGTGAACTGTAGAAACAGTGACAGTTTCTTACAGTTTTAGTTCATTATTTTGTACAAGGCAGAAACAATTTGATTATTTTTAAACTATACCTTTTGAGCAAGTAGGGATCAAAGGGGAAGAAACTGTCCAGTGGGTTAGTGCATGTCTGCACAAGGTCACCCCCAGTGCCACTCCGAACAACTGGTATGAACTGCCTATTGTTCCTCTCTATAATTGTGTAGCAGAACACCAACTGGTATTTCCTTTAAAAAGGTAATAAAGAAAAGATAAGCATTTCTAGCACACCGAGAGCAAGAGTTTCAGATGGCATTAAAATACAAAGTTATTTTTTAAACAAACATCACTTCTATCTTCCATTTTCCAACTCGTATTAGGAGTGTTCAAGATAGTCACAAGGTAAGCAGTCTATTCTCTTCCTCTACGTTCCTCTAAATTTCACTCCAAGTAGAATCACATTGACTCTAACACAAAGTTTCATAGTACTGTAGGACTGCACTGAAACTGAACCAGAAATAAACTTACACCACCTTGACCATGGGCAGTATTATGAGTTGTCTTAAATAATACTCAAAACTGTTCTTAACAAAGCCCATGTTCTAAGTACTGTGTTGTTTTTAGATACAAATATTTGTGTGTGTATCAAGCTGAAACTGAAAGAAATTAGTAGGTACCTGGTAATGGCAGCAAACAAGTTCACAACAGATGGTATACAAATCTTCAGGGGGTTTAGCTGACACATGACAATGCGCTCAAAATTTAAACTCTGCAGATATGATAGACCTTGAAAATAAGAACAATTGACAAATATAGCTTACATATCATGCAAGCTGAACTTAATTTTTAAGGATTTCCAGTCTGACCAGCCTGCACTCTGCACACCACCACAGAAGCTCTCTTACAGTAGAGATCCAGCCCACAGATTGTTCAGCAGAAAAGCTACTCCAAATAAGAGTAACCTGCCACAGGTCTCCTTCTAACACAGTCGTTACACTTACACACTCATTACAGGGACTGACAGAGGCACAGAGTCATCAAGACAGATTATTAATTGAAGCCCACACTAGCTCTATATAGCTGGAATTCAAACATGCTCAGTAAGTGGGGCCAGATATCAATGTTGAGGAGTTACTGGCATTGTTTTCAATAGCAGGGGAAAAAAGCTTATTTAGCTTGGTAGCCCAACAAGTGTACAAGCCATCTCATTTTGTTTAGAACACAACAACATAAAAGCGCCATCAGCTACTTGACTGAACTGACTATTACAAAACACATCAACAGTAAAACTTGCAAATGAATCTCAACAGCATTCAAACCTAATATACTTACCTTTCCTCAAGTTTCCATCCAAAAGTTGCTTATGACGGAAAATTAGTGTATAGAACACCGCCTGACATGTAGAATAAAATGGCCCGTGGAGAGCTACATCACAGTAAGCGTTAGCCCCTGTATCCTGATTGTCAATGTATTTATGCATCCAGTTCACCAGAAGATCCAGGCATGCTTTTACCGTACTATAATGGAGGAAAAAAGAAAAAAAAAACCCTGTAAAAATAGCACCAAAAATGGCATAGAAAAGATGTTACACAAGTATTCAAGGATTCCAGTGGTTACAAAAACATTAGTAAGAAAATCTCATTGTAAAAAAGGTTCTGTTATGAGCTTTCTCCTTTATCTCAGCATAAAATGAATCAATGTATCAGCACTGAAACCCCTATCAGTGAAAGCACAAGATGCCAGAAGAGATGAATCCAGGAACGCATGTTGCATGTGAAATGCACAGTAAACATTTAGAATCCTGGGCTACAGGTAGAACAGAGAGATGCCTCTCGTGTCCAACAAGAAATTCCAATATCAAATTAAGTTGACATTAAAGTCACTGAGCCCGTGCTGAACAGCATAAAACTACAGAATGTGTATGTACAAAAGATGACATTTTCACCCATCTGCTGATGTATTTAAATCCATCTGTATTAAAATACCAGAATACCTGACTTCCCTGTCTCAGAGTCTACATAAAATGCCTAACATAGGGCATTAAAAAGATCTGCTTCTGAACATCAGATACACTGGGCATCTGTGACTCTGCCCGAAGTCAACACAACCTACTCGGCATTTCTTGGTAAGTGAAGCCTTAAACAGCAAGTCATGAATTCGAGCAATCATTAGTCTGCATCATGTAAACGCAAAACTTTCCTGGACACTTCAAGACAATACTGAAACAGTATTGTAGAACGGACAAACAAGACTATTGATTTAGGCTTACTGGCAAAGCAGTGGGAATAAAAGACCAACACTATGTGTGCATTCAGTGAATTCTGTACTTAACCTCAGCAATCATCACAGATTGTTTGGTTCTGCTCATATATCAAAACAACTTACACAACTGGAATAAATTTAGCTCTTGCCAAGAAGCTGCCAATGTAACTCCCAGCAGTCTGCCTGATCACTGAAGGATTGTTTGGATCATGCAGTTTTTTCCAAAGATGGTCTAAAAATGCCTCAGCCAACCCCTGGAAACAAGATACATAGAAATCATGAGTTGTTATGCTGACGACACTGTTTAAGTAATAGATTCCTAACACTCAATTCCCATAATTTCCATAACCAAACCTTAAAAAAAAAAATCTACCTATAACTGTAGTAAATAACTATTCCTACACATGATGGAAGAGCACTCTTTCCTGTGTCTGTTTCTATACTTAGTTGTAAAAAGCAAATGGAACCATTAAGTCTAGGAAAAAGTCAGGAATAGATACCCAAGAAGTGTTTAAAAACAAGAGGGGTGAGATGGTAAACAAGAAGTGACTGTTCACTGTCTCCTATAGCAGAAGACATCAGGGACATCCAATGATAACAGCAGGGAGATGAAATTAGAGAAAAAGAAGTGATCCTTCACCTTAAATGGTTATATTGCAGAACTTTTTGCCACTGAGTTTCTGGTGCCAAAAATTCACATCAGTACAAAAAGCATAATATCACGACATATTTTCTCCTTGAATTTGTCCATCATGGGCTGTTACCATGAAAGAACATCACTTTGGCTCAGGAAGTTACCAAACTGCTGCTGGAGGCTGAGAAGCTCTAGCAAAGCATCACAACATGCTTGCCCCATTCTGGTATTCTTTCCAACACCTCCACTATTCACCACTGTCAGAAACAGGGCATTAGCTTAACTGGATCTTTAGCTACTCTTACACAAAAAACATATATGTTCTTACTTTTATATGGTAAGAGCAAGAACAATAGTTTGTTGAGAGAGATGGGAAAACGAGGTGGGGAACAAACAACATGCCAGTTTCAAACTGAAGAACTAACACAGACAGTATCTTTAAGACAGTTTTGGGATGCTGAAGGAACTTGCTGGAGCACTGTCTTGGGTTCGAGTCCAACTGATTATTGTAAAAGAGGTCCTTCACACTAGCTTAGATTCTATCTGTTTGCAATTTATGAGCAACATAGGAAGAGGAACCACGTAAAGAAAAACTTGAAGGAGTAACAGAGAAGGAAAAGAAAGCAGAGACACTAATGAATCCTGATATACTATCTTCAGACTAGAATTACAGCAGAAAACAACTATTTTTTTGTAAAAAACAGCCACAACAAGGATGCAGAAATGACAGAAGACACTGCATTTTAAAAACAGCTTCTACTCACCAATTTAAAGCTACAGATGTAAAACATGAAATACTGTACATGACATGAAGCATGGGTTGGTAAAATGAGCTTGTCAAAAACAGAAACCAGATCCCGATACAAATCCTTTGTGTTGCTGATATCAAGCTTGCCTACACAACATAAGAAGAAAACAGAACAAAATGAGCCATTCCAGAGATTTTTTTCCTGCCCTTTTCCTGCCTGCAAAAGCGGCATTTGTATCTTTCGAAACCAATAAGAAATATGTAAAGAAACACTGTCAAGCTGACTTCCAGGCTTATCTGACATCTAAAAAATATTTATAGGAAGACCTTGCAGGACTTAAGTTCTACTTCTTTTTATGGTGGTGTATAGGGAGAGTATCTGTGTGTGTGCACGCGCACACATATAGAACTGGTAGACATGCAAACTGTGCAATAATAGGTTAATTCAGAAGAGCCAGAAGAAAACACTAAGAAATATATTACCTGACTTATGTAAAGAAGATACAGCAAAATGGTTTCTAAATATTCTGTTTTAAACATATAAATCTAAGAAATTCAAACCCTTAATAAATGCCAGTGTGAGACATTTCTTTCAGGTTTCTTCCTATAACACAAAGGCTTGCTGTAGCAATTCCAATTGAGTGATGTGGCTGGTTGTTTTAATCTACTTATAGGCCTTGTGATGTTGAAAGGATCCATAATTTTAATACAAAAAGCAATACAGTAGAGCAAATGATAAAACACTATGGTTAATCAGGAAGTATTTATAACCCCCTAAGTTTTGTAGCACAATGAAAAAACAAAACTCATTTACCCTTATACCCTATAATGCCACAGTTTGGATACAGTGCCATATTTATATAATCAGAATGTCTCCAGCTGAAGACTAAACCTTTAAAGTGATAAATGTACCTTTGCACCCTCTGCCAATAACATTGGGCAGAGGCAGGAATGCAGACTACATCCTGCTGATGGCAAAATTCTGCCACAAAAGGGTGAGGGCTCTATCTTGCAGCAGCAGAAAGCACGAACTCATTTTATGTTTTTCTTACTTGTTAACAAAACAACAAATTTGGTTGTAGTTCAAATGTTCTTACCATCCACATGGCAAACATCTTTAATATAGGAAAACAGGATGGTCATCAGAATATCAAGGCGCTCTGCAAGTGGATGGGCCATTCTGTCACTACTGGAAGAGACAACTTTGTTTCCTTTTCTTTCTTCATCTTCCTCCTGGTAGATAAAATGGCAGTCATGCACCTTTTATATACACAACATCATAAAAACAGCAATTACAGAAAAAGTAAAACTAAATTTTTCTTTCAGTGATATGCTAAAGATTTGTCTTTTGGGTTTTTTTTTAAAAAGAAATATCTAATTACACAGCTTAGTGTAAGCAAATTTTTGTAAACCAAGGCAGCTACCATGAATTCTTTAATTAGCTTTATGTATTGCTGCTTGTGTTTTTACATAATGAAATTGATTCACTGCATGTATGCTGGGTATTTACATGAATAAAGTCAACACCTGGAGAACACATTAATCATTTGCCTGCTGTTCAAGTTTCAAGAGTTGTGTGCAGTGCAGTAGCAACAAAGCAATAATTTATTCCTGCACTGCCTTAGTTCATAGCCACCTCAAAAATGAAAATTTTACTGAAAAAACTTTTAGTAGAACAAGATAGCCAACCATGTCAAAAAGTCCCTCCTCTGTAGATTTTTCCTCACTATCAGAGTTATTGGCAGTTTCTTCAGCGTCTTCAATATCTTGCTGTGGAGTACTAACCTACAGTTGCAAACAAGAAATTAATTTTTATAAGGCCATGACAATAATATGAAACCTTTTTTTATTATTTATATAAGAAATTACTACATGACTGATTTCTAGAACAGATTTTGTCCTTGACTAAATAAACATTTTAAAAGGGAATGTAATGTATGTAACACACAAACGCGCACTCCAAACTGCCTGAAACTTTACCTCCGGAATATAAGCTTTCTTTAGACTGCTACATGCTGAGGTTCTCCAAATTACAACGCTACACACCCACCCACCCCTATCTTTTTTGACTGTAAATCCTTTTACTTCAAAGGGACAAACCACCAGACCAACCACACACAGAGAAGCACATTCTCTGCACAGTGGCACTGATCACCGTGAAACAGTTACTTTGATTCTGGCAGGGACACTCCATGCAGGGTGTAACAGTACCCCTCATACAGTTACCCTCAGGTGTGGGAACATCTTAAGACTGGGAATGGAATGTAAATTTGACAGGTTTTATACTCGTGATCACAAGCACTACTGCAACGTATTTTTTGTTGAGGTTAACACTGAAGCATATCTAATTTCCTACTCTGTGTATTTTAACACCAAGCTGCCTTAAAAGATGATAGAGAACAAACTTACATCCAACTTTAACAGCTTTTCAATAATAAGCTCCAGAATTTGAAGCCTCAGAGTTGGAAGGTACACCGTAACCCGTAGCAGATTGTGAACATAACATTCCTGTAACACAAAATTGATTGATGTCCATAATAACATTAACAGAAAGTCTAATTTCTGCCAAGGATTTTTAGAAAACAAGTTTCTTGTTATCTAAAGAGCCAGAAATAGGTTTAAACACACTGTATTCAATCTAGAATAAGTTAATGTATAAGCCAAACATCAACTCTCAATTGTTAAGCTGTGTTATCATTAACTTCTTAAGCTACTATTTCCATGCAAATTTTCCAACTACATCTAGACAAAATGTGTATGAATATTCTGTAAGAAAAGTTATTCATTTCCATAGGAGTTTATGTCTAAACTTTCTCTAGGAAAATTAAAACAACAAGCATATTCCTCACTACATCTAGAACCAGCTCTAGTAGAAGTCTTTAAAGTGAGACATTTTTATTTCAGGTTATTATAATATGCCTACAACAATTGTAAATTCCACAGGTAAGTCTCTCCTCAGGAGTCGTTCTGATTGTAATTCAAACAGGTTAACAGACAAGTTCTGTTGAGTGTGCATGTGCCCACCCATGTATACACACATATGTACAAAAGACCACGTTGCAACTTTCATATAGCAAAACTGTCAAGTCAATCCGTAAAATTAGGTAAAGTGCCACATTTAACTACACCATAGTCTCTTTGTGAATACGCATTATAACACAACCTTTAATTACATGAGCACATATGATTTTTCCACAGGCCATCTGGCTCACTCATTACATAAAATGGATAAAGCTAATTTATGCGAATGTATAAATTGGAAATATTTAACAACAATGCATGGACCATGTTTTTATTACACTTCATTCAAACCTTGCCCTGAAAACACAGTTATGAATTTTTTTCACAACCTGCTCCTCGCTGAGATAATAAATAAATAAAAATTCTTCTCCTAACACCATGCAAGAGCTATTATCCTCCTCATTTTACAGGTAGGGAACTGGCGCCCAAAGTTATTTGGATTAAAAAAAAAAAGGAAACAAAAAAAAAACCAACAAAAAAACTAGCAAGGTATACAAACAACTTTGCGGTTTTTTCAGCACTTGATGAGTTCGTACCACGGCTCCAACTGAACTTGGCTGGTGGAGCAGGGCTCTGCCTTTCTGTACAATATAGTGCCAAAATATCAAGTTGGAACAAGTAAATATAAAGATCACACAACAGCCGTAACCTGTCAAAAGTTTCCAGCTCGTTTTTCACCACACACGAGCACTATACCAAAGATATAATAAAACAACTTAACACCCTACACTACTGGCAACTTGGATTTCACCTATAATGTCCATTGCTTTTTGTCTGCTTATCAAAACCCCTGTTCTTCTGATAAATACTTTCCAGTTTTGACAACAAATGAGACAGGTATCCTACCGTCTCCTTACTATACAACCCTGAGATTCATCGCCAAAGAGGTCCATCTTGTGCATTGATTAAGAAAGCAATCCTGTGGAAAAGATATGCAGTTATGTCATTAAAGACTAGCATAATGCTTATGCACAAGGAACTTAAGTATGCTTGGACAACCTTATACGAAACAGACATGCCCATATATATATATATACACACGCGTGTATGTGTGTGTATATAAAAAAACCCCAAAACAAGAATCTTAAAAACAATACACTCAAAAATCTGCACTCAATACCACCAAATCACTGGTCATACTATAGAGTATATTGATACATTAAAAAAACAAACAAACAAAAAAACCCAACCCAAGTGAACAAATAAATAAAAATATCCACAGCTCTTACCAGAGTTCTTTCTGATTTATTAATGAAAGGAAAGTTTTCCACAAGTATCGGCATGAGAAATTGCGGTGTCCTACAATTTGAAAATAAAATAAAAAAAAACCAAACCACAAAACAACAAACAAATAACAAAACCCCAAAGTTATAGGTTATTAACCATGAGAGCAAATATTGAAACTCCAGCACTCTAAAGACAGACTGGAATAAGCTTATTTCACAGTAACTTTATTTTAAAGTAAGTAATTGTATAAAATTTGTTTTTGCAAGGATCACCAAATAGATAATAAGCGGCAAACTTTCACGTGGACTTGTTAGAAGCCACTTCAAATACACTGCTATAAACACAACTTTCCCTACTTCCTATTTCCATTAACAGGACTTTCAGTTGCTGATGCCTATGGAAATTTCATAATGATTGGATATGGCATTCCACCAGTTAGTGAATATTAGGAAAAATCATGCAGTGAAACTAAGTATTATACTTCTAATTAAGAGAAAAAAAAAAGTTAATTAGGTCACAAGCTTTAAATCTGCAACGAAAGAGCATACAAAACCACAGGATTATATACTTACGAAGGAACATATCTTGCAACAGTTTGCAATGCTCTATGGCATGTATTAAAGTTTTCAGAAAGGTCTAGAGAAAGAAAAAAGTACTGTTACGCATTTGGCTACAGAAAACTAAATCAGCAACCAGCAAAACCAGTTCATATCAACTAAACATTTTAAAGATTCCCAAGGAAATTGCATTTGCTAAAATGTTGGGTTTCCTTTGGCTTTTTTTTGGGGGGTGGGGGTGTGTGTTTTATTTGTTTGGTTGGTTGGGGTTTTTTTAAGTTAAACTGCCTTTCTACCAAAATAAGTGTGAAAAATAATTCCAAATAAAATTCATGGCATCACAACCAATAAACTCTGAATGTGCTGCCAGCCAGATATTGTTGTCATACACTCTCATACTAAACTTGAAATACAAAATCTATCCCACAATGCACAAATATTTAGAAGATATGTTAAATCTATGTCATTGACCAGATAAAATCTATTGAAAGATTACACCTCATTTTCACAATACTCAAACAGCTAATTAGGCTTTTATAGAAGGCTTTTTTTATCCAAACAGTGTCACAAGTGAAAAGCAAAAGAGTAGCTGGGTCATCACAAGCAGAACTGAAATTTATTCCATCATTCTAGATAAGAAAACATGAAATTCTTGACAGACATTTAGCTATCCCTTTGCCTTATCAATAAACACACTAATGTACGGCATTTCTATTATAAATATCAGTTGTATTTGAGCTTACCACAGGCAGACAATAAAAAAAAAAAGACTCACACTCCCCCAAACTACCTAGTTTTATTGAGGTAAATAAAATGGAAAAGAAACAACTCCTAACTTTTCTTTGGCTTTGAAACAATCTAGGACTAGGCATGTTTTCCTATGCATTCAGTCTTATTCCTGCAGATACTGCACCAACATGAATATTTTGAAAGTAACAAGGAAGGGGTCACCACACCACTGATTCGAGTATAAGAAAGTCTTTGACTTGGGAATTTAAGGATGTACTGTTTCTTAACGTTTTACCTTAACTCAGCTAAATTAATTTTGTAAAAAGGGAGCAACTGTATACTTCTTTAGTAAAGGTATTACAGCAGCATATATAAGCCATACTTCCTTTATACTCACTTTCATCATCATCATCAGAATCTGAAATATCCACATCATCTTCTCTGATGGTTATTCGAGCTAGCAAAAAATGAGATTATATCAAAATTGTACAAATCTTATGGGTAACAGTCTTAATAACAAATCAGACACACAGGACAAGAGTGCTGATCAGGACTAAAGCATCAAAATTATCCACAAGACTTTCTGAAATAAGCAGAAGCTCATCAAAAAGACAGTTTCATTCACAGAACCAGGAGGTTTTTGAGAACATCTGACATGACCCTCACTGCATCTTTTGGTTTTTAGTAATAACAACATTATACAGTTCACCCCTTTCCAAGACAACTTTATAAATGGGGTCTGTATTGGACACTAGTATATGTCTTCTAAAATCTAGGCCCAGAAAACTATTTGTATCACAATTCAGCTATCCAAGAAAATAATCAACAGGAAAAAAACCCAACCCAGTGATTAATTGTGTCACCCATTATATTTACACAGAATTTATCTAGGAAACACATTTTGATAAGCAAAAAAAGAAGATTAAAAGAAAAGTAACTTACGGGGGACAAACTGTAACACAATCATCCGGAGGCATGGCCTCAGATGGACAGTTTGTGCTGACACTAGATTGCCAAGAAAACCCAGGTATTCTTCCACCACCTCTCGGCTTCTTCTCAACCATGGCAGCTTCTGCAAGTAAGCAAAGATCAAGATGTCAAAGAAAGATGTTTTGAGTACTAAACTCCTAATCTTCCCATGTAACAGGTATTTACCAGCAAGATGCTGACCAGTTGTTCAAGCTCTTTGGTCAAATATGCAACAGAAGCTCGAAATTCATGCAGCCAATTAATGATCTGGGCATCCTTAAAATAAGCAGAAAAAACAGATAACTATTCCAATAAATAGTATTAAGTATTACTAGAAAATAACAAAATCCTTAAAAGTCAAAGATTAAGATTGCAAATAGAAATTATTTTCATATTAACATGCAAGGAATTTCTTTAAGTTTGTGTCCTCACCAATGAAAGTTCTTGAATGCAAGACTAAACGCATACCAACTCCTAAACCAACAGTCTGCCTGGAAGGCTAAAGTTACAGACTGAGCAAGGCATGCAAACCTCACTCACAGAGAACGTATTTAAAAGAAATGGCATTCAATCTTAATTTTCTTTTCTTTTTACTCTAGTTTGAGCAGAAGGGACATTCAAGTCTTGAAACGAGAGAGATACTGAAACAGCAGCAAATCTACCCAGAAAATTTTGCACTGATTTTGCCTGTACAGTCCAAAAGGCCTGCCAAAACCTCAGCATTTTACAAAACCTCCTCTTTAAAGAGAAAAGGAACTCCATATAGCATTATGCTTCCCGCAGCATTCTTCTCAGAGTTTTGTGCTTTAATTAAAAGCAAAAAAAATGCGGTGGGTGCTCACAGCTATACAGAATAGCTATGAAACAATACTACTGGGTATAACTACTAAATGCACATCTGTCTTACTGCCTAATTAAACAAGTTTTTAGTGAGAACAGGAGAAGGTAAAAATTCATGCAATTTAAAGGCTGTAAAAGTCAGAAACCATGGTTTGATCTACAGAAGTATCTGTAAAAACAAGCATCAGTGACCTAGAAAGATGGTATCAGGAACAAAGACCCTGTAACAAAGCAAAATTTCTCACTCTAGAGCAGAGTCAGTAAGCGTGAGACACCATTTATCAAGATCCTGCATACAAGAGATAAATAAACATACAATCGGTTTGTTTTTGGTTTTTTTTTTTTCATTTGGAGAAACAATTCTGACAGTTTCCACAAAGCAAAAAGCTGTTAAATGCAGCAAAATGTTTAAAGCAAAAGATTTGGGTAAGCAACAGAATGACTCATCTGATGATTCCACACAGACAGCTGAACTTTAAATCATCAGACCCCTTACTACCAGAACTCTTACCTTTATGTCTGGATCTGACAGCTGATGCTTTAACAACTCAAAATCTGTGGTCTCACCCTAGCAGGGGAAAGAAAAATAAGTACGTAACACTCATATTTTTCCCAGCAAAAACGACAAGTTTCATCAACAACCTAGTATTGTCGAACAGTAATATGAAGAACACAGGTAAGCCAGAAAGCTCAAGGAATGCTGAAGCAGCAGTAACAGAGTGCTGTCCCTGAAAGACAACTGAAGCCGCTGGGTCACTTTTAGCTGCTCTCCCTGCAGGCACAGTTGCGATCACTTTCCACCCTTTGGCGTGAGCCAGGCTCCACACCCACCCCGCACGCCACTCGGCCTGACTCACAGGGGAAAGCTTTCCCCTCGCACAGCAACACCGCCCGGCACAAGCCTGCGGCGCTCACCCGCCTTCAGGTTTTTTTCCTGAGCCTTCAAACGCGGCCTTGTGCAAGACGAAGACGCCGGATTACACCGCAGGACCGAGCGCACCGGCAACGCAGGCAGCCTGGCATAAAAGAAGCCGCCCGCGGAGAGCCGCCACGGCCGGCGGAGCGGAGCCGCAGTCACCTTTTCATACTTCAGCAAGATGTCCGTCAGAGTCCCCCCGAACCGCACCGTCTTCCTGGGCGGGGAGCTGATGAACTCGTCCCCTCCCAGCATGGCCACGGACCCGCACCTGAGGGAAGGCGAAGCCGCGTGAGCACCGCGGGCCTGGCCTCAGCCCGCCCGCCCGCCCTCAGGGGCCCGGCCGACGCGCCCCTCTCCTCAGCGGACGGGCAGGAGTCGCCACCCGCCATNCGCCACATGCCGCAGCCGGGCGGAAAGAGCGGTGGCCGCGCCGGAAACGGGGAGGGCTCCTCCCCCGGCACCATAGAGAGGCGTGGCTGGAAGGGCCGCGGCTGCTCTGGCCCTGCCGTCGGTGGTGCTGGCGGACCGAGGGAGGCGGGCCGGGGCGCGGCCCGGGCGCGTTCCTCCTCGGTACGGGGTGGTGGTTTTGTGTTGGTTTGGTGTCGTCGTCCCCCCAAATACACGCCAACTGACTGCATTAAAGGATGCAGCAGCTCAGAGATCATATAATTCAAAAGGAATTAAACACTAAATAGGTAAAAGCCTTCAATAACTGTTAGAGCAACCTGGACACGTATGAATGATAACATGCATTTTTCCGTGTAAATGTCCAACCTGCTCAAAACGCTTTTTTGTTGGTTTTTTTTTTTTTTTTTGCATTCAGTTGAATACATGTTTACTTCTCCAATTCACACAGGTTAGTAACCGCGATGCATGACGTCATGGCCCCAGCGCCCTGCGGCAGCTCTACAGATGTGCACATCCTCCGCAGGAGCTGCCACCGCAGGAACCATCGCCCTCCCAGAAGTCACATCCAACAGAGTTCTGTAGAATTTACTAATAATTTACCTTCTCCCTGGCGAAGATGTTCCCATTTAAGAAAAGTAGATCACGTCAAACCTTTCATGAGATCCAGCCCATGTCTACAGGGTCTGACAAGCATTTAGTCCTTCTGCTTCGCTACAAGTTTGGGGTTTGGCTTTTTTCCTTTCCTGGAATATTGGATGCCGTTTTGAGCTAGTTTTAAGGCTTAACCAGCTACAAAAAAAACCCTCTGGCTACAGGAGTGTGCTTATACAAGAGTTTGGTTCTTTGCGATTTTGGCTATGTTTTTAAACAGTGTGCATAGGACTGTCCTTTAAGTTTAGCTTTAGATGCAAAACCCGGCATTCACACAGCTGCGAGCAGTCCTGAACACTGACAATTCTGTCCAGTCAACAGTGTAAAAGATCTCTGAATGGACTTTGTGCTGCATTGAGCTACAACCGATAAGGACACCAGACTAAAATAGTGTTAAATACATGTTAATGTTTAACTGCTAATAATTCAGTTGTCAATTTCTATTTAGTATTAGCCTTCCTTATTTAGAAGGCAAACGGACTGCATGAAATGGTAACTGGTTCACACTTCAAAAAGGAAAGGATCATAACTTACAATAGGTATTGTTGCTCTGCAACAAGTACTTTTTATCTCATTGTTCAGACACAGCACACTAGTAACATTCTAGCACTTCTCTGATTAACATCCTCCTCTACTGATGTGTCAGCTCCTATACTTAATTTTTAAAACATACGTACTGTTCATAACAGTAAGCATCTGAATCCCGCACAATTTTTGCGTGAAGTTGCAACAGCCAACAACATTCTAACTACCATCTTATGCAACAATCATTAAGTATTGATATTGGATTTAAGATCAATTACATTCTGATCTACAATGAATGCAAAGCCCTGCTCAATTCTCTCCGGTAATTACAATTGCAACACTAAATCAGACATATTTTCTTTCACCAGGCTAAGTATGTGAATAGCCGCACACAAAAGTTCTTGCTTATTTTACAGCTGCTGCTAATCATTCCACTTATTAAACATTACATTCAGCTTACAAGTGAAACTATGGAGAATCAGAAAAAGCAGTTATCTCTGTTCAGAACAGTGAAATGAAAAAAAAAAATCTTGCAAATTACACTGAAACAGTGAACTATAGGTTTTAAGGGAGGAGTTTGGCTTTTTTTTTTTTTCAGTCTGACCATTGTAACAACACAGTGGTGTCACATTGCAGTTCCTCTAAAAGGAGGAAACAATTGTACACACCTCCTAAAAACTGCAGTTAGTGAAGAAGAAATTACAGACCTTCAAGTTTAGTGTTCATCTAACCTTGTTGAAAAACTGAGAGCATTCAGAAAACATTTTAAATTAGAATATGCATGGAAAATTAAGAAGTTACTCCAGTAATTTACAAGAGAACTCTGAAAGACATTTCAAGAGCTTACAAGGAAGTACAACCACAGCATTCTTAGCAAACATTTTCCTTAGATCCACCTCTAGTATTCAGTAAGGTGTGGCATAAAAACAGTTGTACATTAAAATTTTAAGTCCTACCCATATTTGCTAATGGTGGGCTCAAACTCTTAGTGTTAGGTCAAAACCAGAGCAACTCATGAAGAATTTCTCCACACAAGAATTTTAGGTATCATTAACTTTAATATAAATCTTTTCTCAGGTGCTACTTCTCAGTTACATCTAAATGTAAATTTGTTAATATTTTATAAAGCATCAGAGTATTTGTTAAATCAACAGGGGTTTTTCTTTTGGTGGTGTCCCCCCCTCCACCAATGCTTCAGCATTAGGAAAATAATTCCCAACATCACTGGACTAAAAACGCCTCTTCTTAGAGTCATTGTATTACAACATTTGTAACTATGAAGAATGTACTGGTATGCCAACATCACTATTTTTACTTGTCTATTTATAAAATCTCAAATTCCAAGTTATACCAAAATAATGATGAAACTTTACAAGGGTCACTGTAAATTGGGTATTTACACTACAAAAAACTTTTACATTTGCAACTTTGCATCAATAGTTTGCAATAGATGTTTCAAAAGCACCCTTACAAACAAAAGTATTGCACTGGCATAATAAAAATTCACAGTAAGTTTAACTTCTAGACCTTGGTAAAACAGTGCAAGAGCTTTTCATCGTGCAAGAGCTTTTTATCCAAACTTTCTCAGGTTATTAAAAAAAAAAGAAACAACTATATTACATGCTGCAGTGAATTTTCTGTGAACCAGGTTTGTTTCTTTTTTAGTTCTCACTTCTTAAGAGATCTAGTTTATGTTTTGAAATGGTGAAAAAAAAAACACAAAAAACTATCCAGTCCAACACCGAAATAGGTGCATTTGGCAGAGATATGGCTCTATGTGTCCATTTTATACAGAGTCCACAAAGGTTGCAGAGATTATTCCATAATGAGAGAATCCTATTGCATGAGTAGGGAATTCTCTTTCCATAATTTGCAGCACTTCCCCCACTTTTAGAGGCAGTAACTTCAATAGTCGTGTCTTCAACAGATCCTGAAGATAATACATTAAGAAAAGGTTACTCAAAAAAAGTTTTAAAACAAATAGTCATATAAAACTCTAAACAGTTACTTGAAGTCAGTCTTAAAAGTATTTTTTCCTCATGTTCAACAGCCAATTGGGACCCAAATAAAAGACCCATCACATCAACAGCCCATCTCCAATGGTGACCAAGTGTGGATGTCTCAATAAAGGCAAAAGAAAACAGCATGCAAGTACTATCTCCTCAGGATATTATCTCGACTGCCACTTACTGCTCCAGGTCTTCCTGAGCCAAACATATTATCTTTGCATCTCTTTTGTTGTCTCCTCTGGCTTTTTGAATCAGTAAAATTTTATCTGTTACACTGTCCCATGTCAAATAATCCCACACTTCAGCTACATAGCGTGTGACAACTCAGTTCCCGCTTTGTCTTGGGAGAGGCATTCCCTACGTACATTTCCATACCACTTATGACTGTATAAGCCATTTTATACTCTGGACACCTTTTCAGGCTCAAGGATCCTAATCTATTTGTTATTCCTTTAATAGAATTCATTCCATATCTTGAGAATTCTCACTCTTCTCATTCACTTCTACTATACAATTTTCAAGATAGGAAATTGTAACAGCATCCATTACTCCATTAACAACTTCATTAAGAAATAACTTCAGAAAGTTATTAATGGCAAGAACAAGAAAATTATCAAAATTACAAGAATGAATAGTTTCTGTGAAGAACAAACTTCCTTATTAAGGCAACAGTTAATTTTCCAAACACTTGCAGTTGTTTTTTGGGGGGTTTGGTTGGTTGGTTGGTTGGTTTGGGTTTTTTTGTTTTGTTTTTAATATTCGGTGAAATCTGAATTTAATGGCTCAGGAAGCTTTTCTAATGGCCAGTATGGTGTGGGGTTTCTTTGTTGGTGGTTTGGGTTGGTTGGTTTGTTTGTTTGGGGGTGGTGGTGGTGTGGTGGTGTGTTTGGGTTTTTGGTGGGGTTTTTTTGTTGTTGGGTTGGGTTTTTTTGGTTGGTTGGTTTGGGTTTTTTTCCCCTCCTCTCTCTTGACAATATCTGGCCAAACATGTTTAACCCGTTTGGTCAAGTTCATAAATATGTCCTGATAGGGAGAGGATTTTGTCTATCAGTAAGGGATGATCTGATTCAGGCAGTTGTTTATGAGAAGATATAAAGTACTTCAGCTGAACTTACTTCAAAAGGGAACCCTGAATTATCTTTGGAGGTGCACCCCTTGTTATCCTTTATTCTACCTTGAAAGTTAAAATCGTAGAGTTTATGTTACAATGTGTAACATAACTCTTATACACTCCCTCTGTTTTGGTTCCTTCCGAATTACAATTACTAATGCAATTGTACCAAAGTTCATTTACTGCACCATTAGAAGCTACTGTTTGGGAAAACATGTAATAAAACACTGTATATATCTGCCTCTATAGGAAACAAACCATAGATTATTTCTAATTAAAATCGGTAACAAGACTTGAAATACTTACAAATAATGGATAATTTTCACTACTAGAAGTCCACCATAACAAAATACACATCTGTATATGCATATTGAAAGTAGGACCATCTACAGAGATAGCATATTACCTACTGAACTCAATACCTATAATTGCCATGATCTTTAGATGAAAAAGGATGGATCTCTATCTGTCAATTCTAAACGCACTTCAGAAAAAAAAAAAGTCTAAAAAAAGGACTCATTTTCAACAGCCTGTTTTCTAATTGCAGATATAGTTAATAATAAACCAAATAGCAGTAACAAGTCTTTTAAAGTTGTATTGCTGCTGTTCTTTTCCTCCTCCTACAAGTTTTCGATTAAGCAATAATTATCTATATTCTACCTCCCTACTGTTAAAACTTCCTCTCAATAAAATTCTGTGGCTTTCATGAAAGAAGACAATTTCCACATTAACTTTTCTGTAAACCAACAGTAGCTTCAAGATTTAGTTTCAAGGAGCAGCAGAAAAAGCTGACTTTGTACACAGAAGTGCGAGATGTTCAGAATTCTTGAGTAATTCAGACAGTTTTTACAGTTCCTTCAGAAAAGCATATTACATAGTGAAGCAAAAGCTTGTCTTATTTTCTTTTCCATTTTCAAGGCATTAAGCATGCTTTTCTTCCTAAATAAGCATGGTATATTAATAAAGACACTAGGGATATTTTTGAAAGTCTTGATGATCTTCAACGATGTTTCAGAATTGGACCTAGACACTGTCTTTGCACACTGAATAGCAGCACATCTTTTTCAGATATCTGAGGCTCAGGTAGTTTAACTACCAATTGCATTTATGAGTTTCTAACTATTAGCTACAGCTCTTCCCCTAAGTTAAATACAAGTCAGCATTTCACTTTTTTTTTTGTTGTTCTCCAAGAAAGAAGCATTTTATGTTGCTAAAGAGGGAGCTTCCCCTCACAAGAGCTCATGTGGGTAGTGGTTAATGGCTATTTCATTACACCACACTTCATTCTGGCAGCATTTAGACCGACTGTCAGGACCAGCTCAGAACGGCCCAGCTTCTGCGCTGGCAGCCGGGCAGACCTTGCAGCCAGCTCTCCGCATGCCAACTCCATCCCGCTCACGCACACTTCACGCCACTTTGGCGTCTACGGGAAGTATCTTCCCCGCCTGATCAAATTTGGGCCATCTCTCCATCTCTCACTCGATTTATGTTACCGCCCGAGTTGAGAAAGAGTCCCCACAAAAATATATTTTTTTTTTTTTTTTTTTGTAGGAAGCGTCAGCTGTGAGCAAGTGGTTTAACGTAAGTTTTTAATCGAATCGAATCTCAGGTAAGAGAGTTTTCTCGAGTTCTAGGCAAACTTAAGCCTCCCCCCCGCCCCCAGCGTCCCTTCCACCGACCCCTTTCGCTGGGGGCCTGCCCCGGCACGGCGGCGCGCCCCGGGACGGGCCTCCCCGGCTCTCACCTGCCGGCGTCGGCGGGGCGGCCCCGCGGGCCCCCGGGGCGCTGCAGCTCCAGCTCAGCGGGGGCGGCGGCGCGGGAGCGCGATGCGGGAGCGAAGGCGGAGGAGAGGCGGAGGCTGAGGCCGTGCACCAGCCCCCGCAGCAGGCTGTCCCCGCGACCCTTGGGCAGCGCCAGCCCCACGTCGTCGCGCAGCTCCTCCGGCGGCACTTCCAGGTTGCCGGCGTACCAGAACACCCACCAGATGAGGCTGAGGAAAATGCCGATGCCGCCCGCGTAGATGAGCAGGTCGGAGAAGAACACGTCGGCGAACACGCCGGCCAGCAGCACCGCGAGGCCCAGCGCGTCGAAGGCCAGCGCCAGCCAGAAGGCGGCCACGCAGCGGCCCAGCCCGCCGGGGGCCGCCATGGCGGGGGGAGCAGCGGCGCCAGCGCCGCCTCAGGCCGCCCGCACCTGAGGGGAAGGCGGGGCGCGGCGGGAAGGGCGGCGCCGCCGCACCTGAGGGGGACGTCCGGGCCACGCCCCGCCGCTTGCACCTGCGCGCGGGGCCACGCCCCCCTCGCGGAGGGGGTCTCGCCACGCCCCAACGGCCGCTGAGGTGGAAGGCGGGAGCGCCGCCGCCATCGGGGCGGGCACGGTCTCTCCGCTTTTCTTCAGCCGCTCCAGGCGCGGTTGACACCTCGTTGGCCGGGTGCCGGGTCCTACAGCCGGCCTCTCTCCACCAGTGGCGTCGGGCGGGCCCCGACAGGCCCCTTCGGCCTGCCCCGGCTCATCGAGGCAGCCGGCGCAGCTGGCTCTTCGTCCAGGTGTTGCTCCCCTTCGTGAGAGAGCAGCAGGAGCGGGTGCCGTCGTGGCTGTCGGCATTGTGGAGTTGAGGCCTCCCTCACAAGCGGCGGTCGCTGCCGTTTCTTTGTGCAGGCCAGCGCATGGCAGAGACTGCTGGACCCGC
Organism: Anarhynchus alexandrinus; assembly: GCA_008711295.1. NCBI lineage: Eukaryota > Metazoa > Chordata > Aves > Charadriiformes > Charadriidae > Anarhynchus > Anarhynchus alexandrinus. The sequence continues at coordinate 2,865,735 of VUYV01000019.1, forward strand.
TCAACCATTTCCAGTTGAGGCAGTGTCACCTTGCGAAGGGGGTAAGGTCTTTGCCTTACTTTGCGCAGACACCCTAAAGGGAGGTGCTTCAAAAAAGGTGGTCTTGAGATGAACGTACATGTTGCAGACCTCCACACTTGCAAGGGGCGGCAGCCATTAGCAGGCAGCGGAGATTGGCAAGACGGTTATAACGTGCATCTACAAAGTCATATAGACTACTTTAACTACGTGTTTGAGGTTGGCTTAAAAAGAGTAGTTAGAATATCACCTCAGGTTAACAAGCAGGAAACTAGTTGTGAATGCAAGCAAAACAGTTATGCAAAAGATACATACTTCAGTTCACTCTTGTGTTAATGACCTGGTACATTTCTCTTAACACTCCCAAGTCCTCAAGCACAAGAACTATATTCAGCTGTAGGCTCTCTTGCACATACTCTCACAAGGCCCTCATATCTAACAGTTTGTTTAATGATGGGTAAGGCACACTGTTCCAGTAACTAGAAATATCAAGCCAATGGGAAGTCTGACAGGCCTAAGAGCATAGGCAGCTTTCACGTGTTTGTGGTAGTACAGTGTGCCAAGAACGATGCCATTGAGGAAGACTTCCTCTGATGACAATGAGTGCCATTGGTGTGCTATAGTAAGACTACAGACTCAATTCCTATCATAGCACTTGGCTCACTTATCATTGCTCCTGCTGAATATTTGAGAATCAAGACTAGGTAAAGCCACTTCTTCATTGGTGATCGCCTATGTTACTGACATTATTCCATAAAAGACGTCCTTAGGAAATGACAAGCTGAAATCCTCTTAAAAAGAAAAAAGTTAAAATTGTTCTAAGTACTTTAACAATAAAATATCTTTCACTTTGGCACCTAATACTACTTCTGCGTTGAGAAGAATTATAGTACCAAAAAACCTATACTACTATTCTTCCTGGTTATTTTCAAGTATCTTTTGGATTTTAAAGTTTAAACACAGCTTCAGTAAAACACCTATGGTTTGACTTCTGCCTAGCTTTCATCCCTTTCAAAAGTGTGAGAGAAAGATGGTAATGTACCAGTTATCCAAGTTTGAGTGAGGTTCATATACCTTAGTCTCGGGGGTTTTATTCCATTAGACTCAGAATAGCTCTTAGAAATCAAGCTAATTTTAGGATTACATGTTTATCGTGATGGCAGTAGGAATTCTAATAATCAGATACAACCCTAAAAGAAATAATCACCATTTTTCTTAATCTGAAGATTGATAGGGTGAGAAGGCAGATCTAATTACAATAGAATAACAAACACTGAGGGAATTTTAAGCAGAAATCAGTACTAATAATCTTCACTTAGATTTTTTGGAAAAAGAGCTATTTAAGTCATAGTTCTAGCCCTGTGGTGTTCTTATTGTGTGCACCAAACTTGCTTCCCCCTAGGGCCCAAGATGTGATTAACTCCTACAAATTGAGTTTGTGAACAAGTTTTTATTATCTTCTCTGCATCCCTCCTGCTATGACTTTGGTTTGATACTATTTAGATATTTGCTTTATTATTAGCTGTTATTCTTCCCAGTAATGCTGAAGTTGGGGGCTAATCTGAAAGTGTAAGTTACATTATCACCCTGGTCCTAGGAAACATGCATACAAATACAGTGATTTCTATAAGCATGGCAGAAGGCTTACAGATCAACTACAGGCATAAACTAGTCTGTTTTTTCTGGACAGATGGTATTTTTCTTCCCTATTTATCTGTACATGGAAATTATTTTTTCAGCAAGAAACATGACACTGTTGAAGTTACTAACACACTGAATATATCTCCATTTGATTCTTTTTTAAAAAAAGCACCCAGCCATATAAATCAGAGTAGAAGTTAATGTAGTTTTTCCTCTCTTGCAAAAAGAGTGGTTCAGCAGACTTTTTTGGGGGAAAAGAAAGGCACCTTGGCTTCAGTAGAGTAATAAGTTCCAATGTAGCTGCACTAAGTTGTTTCACTGTAGTTTTAGTTTCTAATACTTACTGCAGTCTTTTGAAAGACTTGCTTCCTGACTCCAGTTTATTTCTGTGAGGAGCCTAAGTTAGTTCCCACTTTCATACAAATATGAAGAACAAGTGAGCAATATAGAATCAATTCTAGTAAAAACAGTCACACTGTGTGCTACTAGAGAAAATATTTTGGTAGTATCTTTATTTTAAACCTCTCAAATAAAAGCAAAGACTCGTCACAGAAGCTTGTCCTTAATCTAATTAATAGTTTAGTTTTAACTCTTGCGGCAAATTTTAATAATAAAACAGAATACTACTTTTTTTTTTTTTAAATTAGAATGTTGATATTTTGAAAGTTACCAACTTCCTCTTCCCTTCTAGCTTCCATACGGCCACTCTAATTTCAGTACTTCTAAAAACGACATGAACTCACTCACATTAATGATACACAAAAAAATTTTAGCCATTACTCAGTCTCCACAAAACCCTTAATGCACCAGCTGTGTAAAGAAAGCACTGTCTGTATTTCTTGAAGTGCTTCAAGAGCTTAGATATGTCTTGACAATTCCATATTTTAAAATACTATTATTCTACACTCTTAATAGAGAAAAAGTTAACAGATTTTTCTACAAAAAAAAAAAGCAAAACAGAACCTTAGCTAAGGACAAATAGTACTATTGAAAATGTTACATAAGAATTTAACCAAAGTCCCCTTTCTAAATTCAGAATTATGGGGGTCCTGATAGAACTTGTGGTCATACAGGTTTATTGTAAGACTGATAATTTTACTTGCCATACCATAAATGGCTTTTATAGCTCACTCCTCTGTTATTTCCATCTTCAATTTTTAAATAAAATAAAGATCACAAGGTTAATAATTATTCACGTCTATTAAACCTTTCACCTTCTATTTCCAAAGTCAGTCAGAATAAATATTACAGGTATAAAAATGATTTATCTATAAGAATTTATACATAAACATACCAGATTTGCTTTAGTGTCTTGATGGTCATTCCCAGAAATGTCCTCACAAAGGCTCAGAGGTGACTACTGCACACTAGCCATTCATGTAAGACTGAACTTAATACTCACTGATGTGCCTTGCAGAGCTAAGTCAGCTCAGCCCTCGGGGAGGCATTTTCTACCTTAGCTGCTTCTGCCAGCATAGAAAATTCAGTTATCTTTGTTACAAGAGCATTTATACTGAGGAATTGAAGTGGTGATTTGGTCCTTGCAGCTTGCCAGTTGAAATTAGTTAATTGAAAACAATTGTGTTTTACACCTGATTTGATTCCGTAACGCACCAGCAATAGGCAGTTTAAACTTGAATAAATGTTAGTTTTTCATGTTTCCTCCTTTCTTGATTAGCAAAGTGACAGGTTTTCCCAGGGCTTTTAAACAAGCAAGAAAAACATAACTAAGAAATAGTTTCCTGAATAAACATAACAGATTTAACTGCATTATTTGACACTGATCTTCAATACATACAGTCTGTTGAGAAGTTGAGAAATGTACCTCCTTGCAACAATAGTAACTTACTGCTTCTGAGCACGGGTGACTACTGCAAATGTCTCCAAGTGAAGATCTGCGATAGCTATGTCAAATTGTTACCCACTGATTTTCTGAATTCTAAATATATATGTTTAATAAAAGAGTACATTACTTATAGGGAAACTACAAATCACATCACTAGTGTTACATCTTATTTAACTGTCAGAATCCTGGATAGTCTGCAACATAAAAGGAACAAATTCTGCTATATAGTATATTTTATATATCTCTCTATATATACTTTTTTGGCAATGGTTTAGTTTGTAGCCATGTCAATCAGATGCTTTACATGTCTTACCTAGCTGTATGAATTCCAGTGCTGCTATCAAAGAAAAGGTAAGACTAACTACTGCAGTCACAATGTAGATTGGCTTAAGGTGCTGCAGAATTTCAAGGCATGCTTGTTAATATTTCAATGTGAAGGATGTGTTTTTCTAGCACCTACAAGCTAGTATGGGTCACTATCAATTACTCATACAGAAGTTACCTTAATTTCATAATTTTCTGCACATCTACAAATTAAGAAACATGTTAACATGAATGATTAAATACAAAAGCACATTTCCAGAAAGAAGAGTTCTGTATCTATTCTCTTAGTTCTCCATTATGGAAGCGAAGTAGTATTTTGCAGCCCAGACTAGAAAGTGATGAGCTTGTTTTTGGACAAGATCAGGTCTTTTTGTTAGCATGGATCTAACTGGGATCATTGAGTCAGACTCGCTTTTTTTGGCTAAGATTAATTTATTTCTTGATTAAAAAATGTTTATGGTAGACTAGAACAAGAGGTCGTGAGCTACAGAAAGTTGACACCATGGATCAACCAGAACCTTTTCATATTCTTTTACCACTTTTTATTTAACACCCAATTACTTTCTAGGTAGTTAATCTTTTGATATGCAATATCCTAAATAGGAGATGGGATAGGTTTTTTTGAACTCTGCAAAATTAAGTTGGTTACATACCATTTGATTTACCTTCTTGTCTTTGTTGACCTTCTTCCTATTTGGATTTGAGTAAAATACTGCTAATAAAGATTTTTACTAGGACTTTTCATCACAGATCTGCCTTGTATTTTCACACTGAGAAGGATGTGAAGTAATCATACAGAGAGCAACCATTTAGTTATTCTGTAAAATTTCAAATATATAAACTTTCAGTTCTGCAGTATGTATTTTACATGCCTTTGTAGGACTGGTTCACCTAGCTGGCACACTTGAAATTCAAACAGGCTTTGGTGTTTTTCAGATGGAAGAAACAACAGTATCGTGACCAGAATGCAGGAATACCCTCAATTGTTCTGGTAGCAGAAATAAAGCCCGGAAGTGATGGTAAAGAGATTTTACTCGATGTCATAAGGTATAAATGGTCAAAGCATACAATGATAAAAGTAAAATTGTCAGTGCTTTTCCCTCCCTCCCCCCAAACACACAAATACCCTATGTAAAAATAGCTAAAAAATTTGCATTAAGTTTGGCTTGTTATCAGGTTAAATTAAGTATCTGGAATAAGACCAATAGATGTCAACCTGTTTTCATTATATTGAACAATTTAAGAAAAAATGGTAGCAACTATTTCACATTTTAAATCATGTGTTTAATAGATTGATGCTCTTGGTGTGCATGCTTCTTGCTTCAGCCCTTGTCTGTTCCAATACCAAGGTATGCTTCAGGGAGATGCCACTTATGCAATATTTCTCAGTGTCTTTTCTGGAATAGTCCTTTCCCTGCCATTTGACATGTTAGTTTGGGTCAGGAAAAGATAAAAGGTAAGAAAGAGAGCCGATTAAGATTGTGAGTTTATTTGTTCCAGCTAATCAGTTAGAAGAAGACACAAATCAATCATTACAGGTCTAAGTGAAAAAAGCTCTTAGGATAAGATTTTATTAAGAAGGTATTTTACTTCATCAATGTATTTGTTTACTAAAAAGACACTGAGTGACTATCTAAAATGTATTACAACAGACAACGTTCATACTGACTCTGGCCTGTGCACTTTCTTGGGTGCTTGCTGTGGTGTTTTTGAAGACTTCTTGGCCGACTGTATTGATTTGCCAGCTTTAGGTGTTGCAAAAGACTTTGCTTCAGGCTTTTTAGGAGTCTTTTTCATCTCTTTTTCTTTTATTGCTTCCTTGGGCATGCTGAGCTGCTTGGCTTTTTTCTGTTTTGGTGATGTCTGCAAGTCTGCACACTCTTCAATAACTTTATCTTTTGTTTTTGGAGTCTCCAGAGCTAAAGGTTGTTTCTTTCTCTTACCGAGGGGTGTTTTAGTTTTCTTGCCCAGGTTGCCACCTTTTTCTGGACTTGGTTCCATTTTCTGTATTTAAGACACACAAAAAAATTACCCTTCCACCTAAGAAACATCTCTACTGTTTTTCAAGAAGAAAGATCAATGAAAACCATTATAAATGACAAATGCTTTATATTGATTGAACTGTGCCCTAGCCCAAATAATCTGTTCACATTTCAGTCTGGAAGCAAAAGATTAAACACAGAACTAAATCATGAAAATGATTTAGTGATAATGAAAAAATAACAAAATAGTAAGAAAGTAAATAGACTTAACAGATGCGAGGATCCTTTTGACCAGTCAAGTCACTGACCTCTGCTGGCAGAGCTTTAAACCACAGTCCTCTGCTTGCTGCATTTCCAGGCTTAATAGATTGACTAGAGATCAGCTCTCTTGCAAGTCCAGCTGTACACACACAAACGGACTACACTCTTATCCGTGCACTAGGCCTGGTATTCCCTAGAATTCATCATATACCCACATGGCCCACCAGCCCAGAAGGCTGCTGTCACGAGAACAATTCATACAACCCAGCTTTAGCTGTATCTATCCTGGGTCTCTGGAAACAGGGCTCTGGCAATCACATCACGTGAGCTAATCTAGACCTGCTGGAGAAAAGCAGCTTGAAGCAAGCTGTATGAGTTTTTTTGGTGGGCCTGCACATAATCATAGTTTTAGGTTGGGCATCCCTGAAGAGGAACATCGTTAGGAGTTTAAGGATATGCTCCAATCATAAATGCAGTATAATTAAGTTGTATCTATACGTGTTATTGTTTTATTCATCCAAATATCTTTCCTAGATATTTGTTAAATGTCAGTATTATCAGTCTGGTTGTTTTGCAGACACATTAATGACATGATCCACATCATTTGGGGGTTGGACTAGATGATCTCCAGAGGTCCCTTCCAACCCTGACCATTCTTTGAGTCTGTGATCTCCAATACTGGCAACAAGAAGCCCGTACAGTATTTCATGCGAGTTGCTAGCTCTCAGTTTGTGTCATGTGATTGTTAATGTTGCATATTACTATCCTGGATACTGTTATTTTTTTTCTCAAGTTTTGCACTCCAGACAGAAAATGATACATCAAATTTTAATTTTACAAGAAATTTTGAATTAAAAATGTTATGATTATGTATTAAGTATTAAGCTGTTTCTCAATCATTTACCCTTTCATCTGACTTCAGGCTTGTTATTCGACCTAGGCAAAATTGCTGCTATTCAGAAAAACACATAAAAGGACAATAACCCCCGGCATCCTTTGTCTGTAAGAGGGGTTAACTGAAAAATAAAAAACCGCAAAACAAACCATCTCCCCAAGGCACCCCCCACACACACTGAACTCTTGCTTTCATGATATATTAAAAAAAAAAAATCCAGTTCGCTTTTAGTGTATTAACACACACTGTTCCCTAAGGAGCAATGAACGATTTAAACAGTTCAAAATCTTCAGTTTTAACTGAAATGTGAATTTCTCAATATTATTTAACAATTACCTTCAGCTCAGCTAAGATGGTTGTTTGCATAGGCACCAGTTGTGGAATTTCTTCATCATCATCATGATCACCTGGTTCTTGGACTACTACTTCTTCTTTTATCGCAAGCTCCTTAGTAGCAGCAGCAGCATTAATTTCAGTTGTCAAAGTGACTTGACTTGCATTCAGTTTTTTAGCTGCCTTCTTTGGTTTCTTCTTCTTTTCCTTCTAGAATTAATTGGAAGTACATCTCAGATAAATCCCTATAGCAGTTCTCAATGTATAATAATTGTTTCAATATGGTGAAAAATAAAGACAGCCTAGCAACAGTAATTTAAATATTGTTGTTTAATAGACCTGGACTGGTCAGCTATATGTAAAATATGAAAAAATGCATTACTTTCAGAAGTTAATTATAAACAACTCATAAGTAAATAATAATAGTGTCAAGATTGCAATCTTTAAGTTGAATACGTATGCTCCAAATTTATTTTAGACAAAATAACATAATAAGCAGAACTCGGTACAAAGGAATAGCTAATATTTTTGTTTTAAAAAAAAAAGAAGTAGGTGAGCCTCCCCTCATATATACAAATATATGAGCTTGTGAATTATTCATACGCCACTGATTAGTAAATAAATAACGGATGCATAGTCTGTATACCTATATGTTAATGAGTGTATTTTCAGAAGGCAAATATGAATAAACAGTAGAAGCAAAAGTTCTAAGACTCAGTCTCAGCTCCCTACAGTTTAGGACTAGAAATGCTTAACTTCCTGATAGGTTGTAAAAAGTAAACTGGAAATAAGTGAGCTTCCATGATCTTGTTAGTGTTACTGAATACATGAAGCACTCAGAGTGAAGAGCACCTAACCCATTTGTAGCCACAAACACCTGGGATCAACTGCTAAAACATTTAAATCCAACATATCAGATACTATAAAGCACAAAAGGAAGCTGCAGAACTAGTCATTCCAATTTGGTTTTATGAGAAGTTTGAAAAATTTTTTTTTTTTTTACCTTTACTTCCTTTTTTTTGAGAGATGGCTGTCTGTCAAGCTCATCCAAGTTGGAGATATTTGCAGTAAAAATCGGAAGTGCAACTGACTTAAGTGTTTTGAGGTGAAGAATTTTTACATTTTTCCAATTCTGCAACAACAAAACCAGTAAGTTATGTAAAAATAACAAGGCTGAACTATGAACCGGCTTGCTTTAATGCAGTCAATCAGCAGTACCTTTGGTAACTTCTTAGCAATCACCTCAGCTGCTGCAATGACATTATCTAGTATCTCATCAGCTTTCATTCCAGTGTGACCTATACGTGCTGTACTGAAAGAAGAAAAGAGTAATATTTATATGTAGGCAAATAAATATCCTTTGAGTTACTTGTTCTTAGGCATATCCAGAAACGAAAAAAGCCCACTTATCTGCAATTATCTTAACTTTCATAAAGGATGGCTGGCTAATGCAGAAGTATTTTGTAAAAACAGTCAGAATAGGTTTACCTGTATTAATCTTTCCATATTTGGATATGCAAATTCTGCCTTGTATTACTGAGCATAATGCCAGTTGAGATCATTTTAGATGAACAATAAATGAAAAAAGTCTTACAATCATAGAATGTTTTGGAAGTAGTTTTTATCTAATTTGACAGAAATATTTTTCTAAGGTTGTACTTGCTGCTTGATAGCGACAGTTGCCTAGAAATACCTTAGGTATAAGGAAAAAGAGATAAAAAGTAAAACTTTACAGTAAAACTCGTTATTAAGTAGAACTACGGATTTCTTTATACAGGTTAGGTTCAAAATAGCCCACATCTGGAATGATGACCCTTAACCTTTTATTCACATATCAATGGACTAAAAATAACTCATTTAAAATTCCTACAGTTAAGGTACAACTGTCCTTCAAGTGAAGTATTAACCTACTCATACTTACTAACAGCACCCTTTGTTGGTAACTGGGAGCGTAGTTCCCTGGATGTGTTTTTGTAGTTCCTTAGCAAGATTTTTGGCTTTCAGGTTTACAGATAAAGGTGCCCTAAAAAAGAAAGAAGGGGGAAAAAAAAATACTACAAAAACCCCCAAACCAACAAGCCAAACCCACCATCCCCCAAACCCTCAACCAACCAAAACTTTACTAAGAATCTAATCTTAAAAAAGATAATGCAAAATGGATAGACAGAATTTAAAGACGTACTTTTTTCTTTCATAAAAGTGTTTTCCTAGATGTGAGGGCAAGAGCCTTCTAATCCGGTCATCAGACAGAAAGAGATCGAATCTGTTCAGAAGCCGACGCTTTGCTTCAAATAGTTTATACTCTTTTTTGAGAGTTTTGTATGAGATGATCTGCAATGCAAGTAACAGTTTAGTCCCCACCGCTGAAAACACAGCCTAGGACACTTCTGAGAACTGCACAGAATTAACCACAGAACTGATAGTCTATCATGGTGCATTATTTTAGAATGCTGAAGACAATCGATAGAAAAAGGATACAGTATTTTTTGTTTTAAGAATCAAACAATTTGGATCTCAGGCATAGTAACTGCGAATCACCAAAAAGAACTTGAGTGCATGGTAACCTCTAAATCAAGGTTAAATACAACAATAAAATTATTTTCTAGTTTTATTACTAGTAGTGTAAATAATCCAATCCAGCTGCAAAGAACTCAAACATTCTTTTACCTTGTGAGTTTTTCCAGTTGCTTACTCAAACTAAATATCGAGCATTTATCTAGTAATTACATCCGATTGCTAAAAATCCTGTTTCAAATTGAAGAAATTATTCTGAGTAAATTTTGAAGTTTAGAAAAACTACAGTTTGAATAGTCAGAAATATCTTACTAGAGATCGCTAGCTCAGAACCATTGAGATTAGAATATTCAACAGCAGAAAACAACTACTTTCTGCTTTCGTTGCTACAAGAGGAAAAAAAATGGCAGTACTGTACTAAACCATCATATAGCTCCTACCTGGCTAACACTTTTGATCCCATTCTGGATTAGAAGTTTCCTGTACAGATTCTCAGTCTGTTCTGCTGATAAGTTCGGTTCATCCTTTGTGAACAGGCAAACCTCAGCTGTTTCTGGTCGAATGCCATGGGGCAGTGGTCTATAACAAGAATATGAGATGGAGAGGGAACGTTAAGAGGAGAAAGACATTTCTTCCACAGCTAGGTCTATGCTGCCTAGAGAGATCATTACCCTTTAACGAGTACCACAGGGAAGCTATGTATCTAGATTCTGGTCTTTGTTAACTACTAAACGTCCTCCATGGAACTATACTTTTAAAAGCACACAGAACTGTAAAAGTTAAACAATCATATACCGTGGCTCCAGGCAGATACCGCTGAACCGCTCTGCCAGGAGCCGTTACTGCGCAGGTCGTGGGAGCAGGAGGAGGACCATTCGTTCTCCTCTCTTCACACCATGGCTGCATCCAGCCAACAGACAGGTCTTTGCAGCCCAGGTAAATAGATGTAAACTTTCTCAATATAGCACTGCGACAGTTTAAAAGAAAACTTGTAACTCATATTCAGTTTTGGGCACCAGAAGAAAGAAAGAAGGGTCCCTCTAATGATTTGATGCTGGGTTAAAACAAAGAAAAGGTTGACTTCTTTTCTTGAGCTTCAGGGCTGAAAGGCACGTACCTTGTAACAGGCAACCCACAAACCCGGTGCCCGCTGCGTGCAGGAAGCGGGCACAGCCGAGCTCCCGGTGGCACCCGTGGCAAGGCAGAGCAGCGGTCTGACCCGAGGGCTCCCGCTCACGGCACGGCAGCTGCCAGGGCAGGACGGCGGCCATCAAGCCCCTTAGGCTCTGAATCAGCAAAGTGCTCTTTTCCAGCCAAAAGACATAAGCCACCCCTGTAACTACACGGCCGAGAGCGAATCTCTTACATTTTGATGACCTGTGCCACCCGCGGGACCTTCCACACCGTCACCAGGAGGTGGACGTTCTCGCTCTCGTTGAGGAGCAGCGCGTTTCCCTTGGCCTTGCTTCTGCCGAAAGCCAGGAGGGCCTCCACCGCCTTCTTCACCTGCAACGGCACGATAGCGGCGGCGGCCGGAGTTGGGTTAGGTTAGGTTAGGTTAGGTTAGGTTAGGTTAGGTTAGGTTAGGTTAGGTTAGGTTAGGTTAGGTTAGCCCGGCCCGCTCGGCTCCCGACCCGCCGCCCCGCAGTACCTGGGCGCGCTCCAGCTGCTCCGGCCCCTTCGCCATGGCTCCGCCGGCGCCACGTGCACCGGCCGCGCCTGCGCAAGCACCGCCTTCCGGGGCACGGCGGGGCACGTCCGGGGGCGGGCCCGGAAGGGGGCGTGGCTCCCGCCCCTCGCTGTCCAGCCCGGTGGCGCCACAGTCGGGGGGGGGCAAGGCCGGGTTTGGGCGGGAGCGGCGGCGACGGTCCGTCCAGCCTACCCCTGCAGCCGGGCCAGCCGGCCGTGCCCGGTCGGTGCTTCACAGCTTCCGGCGAGGGGCACTGCGCTCCCTGTCTGGGCGACCCGTTCCTCGGCCTGCCTGTCCTCACGGCGAAAACCCGGGTTTTGTCGTACTCGCCTCGATCTATTGGTGGTGCTGCATTGGTCCAGCTCGGGATGCTGCTGGCCACCTTTGCTTCCAGGGAACGTTTTAGGTGTTTAGCTTGCTGTGCCCCAGGTCCTTTCCGGCAGAGCTGCTCCCCAGCTAGTCATTCCCCAGCCTGTGTTGTCACACAGGGCCGCTCCTTCCCAACCACAGATTTGCATTTGCCTTTGTTCAATATGGAAAGGTTTGTGTTGCCCAGTCGCTCCAGCCTGTCTAGGTCCCTGCGTACGTGAGCCCTGCCCTCAAGGGTATTGACTGGTGCCCAAGTTTGATGTCATCTGCAAACTTGATGTCACCATGCTGCAGGTCACTGATCAAAATAGTAAATAGAACATGTCCGAGGATACTCCATTTGTTATTGGCCTTCAGGTAGAGTACATGCCATTATCTCTGCCCACAGAGCCCCATTGTCCAACCAGTTGTTAGCCATCTAGTTGGCCATCCACCCAGACCGCGATGTTTAGGATACAAGAAGATTGTGGGAGACTGTTGAAAGCTGTGCTAAAGTTGAGGTGAATGCCATCCACTCCTTTCCTCTCATCTGCAAATCTAGTCATTTTGTCATAGAAAGTAATCAGGTTGGTCAGGATGATTTGCAGTTGGTCATTCCATGCTGATTGTTCCCAAGCACCTCCATGTGCCCAAAAGCGTATTCCAAGAGGACTTGTTCCACAATTTTCCCAGGGACCAGGTGAGCATGACTGGTCTGTGGCTCCCAGATCTTCCTCTTGGTGTTTTCTGAAGGTGGGGGAACATTTGCTTTTCTCCAGTCATTGGGATCCCCCCTTCAATTTCCTTTCAAAGATGACAGTGTCTTGCTCAGATTTCAGCCAGCTCTCAGCATCCTTGAATGCAGCCCAACTGGACCCAAAATCACTTGCCCTGCTCAGCAACCATCCCACATGTCCTTGTTTGGCCTTTTGCTGCAACTGTTGCAGTAGAAGCTCTTGTTGCCCTTGACATCCTGGCCTGTTTCAATTGCAGGTGAGCTTTTATTCTCCTAAGGCAATCCCTACATACCTGAGCAATGTTTCTAGATTCCTTCTTTGCAGCCTATCCCTGATTTTACCTCCTCTATTACTGTCTTTTTGCACTGGAGTGCTGTTGTAAGTTCTCTGTTTAGCCAAGCCAGTCTCCTGATAGATGTACTTGTTTTCCTGAGTATCAGGAAGGACTGTTTTTATGATTGGAGGGGGTTGTCCTTAAAGACCTGCTGCCAGCTTTCCTCAGGTCCTTTGCCCTTCAGAGCTGCCTCCCATGGGATCCTGCCAAACGGTTCTCTGAATAAACTGAAGTCTCTCTTCTGAAGTCCAGGGGCTGTAGTCTGCTACTCATCTTCATCCCACACCTCTCAGCATCTTGAACTCCGCTATTTCCAGGTCACTAGAGCTGAGGTTACCACTGATTATCACATGCCAAACCATTTCTTCCTTATGTGTGAATAGTAAAGGCAGAACTGCTGCATCTCCATTTCAGTTTAGAAATGCATTGACTGACTACATGGAAGTAGCTTAGTTGTGGGATGCTTATTCCATCCAGTTCCACACTGGGTAAGTGTCGGAGAATTGAGGCATGGACTCCGATATGCAGGATCGAAATCGAAATCCACTTTATTAAGCAAGCGTGCTCTTTATATACTTTTCTACCAAGGCCAGTAATTTTCTACTTTACTTGTTTACACCATCGTGTACTCTAAAAGATCATGTTCCCACAGAAAAAGGAATCTCTCTTCCCTGTGAGCAGCACCTCCTTATCTAGGGAGTAGCTTCACACAACTTCATCATCTGCCAGCAGAGTGCTGCAGCTGCTTATTCCTCCTTATTAGTTCTACCACACTTAACCCTTCTTTTGCCTCAGTCCCCCACAGGTAAGTGCGTTGTTTTGAGATCAAATCTAGCCTGGAACTATTTTTCCTCATTCTCTCAGTGCTGTGTGCACCCTGGCAGCTTTGGGATGTCTGCGTTCATCACACAGGTAAGCTGCTACCTGAATAATGCAGCTATGCATAACCAGGGGTTAAATACACATGAAATTAGGAGTCTTAGTCATTCACTCTTGTCCTCTAGATTTTTTCCTGCTCTTTGCCTTTCTAGTTATGGCTTTATTCCTTCTCATCAGATGTCTTCCAACAAAATTTGTTGTTCTGTCTGTGTGCCAGTACAAAGAGAAAGGAATTCAAATACCCTAGCCTCTTGGCAAGCTGCTTTATGTAATGATTTATGTTTTCATTCTGCTGGTAGTGTTCATGGAGCAACAGTGGAATAGTTGATGGCTTCAAGACTTCCCCAGACTTAGGAAAGAACTATATGGTCATATGCTGATACTAAAGAGTGAAAAAAAAATCCCAGAAAATGGAAGTTTTAATTTTCTATTGTGTGGTTTGTACAAATGAACAAAATAAATGAAACTGAGAAAGAGAAGCTATCCTTTGTTGCCATGTAGTCATACAAAGTATTGATTAAAGAAATTACTGAAAGACTAGGAACATGCAGAGTAGCCAAATAGCACAGACTCAATATAATATTTTCAGCGGCAGTAGAACTTAAGCATATGATACTAGCTGTGGTGTTTTATAATCTGATAATTGTATTAGCCTTGCTTCTATCTCTGCATAGGCTTTGCATATTTTAGAGCAGCCATGTTAACATATTAGTGTGACATGTTAAAACAAAACAGAAAAAGTCAGATGACTGGGACATCTCTGTGAATAAGCCAGGCTCGTCTTGTAAGATATGATTGCACAGTATGTTTGAAGCCTGACTCTACTGGGTCAGCATAGCATTAACAGGATAAAACTAAAGAGACTATTATTAGTGACTCAAATTCAAATTTTTCACATATCAGTTTAATCCAAGTACATTTTTCTGCAACATTTTAAGTCTGATGTGACTAAATTTTACTAGATGTGATTTAACTGACTTAGTATGATTATTTTCTCTTGAAAGGTGTTTGACATGACTAATAGAGCTGTCTTGGAAAAATAAGTTAATCTCTGGATACTATTTCAGTTTAATACAGCATGCAATGAATATAGAGTCTGCTTTTAATTTAATAAGTTCACAAATTAATAGTTACTCTTACAAGGGAAATTAGGTTTGTTACCTTCATCAATGTTACTGCTGTACACTAAACATATTCTGCTGTAGCCCTCAATTGAACCTTGTCTGATGATGAAAGTATTTTTCCTTAAACCATGTCACACTTATTTAAATGCCAAGATTTTAAATGACAGAATTGCAAGCCATTCTACCTCATTACTTATTTAAGAGGATGTCTCTATATATCCCTAATTTTAGACTTTCTCCTAGCAAAAGGGATGTACAAGTAGCAACTGTTTCTGCTGTAAACAGGTCTTTAAGGTTTAAGATTATTCCCTTAGTGTGCATCCCAAAACCTCCAGTACCAGGTTTGCGTTCCTCCAGATTATTTGATGGCAGATGTAAAAATCCCAGGTCTCTATAAGTGTATTTCTTGTAACAAAAGTAGCAAAAAGAATGTGCAGAAATCAAACCAGGAGTAAGAAGTCCCTTACAAAAGAGATCTCAGAAGAGACTCTCCCGGCTAGTTCTGGAGTTCAAGCACTAGTTTTCTTTAGATGGTGTTCCTTTGCAATCCTAGTGTAAGCCTCTAGCTATAATCTAATTAACTGTCAGACAGATGGATGCTTACAGTGCAAGTTATTCACTTATTCAAAGACTACTTTCTCCGAAGAACAGAGGCACCTGTCTTTGTGACATAAGCTGCAAAGTTTTCTTGCTTCCTTTGCCTATTATCAGTTCCACAGGCTTAACAGATGACAGGAAGTCTCAGGTACCTTTTTTTCATCCAACAGTTAGTCTGTCATATCTCTTATGACTCTTGTTCAGAAATACATGGACTTTTTCAGATGTATGTAACTGAGGGGAGATGTAGAAAAATCCAGTTTACACTGGAAGTTGAGACTTTTTGGGAAGGAAAGTCAATGAAAGGAAACGTATTCTTAAGTTATACATACACACAACAGATTTTGGGTTTGTTAGCATCAATTTCCATTTTATATTAAGACTAGACTCCTTTCTAGCATTTCTTCAGAGAAAAAGAAATATTTTGTCACGTTTATAGTGTGTTAAAATAAACACAAGGAAAGAAACAGGTTCACAATATAAAATCTTCAGTAGTAACTCCAGTTTTGTTGGTATATTTTTCTTTACCAAATCCTCTATAGGGTATACAAAAACAGCAGAATAAGTAAGAGCCTTTAAGTATCAGTTCAGGAAGAAAACAGTCTTGTCTGGAGTACATTTCATCTGCTTTAACAACATCATTTAAACAGTCTGCATTAAGAACCAAAAAGCCAGAGTAATACAGAATCAAATACTTGGGACATTGAAACAATCTTCTTTTCTTAGGTAATATTCAGTAATAAACACTTATAAAAACACATTTCTCATAATTAACATAGTCTTTAACATATGGACTGGTGCCATAAGTATTCTGAAACAGAGGTTCTTCACTGAGCAATTTTCGCTGGGCTTTTATGCCACTGAAAAAAAATTTGCAGAGGGGCATAAAAATTAATGACCAGCAAATATCCCCATGGATAGACCTCCTTAAAGCAGCCATTTTTCTTACAACACTATTACACCATCATCAATAGCTTGTTGTTCAAGAATACAATTTAGTACCAGAATAAGTGTCTCGGGAAACCGGTGCCATCATGTTTGCATATCTGTTCCCGATTGTCTGCAAAGATGACCAAGGTAGCTGGAATGGTTTCAAGTAGGTAGTTGATGGCAATGTTAGTCAACTGATTGGTGTACCCATTCCTCCATTTAGTGTGCTTTACTTCTTGTAACTTGCAGAAAAAAGTAATTATTTTCCTGTTGCAAAATAATTAGTACTGCTGCACATTCAGATTTTTTTTTTTTACATTTAATTATTGTTACATATACCAAAGGCTTTCAGTTCAAGGACATACAAGGTCTTAATTTATAGAATTATAATTTATGTTTTTATAAGTTACATCATGGCTATACACTTAAGCCATACCTACGCTACAAACTTTGGCCAACAATCAGGGATAATAGATGTGATCCTCATTGGTACCACACTGCACATACAGACTGCTGTAAATGCCATTATACTGGGGCGGGGGCAACCCCCCACATCCCTCTTTTCTGCAGAAACATGCTCACAGTTTTGCTGGTATGAGTTACATCCACACCAGGACCCAGGAATACTCTGCCAGTATCACACGCTAGCACAGTTACACTGACAGTGCTCCTAGGGTTCCTGTAGCTTCAATCCAACGTCTATTTCCTTTTTTTTTTTTGTTTTCTTTTTCTCCTTCCTTTCAACTGTTGTGTTTGCACAGGTCCTTTATTTTTTTCCATCTTCAAAGCAGCATACCACATTTTCACAAAAGGAAGTATTCAAAATGCTCATTTAAAAAAGTTTATTACATCAGTGAATCAGCAAATAGTATTTATTTCAAACAAAACCACATTATCTGTTTTCTTCTTTCATCTAGATTTAGCTGTACTCAAGAGTAGTAAAAATGGGACTATAAAATGTAGAATGGAGATGAAATGAAAAAGTTGAGGTATAGTCTGAGGACTATTAAAGTATAATGTACTTTCAGCTCTTCTACCCTGAATGCAGCCAATTTATGTAGATTTATGCCTTACATTTTCAAATCAGTATGTTTGTTATAGAATGCAAGTATTTTATACCCAAATAAAAACCTCCTACAGGTTAGCAATATCTTTAATTGTATAATGTAGGTTCTGTTAATGAACATGAAATAATTTAGCCTCCCATTACAGACAAGGTGACGTTAACTGGATTTATGGAAATGATAATCAAATGCACTAGATGGGATGAATGCGAATGCTAAGACTGGTATTTCAACCCACCAGACAATTTTTCATTTTAATAATAAATACTCAGTCCAGCCTCAAAATAATGAAGTTTTAGAATCCCTCATTAAGTTTGCTCAAAAGTGGAAAAATTCTACTGGAGCATTATGTAGTCTTGAGATGCACTTCAATGCTTTGAAAAAAATTTTAAAAGTTTAACAATTTAGGAATCTAAATTTAAGTATTCTCCAATAATGGTCTTTGCAAATTTCAAATCCATGAGCTTACTTCAAGAAAGCCATCAAGATATGTTGAAATCTTAAGTCAATCCAGAATATGAACAAGATAGTAAGTTTCCTTGGCTTTTAATTTCTTCATTAGTTTAAGATCCAAGGAACTATGAGGTTTGTTCACTTGGTAGGAAAAAAAAAAAAGTATATCTTAAACTCTGATTTACCAAAAAAATAAAAGCCCAGAGATTTGCAGACATAATAAAATTTATTTAAATTCCATGCATTACGGTAGCTACAAGTGTAGTCATATGAAACTGAAGGACAATAACTTCTTCTGTCCATACAATGTAGCTGTAAGTGAAATGAATGGGAGTTCCACAATTACAAAGAAACAAACAAAACCAAAAAAAAAAACCAAAAAAGGTAAATCTCTTTCAGTTTTGAGTTATCTGTGAATTCAGATACAGTCACTAGACTGTAAACTTTTGTGGAGGAGATGGGCTTGCCACAATTGTACAACTGAAAACGTTTAGCTTAAGACATTCTGAAGAAGCTCTGAAGATACCTTTTAATGCTTACTACTAATACTCTGGGAAATGAAAAAAATCCAGTAGCCTTCATCCTAATTGTTAGAAACAGGATAGCAATTGTAGACAGTCCATTTTCAAAGTGCAGCTAACCAGGGTTGTATTATGCAGCTCCTTCAAGTTGTACTGAGTAAGCTTTATTTTGAACCAGTTCTGCTTTAATTTCTCAAGAAAAACTTCACTGGTCCTCATAAGCTTACATTCCTTTTTGATATGCAAAAATTTACAGACTGTGCTTGATTCTGACCCTCCTATATTTCAGTATGTGCAAACTCTTAGGGATTTAAATAAGTCTTTCTCCCTCTCAGTTCAGACTGATCTTTAAAACAGCAAGGATTATCCAGCCCTCTAAATTAAAGACAGGGTGAACTGAGTAACTTACATAACTGGCACTTTTTAATTGGCCCAGTTCTCCCACAAAATGCAGCTCTTATAAATACTAATAGGCACTACTGCCACAAATTCTCTTATTTTTGCAAGTTTCACTGATTTACTGGTTGTTAGCATTTTCTGCAGTTAAGAATTTAATAATGCTGAATTTTTATAAAGACACAATATGTAGCTCTAACCTTCAAAATTGACTTACTGTGTCTAGTAATGAAGTTAAGTCAACCTAAATTTGCTGAAGATATTAACAAATGTAAAGCTAATGAAGGTGCCACATTTGCACGAATGTTTTTTAATTTTAAGAATGCATTCAACAAAGGGAAGGGGCAAACCTAATTATTTTAATACAAACTTGGTTGAGTGCCCAATTGCCTCATTTAAAACTGTGTGTGTGGGGAGGCTGAGGAGTTTAGAAAAGTCCAAGTAACCAAATACCTAGGTTACTGGAAAGTTAAAAAGCTAATGCAACTGCGTTACATCTGGATAAAAAACATTATTCAAAAGCAATTCAAATACCGAAAAAGATTTCAAATTGAATAGTTTATTAACATGGTAGTCATCTTTGTAACATGTGCACACACACTCGCACACTCTGAATGATCTGCCTGGAAAAAAGAGGTCTTAATATATATGCTGGGGGAAATTAAACATTAAAAATCCTTTAGATTTTCATAATTATAGGCAATTATGTCCACATCACTTACAAAGCTATTGCCGAATCTTTCCAAGGAAGCAGAATTTGGGAGAAAAAAAAATTTCTTTTTGGGAAAATTCAACAGTGGCATAGCAGAGCTCTCAATATGAGAAAGCTGACATAATGTGGACCTTTGCTGTGAACTTTGTCTTTGCAAAATATGGGGAGAAGTTTATCAATGGGCAGAAAATAAGAAGGCGGTGTGAAGTAGGCTTTTGCAGAGTCGATTTTCCTCACAGTATTGTGCGGGGGTCATTGAGAAAAATGCTTAGTCCTTCTCCGGAACCAGTTTCAGAACTTTTCCAATTGCAATGGTCTTACCTAAAATCAAGGAGACAAACAGTAGGGTTACATATATTGTGAAAAGAATGTATAAGTCTTTAAGAATGTGAAAACTTTCCCCCAAAATACAGGCTCTCCAAAGTATTGGAAATAATACAGAGAACAAATTGTTGTACTGTAGAATGAAAGCACTAGTGTATCTTAAAAGCACAATAACATTTTTAAAAATAGTAAAGCTGCTATTCTCACAGTAAAGAATACAATGGGGGTTGTGGGAAGCCTGCTCTATACTCATCTAAGGAGAAGGCAAGGCAGAATCATTCTACCAGCTCTGTTTACTGCTTTTAAAGATAATTTATTTTAAATACATCCCACAAATCTATGAGTTTTACCAGGGTGAGCATGAGTTAAAGCCCAACATACAACCCCCCTTAGCTTTTCTAACTTTATTTAGAGAAACTATGGTATTCATATTGTAGGTGGACATACCAGGATGCATTAAGAAAACAGTGCTGTCAATTTTTCAAATTCAACCTTTTGTTTCACAGCACACATTTCTGTACATTATTCCTTTAAAATAAAACACTTTGTTACTAGTAAGAACTCTGCACAATGACAACAATTTGCTTAGATTTACTTTTCCATTGTTACCCAGACAGTCATTTCCACTAGATAGCAGCGTTTTAACACCTCATTGCCATGCATGATCTCCTATTTCAAATAACTGTATTTTTGCAGCAGTTAGTAACTGTTGATCAAGCAGTCTTACCCTCATCTCTTAAGGTAAAGCGACCCATCTGAGGGAAATCTTTGAATGTCTCAAGGCAGATAGTTCCTGCTGTCCTTAAACGAGCAATGCATACTTGATCTTGTTTCACAAAACGGGGCCGTGTCTTACTTTTGTCTCCTGTTTTTTTGTCTACCAAGCAGATTAAGGCCTGTGTAAGAAAAAAATTAATGAGTGCGAAGATAAGGGTTATTTTCTTTACGAACAAAACTGAAGTAGTCTAAGAAAGAAAATACTTGAAAATACATACACCCCCCCCCACTTTAAGATTTACTGCATAAGAGTCAATCATGACTTAACACACTTTACAGAGGACTTATGCTAACAGCTACAGCTATTTTTGGTTGTGCTACAGTACTGACCAAAGATTCCATTCAAGGTTGGAGCTTTGTTGCACTAGTTGCTCTACAGATGTATGTCATGACAGAACTCCTCCCCCCAATAAGTGGATTATCTATATCCACATCACAACTTAAAAGGACACTTACTGTTATCTCAACTTCTTCAATACAGGTGTGGATGTGCAGCACAGCATTATAACCTGGGCAGATAATGGATTTGTGCTCAATTATCACTATCTGTAAAACAATTAAAAATAAGTGCATTTTTCCTTATTTCAATTATAAAAGCAGAGAATAACCAAATACAGAACTATATTAAAATATATAGTTGAACAATACACACATAACAAATTTTTGTGAAAGAAACAATTTATAAGCAACTAAGTTGTTTATAATATGAAAGTATAAAATTGAAGAACTGGCCTGACAAGATCTTACTTTCATAATTATAGGTAACTAAAAACTTCATTGAGAAGTTACATTCAAAACAAATGATACTTTAAAAACTCAAATTAATGATGTCAGTGTTAGGTATATATGTTATTGCCAATTTAGAGATATGATAGTGAATAAAAAATCTGAACCAAAACTTCAAACTACTGAAGTTTAGATTTGGTGAAACACAAGCAAAATATTTCAATGCTTTTTACCCATCTCTATATATATAGCATTTAAATGCTAGTTATTCTACCTGGGCATCAAACGTGCGTCCAGAATGACACAGGTTGTTGGGATCACAAAGAATAAATCCTGGAAGGATCTCTTCCTCTTCAATTCCCTTCAGTCTAATCTTTAGATTTTCACCTGGGGCTACTGAATCAGTTTCTACATCATCAGAAAGGATTCCAAGAACTTCCACATTGTGCTTAAAGAAAGCAAAAATGCAGTTTCCTACTGTGAATAGTTTAGTCTCGTACAAAATCATTTTAATACAACAAGATTTCAATAAACAATTCCATTACAGTTTAAATTCTTTATAGTCAGTTCTGCAAGCTTCAAAACATTTAAAATATTTGAATTATGAGTTACTAATATTAAATCAAACGTATTTTAATATAATTCTATAGTATGTATTCAATGGAAAGCAAATTCCCAAAATATCCACTATTTCTCAAAGTGAAATGAGTTTAAAACTTATAAAGATATGAGAGATACAATGGATGCATATTATCTAAGAAGAATACAAAAGCCACGTTGTTGTATAGACTCAATACATTCAAAATATAACAGTCTGAATATTAACACAATCCAGGAAACCCTAGAATCCAAAAATTCTACAAGATTTCCTGGAGAAGATGATAAAAAATATCAAGCATGTATTAATGAACACTCTCCAAGCAAACACCAAAATGTATTTCCTAATGTTCCTGTATGCTGTAACTTCACTTCTGATTTTGTATCTTTACACAGTACTAGATACCAACAGAAAATAAATATTGGAAAGGCAGAGAAGTTAAAAAAGGAGGAGTTTCAGAAAGAGGTCTATTGTTCTGACTTCCTGAAGTTTTAGTTCAATCCTCATTAGCTGCCCAAGTAATTTAAAAAAAAAAAAAAGTGTGGCATCAAAAGCACTGGCTATTTACTGAATACATTTAAAAGCAATTTACAGTTTATTAATTTATCTTAATCAACCCCAAAATAACATGGGTGTCAGATGTGTGTCAAGCAGTTTTACAAAAAGCCAGTCTTAAATTACCTTAAAAGCTAAAAAGCATAATCTCAGACTGTCCAAGATTAGTTTCAACTTTCAGCAGCTCTTGAGAAAGGTGACATGGAAGTCAATCTAATTAACATATTTTGATTAGGAAATACCAACTTTCAGTAAGCTGTACATTTATTGTACATTTGAATATTGAGACATTTTCTAGCAAACTACCTCAGCCTACAGAATTGAAAGAAGTGTGTCAGCTCAAATCAATATGACATGAATACCTAAGAACAAAATT
Source organism: Anarhynchus alexandrinus (assembly GCA_008711295.1). NCBI lineage: Eukaryota > Metazoa > Chordata > Aves > Charadriiformes > Charadriidae > Anarhynchus > Anarhynchus alexandrinus. The sequence continues at coordinate 2,888,690 of VUYV01000019.1, forward strand.
TTCAAACCCTTTTAGTAAGAAACCAATGGATACAAACACTACCATTAGTTGAGTGCACTATTCTCATCCACTGCCTCTCCCAAGCTATGTTTTCACATCCTTCATTTTTACATTTTTCACTTTCTTCAGGGCAGGACAATGATTCCAAATAGTGATCTTACATTACAGAACACCTACCTACCTGCACAAACAATCTATTCTTAACTAAAGCAAACTTTGGGTCTTTCATTGGAACACACTGTGTACTGTTTTCATCCTTTAAATTTTTCCCTATTTCCCTTTGGGGAAGGGAAAAGAAAAAAAAAAAAAGAAAAAAGAAAAAAGAAGGAAAGTTTTGAGCAATATTAACTCACAGCAGGAGAAAGGTTTTGTGTGCTAACTGTCCAAATGCAAATTAAAATGTAGTTCAAATAAACTATCATGACTTGTAGCCCAGCAATTGAGTTTACCGAGGAGAGACAACTCAAGTTCTGAATGCTAGGGAAGTATACACACACACACCCACCTGGAGACATCACCCATAGAAAAACATGAAAGCTTAGTTGTATTCAACTGAGCAACAGAATTTTTTCTGATGTAAAGTACTCTTTAAGAAGCTCTTTTTTAGGGTTGTAACATTTTTTAATATGTACACCTTACCATACCTTGTTTGGCATCATCACAAGCTGTTGTCCTTTGCAAATAGAGCCCGACTCCAGCTTCCCAAGGACCACAGTGCCCATATCCTCCACAAAAAGAAATTATTACATAAAAATTGAAAACATTTTTCTAAAGAGTCTGCTCTATTTATGACATCTCTAAGTATGATTACTTTACCCTATGAAGTTATTTAGCACTGCTATACTTAATATGTTTTAGAAACTGTTCTCATGAAAGACTACAGATTTTGAGTCTCATATAATATCAAAATAATTTCCCCTCCCCACCTCTATTTTACAGTTAGAAATATAGTCATATCAAAGAAAAAAAAAGATACCCTCTAAAAATACAGTAAATAGTCCATTTACTGCTTTCTGAAAACAGTTTATTTATACTTTCAATCCTATTATTTTAATTTGTACCTTATATTTATCCACAATTGGCAGCCTGATTGGTCCATCGACTGAACGGTTGAAGTTTGGCAAATTATCCAGGTATGGAATAAATGGTAAGCCACTAAAAGAGCAGAAGGCATTTTTTTCAATTTTGTGAGCACCCTTCTATTTAAAAATTACTCAGCATGGATAAATGCAGTCCAACAAAAGGAATGATTTTCACTCTATCATCATTAAGAACAGTGACCTCTAAGACAGTTAAATCTATCATAACATCCCATCATCAGTGTCCACTTTAGCCTAGCTAACACGTTAATACCCAGGAACTGCACATAGTTTTTAAGTTATGTTACAGGCATATTTTACACAAATTAATTACTCCTTTAAGAATTTTGCTAAATGTGTAATATGTTTTGGAAATACAAAACCATAAGCTAGGTACAAACATTATTTTCATTAATATGTTTTAACTGCCATGAACAATATTGGAAAACATAACATCCAGTGACAGACACGGCTTGTCACTGATTTTAATACAGCTTCAAAGCAAACTGTTCACATCAAACAATTACTCATTTTAGCAACATGTCAACTGCAGCATCACTGGAAAATTCAAGAGCTAGTATGGTACTCAAACTCACAAAGCCAAAGAATACTGCTAATACTATTTACAAAGCCTGCTAACTTTAATCTTCCACAGTTAACAAATGCTTTTATTTGGCTCATTGCATAGCTATGTTCTTGTTGCCCTACAATACAATCATATTTCCACAAGCACTTTAGAACACAGCTGCAATACACCATGCTATACTTCTTCCTAGCTTCACTGTAGCATTTACTTTTATTGAAATATAGCAGACATCCAAGTTGTTCAATTTTAGATACATACATATACCAAGGACAGAATTCTGACTGTTCTTTAAGGTTTGCTCCAGTCAGTCCTGAGCAGGGCATGAAATGAATATCCTTTTTGGGATTGAAGCCAACTTTCTTCAAAAATGGCACCAGTTTCTCTTTACATTCCTCATATCTATTAAAATGACAAGCAGATCAAGATAAGTTTCAGTTATTCCAGCATGACATAATACTGTGCTTTAAAACAACCAACAAAACCCACAGACATTTAATTTTCATCAGGTAAGTTATTCTGTGAGCAGCAAGCAAATCTAACAAAGCTTAGTGGCCTATTTGCATCTTCTCTCCAATCTTCCCGCACAACTTTGTATTGTCTATTCCCCCTCATTCCTCTGCTCCATAAAGCATCATCAGTTTTCTCCATATACCTCAATTACTGGGTAAGCAGCAGCCCATGCTATGTCTGCTTTTAAGCAAGAGATCCAGGCCAAGATAGCAGGAGAAACCAAGCAGACAGCTACTGAGGTCATGCTGCAGGCTTCACTTTAGTGGTGGCTTGGTCTCCTCCGATCTCTCACATGATTTCCTAAGACTTAATTCTATTTATCTCTATTACATTTCTTCCCCTCAGTCAGTTTCAGCTAAATTCAATAGTGTCAGAAGGTTGGGGCAGGACCAAGACAGCACAATTGGGCATGCCTTATTCTCTTAGTAAACTAGGCTGATGGTGTAAGGTTGCATCGTCCCTCATAGCTTTCCACAAAACCTTTCACGATTCTTGACAGCACAGCAAGTTCTCTGACAACTCTTAATACACTGTAGAAGAAAACTGTATCCAGTCATTACACAAGTACCTCTAGGGAAGGACTAAGTTACACTTTTTAACATCCAGCTTAAAAGGGTGAGAAGAGAGACGTGACAGAAGCCATGAAAAGATCTAAGTTTTGACACTTAGGAAAATTAAAATCCTTTAGTAACTTTTGAGCATTAAGGAAGAATAACTTAATCCTTTTCATTAGTTATTTAAATATTACATTTGACTTTCTAGTTAAGTTTACCTGGCCTGTATCATCGCAAGATTCCTTCCCTCCCCGCTTCTCAGACTGTAATCACGAACTACTTTAGAACATTATTTGCTTATTCAATTCAGCTTATCATAAAAGAACAACTCCAAATAGTACAGGGTGGACACATAAGGTGAACAGGATAATGCTGTTCTCACCAAATTTAAGTTAGGAGTTTAGCAGAAATGTGGCCAAGCAATCAAGAATCTGGCAAACTAAACTACAGAAAACAGAGTTGCTTCCTTCTAGGTTCAATATGAAGTTTCATAGTCAACAATTAAGCTATATTAGAATGCATGGATTTGTTAAATATGGCTGCACAGATCCAAACAGTTGAAAGTGGATGTTTTAAAGTAGTGCAGAACTTCAAGCTTAGTTGAAAGGCACTGTCCTAGGCAATATGCTTATGTTTTCCCCACAATTTTGGTAACCTGTCTTTAGTCCACTACTCTTTCAGCAAAAACAGGATGCAAAAAATTACTTTACTTAGGAATTATTTTATTTCAGTAGCTTTTAATGAAGATTTTTTAATATTAAACTCACCTTTCATTACTCCAGTTTACAGTTGGATCATCCATTTTGTTAATAAGAACTATTAAATGTTTTACACCTGCTGTTTTTGCTAACATGGCATGTTCTCTTGTTTGTCCACCTTTCTCAAATCCAGTTTCAAACTCTCCTTTTCTTGCAGAAATAACCTAATTAAAAATACACATTTTAATAAAAGTTCTACAGTTCTCTCAACAGAACAATTGACAATGGATAATATTGCCTTATTCAAAAATAACTTTGGGTAGTCAACTGGTAAAAGCTTTCAAAATACACTGCTATATTCTCAATATTACCTATTAGTTTCTGCACTGACATATATCACCTGTGGACAATTTTATGAAGCTGTTGTATTACTCCAAAAACCACTCAACTGGTAGACTTAATATTTGAAAAAAATTGCCTACTGTAACTAACTAAAAGAGTAAACAAGTAAACAAAAAAACAAAAAAAAAAGGTTAATTCCACAGTATATCCAAAATAAAAGAATCTGATTTGACCTTACCAGCACAGCAAGATCAGCTTGAGAAGCCCCACCAATCATATTTGGAACAAAGCTCTTATGTCCAGGAGCATCTAGAATAGTGAAGTGTTTCTTCTCAGTTTCAAAATAGGCACGACCCACTTCTACTGTTTTACCTTTGTCTCGTTCTTCTTGATTTGTGTCTAAGGCCCATGAAAGGTACCTAAAAAAAAAACAAACCAACCCCAATATTCTATTTTTCTATTAATTTTTACTAAATTTATGTATGATAATTTGTTCATCATAAAACGTCTTTTTTTTCTGCTCAGCTATTCTAACCACCTCAGCATTACTGAACTTAAGCATTTCCAAGACCAATAGTGACCTTCTATTGAAAGGTTTGTGTATATATATTGAGCTGCAGTGCCCAGTGCTAGCTCTCCCTCACATACCTAGAAGGATGCAATTCTAAAAAAACCAATTTTCAATTACCAAGTTCTCCAGGTATGATCTAACATTAGGCTTTGCCTCAGTTTGAAAAACACCTCTGGATCAAATACAAAACAATTCCTCTTTCTCAGCATAATTAACTAAAAAATTAGTTCAAATATGCACACATTCATCTTATGAGAGCTATTATTATTAGTTCTCATTTGTTTGCACATATTAAACAGAAGTTGGCTATGAAATAGACACCACCTTAACCCCCCCCCCCATCTTTGTTATTTTGATCGTATCAACTGTTGTCCCCACCTAATTATCCCATGGGCCATTGACAAACAAGTTAGATTTAAGTTAGACAGATGAACTGGAATTTCAAAAAAAGATTATTTAGCTCCTTCAGGTTTTATGAAAATTGGTGAATAGAAAGGAGAGAAAAAAACCTGATACTCTCACTAAGGAGAAGAAAAGTAGTAATAATTAAATTGAACTGGCTTAACATACCAATATTTTTCACCATAACAGCAGCTTATAAAGATCTTTAGCTTGCCTTTTGTATTGACTGGATAATGTCTGAAGAGACACTGCTGACTCAGCTGACCAGTGATCAGGGAGGGAGCGTCAGGGACTACTAAACACAAAGATGTCCTTTCCAGCTCAAGAGGTTCCTGAGTCAGAGAAAGCACTAAACATTGGGAATTATGGATATATAATCACAGTCTTCCCCAGACAGTAGCTATTTGTCACTCATCGAGGTCTAGATAGCATGCTAGATGGCTTTTGGGTTGTACCAGTATGTGTGCTCCTACATGTTGCAATCTTCACCATGACATGTCCTTCTGGAAGATTTCAGCCAAGCCGAAGGTCAGGCTTTACTCAGCTAACAAGAGTCAAGCAGGAATCTATGTGTGGTAGCTGGATGGGAAGTCTTCCTTTTTGCACATAGGGTTTTTTTTAGGGAAAGATGCATTTCTGACCGAAATGTCAACCCTGCACTACAGTATAGAATTTTCTGAATCACAAAGTAAAGCTGCTCAAATTTCAAGACTCTCAACATATAAAGCAAGCTAACAAGATCTTTGACAATGACACAGAGGTATATCATACTTTCTGTTGTATATCATGACATATTTTAAAGAATAAGAATAGCATTCAAGGAGGCACTTCCTGCAACTCACTCTCTAAAAAGAGGAGGAAGAGAAAACCTGCTTTTCAAGCTGCCCAGAGTTTTTGAGGAAGGTCCCAGGATATTTATTACTATGGTCAATTCCCAACAGAGGGATGATGCTTGCTTGATAAAAAGAACGTATGTTACCCTTCCTATCCCCTGCTCTCACACGTAATACAATTAGTTCAGGTCAATGCCCACCCCTCAAATGCCCCATTGCTGCTCTGCTCCGAGGAAGCCTTTAGCTGCTTCTTTTCCAGAGCCCTTTGAATCCCTATTTTCCTCCACCACAGCCAAAAATCGAAAGCTTTCAAAAGGAAAATAATTTTCCAGGAGTTGTTTGAAGGAGAAAGCAGGCTGCTATAAGTGCTGTATATATACACACACAAAACCAAAACCCAACCAAACAAAAAATGACAATAACAAAAACCAAAACAAACTAGAGCCCCACGCCCCCCCCCCAATCCACACATAACAGCAGCATCCTCTTGCCTGGAGGAAACTTAAGAACTGTGGACCCTGTCTTATATCTCATTTTTATTTCAATAAATGATACAGCCAAAACTATTCACTTGCTCTCTTCTCATGTCTGCCAAACTGACAGCTTTGATCTCTGTCCCTTAGATACATCTCTGCTGTTTACAGGTGAAAGACATACAGATAGAACGACTCCAAGAGCTGCCTGAGAAAAGTTTCTGCCTCGTATTCCTTTTTACCAGACAACTAGGTTTACCAAAGCACTGGAATGTAAATCACAAAAAAAAAAAAAAGAGACAAAAAAAAGGCAGCAAAATCATACAGTTTTGTATAGTTTTAGTTAAAGAAGTACTGGAGAAAAATAAAAGATTCCTCTCCCCACACTTGAAACCCATTCCAGAAGGAAGCCAGTGCTACAGGGACAGAGACTAAAAAACAGTTTCCCATTTTCATCACAGTGCAAAGACAAAAGCATGCCATTATCCTCAGTAAGTTCATACCATGTTTCTCTGTTTTTTTCTTTAGCTTCTCTTTCGTATTTTTCAAGTGTTCTTTTATCAACCATTCCTGTCAAATACCTACAGGGAAAAAAAAAAAGCGCACAATTTTACATAAGCAGAAACATAGTTCCAAATAGTTAAATACTTATACATTCCCTACAGATTATTTTGAAAACTGGAACAGTCTGACGCAAGCAGCAGCAGAATTTTTTTCCTCCACAAAAAGCCACACTGTTATCTGATATGTAAAAGTACACTAGTACCGCTTTAGCAGAAGTATGAGGAATATTTTTTTAAACCTAATTGTAAAGTGTTCTGCAGAGGCAAGGTTTGAAAAGGAACTACATCTGTTAAGTCTGTTTCTGAGACCAATCCAATATTTCAAAATTATGTGAAAATTGTGATAGGGGACTTTTTAACAAAAAGCCTCCACATTTCTGAAATGTAATGAAAAATATTTTTCGTCTCATTTTTTTTTTTAGGTAGAACAAGGAAACTGATATTTTAAGAGGGATCTTTCAGTTATTAACAGGTAGGTGAGTAGTGTACAGTATTATACTAAAATTTGAGCATTTTTCCCCTCAGATATTTCTACCTGATCTTCTAGTAACAGTAATCTACTTAGTTTATAAGGAAGATTAATGGCAACAGTAAATAAAGGGTTAATGACAAAGTTGGTACAAGCACCAATTTCTTTTTTTTTTCTTTACAACAAAGTGATATTCTGCAAAAATGAAAGACCACAAAAAGCTTTAAGAACATAGCACATTGTTAGGAGTGTTGAGAATAGGCATCTTGTGCAAGGGGAACACTCAGACACGTCAGATAATAAAATGGTAATTTGCTCTAGTATGAACTACAAGGTTAAATGTAGCATGACAATTCCAACATTCCAGTTTGGTGAAAACAAAGCAAGATGAAAATGCCAAGACAAAGACCTCCCACTTCTGCTGAGAATATTATTTTCAAATTATAGAAATACTTTGCATAAGCAGGACAGCATTTATTTCTTCATGTACTACTAACTTTTTTTTTTTAAACAAACCATAAGATCTAGCTGCATTTAATTACTTTTATCTCATAAAAATATTGAAGTCTTTAGCTACTGTTTCTAAAATGCACTTAAAAGGTTAACTATCATAATTTCACACTTTGAAATCAAATTACGCCTGACAATGTTAGCACCAGGGAATAAGGCTATTAATTTTTTTTTTTTAATCTTCCCAAAAAGGACAAAGTTTAACAAAGGGTATAAAGCAGTTTCAAATAGCATTTTAAAATGACTAAGAAAAACAGTCATGTTCTAAGAAAGGGATTCGTTTTTTTAAATTTAATAATGTATGCTTTTGCATAGTTGTTTCCATTAAGTAAGTGAAACTCCTATACTGAAAAGATCCAATCTGCTGGAATTAAGAAATTCCAAAGACAATAAGCAACTAAATTGACAGGAAGAGTAAAGTTTTATTATAAAAATATTAATCTATGCTGATTAAAGCCATAGAGAAAATATTACTCATTTTACTTGATTTATTTTTAATTCACAAGAATGAACAGGAAGTTTGAAAATTTTATTTAAGAGTTTCCTTACATTATTTGTCCTCCAATAGTTGACTTGCCAGCATCTAAAAAAAAACCAAACCCCAGAATAAAAGTTAAGCCATTTACAGTTTAAAAGAAAATCCTAGTAAAAGAATAAAGTTATGAACAAGGTCATCTAATGTATTTCCAAAGATATATTTTTAAAAATGTAATCTAAGTTTTATTAACCATCTCTCTGCTTCCCTTGTTTCCACAATAATTCATTGTCAATTCAATTACACTGAATTTTGAAAATTCTGTTTTCACACACGTAAACTTGGTATTATCCTAACAAAAAACCCCCACCCAACAAGCAGTGATCCAGCAAAAGTACGGGTTAAGAGTGTGGGAAGGTCTTGCAAAATCCTTTTCCCTGCTTCCTGTCTCCCTTGTCCCTAACTTCTGTAGGCTGCTCTTCAATATTGGATGTACCTCTGCCCACTGCCTCTTTGCTTTGTGTGACTCCATTCTGAATTTACCTGAGGACTAAGTTACAGTACTTTTAAGGTGATAAGAGACTATACAAATGAAAATACAGAATTTACTGTAAAACTTTTATCACTTTTCTGTGATTCTGTCCTGCTCTGGCAGGGAGGTTGGACTAGATGATCTCCTGAGGTCCCTTCCAACCCTGACCATTCTGTGACTCATGATTCAATAATTCTGTACTTTTGACACTTAAGTGTCTTAAGACATTTCTGAAGCTTGTTGAAGCTATTCAATTGGAACATTTTGCTACAAATGCTTCTTTTAACCCTGAATTATGTTCATCTATTGTTTATAGCTCTACAATTTTTAATATTTTGAAGAATAATTTCTGAATTTAATAACAATTGGTAAGAACCCTCTGAAAATATTTAAAACAAGCAGAAAAGGCACACTGCTTTCCAATTTTGTTCTTTGGATCAACACATATATGTCACATAAGCACTCAACAGAGCAGGTACTCAAGAAATCATGAACACAGACACTGTTGTGACCAAGAGAACACAAGTGCTCTATCCTTGGCGCTCTACCCCTGAAAGACCTTCTTTAAGTTTTTTAATTTTCCCAGAGCAGCTTGAATAGAATGAACACTCCTGTTAACCTCAAGACATGGTGAACACGCACATCCCTACATTAATTTCTAATCCTCCGAGTTCTAGATAATACACAACGCAAAGATCCAATTCCTTCACATTCACTTACAACTTACCTACGTGCCCAATGAATACTACATTTACATGCTCTTTTTTAGGAGCACCTGGCGGTGCTACAACGGATTTCGGTTTTGGCATTTCCTCCTCCTCTTCCATCATTTCCTGAGCGCTTTCTTCAGAAGGCCCTGCATCCCCTGTGGGACCACCTCCTAGCTCTGCTTCACTTGTTTCTTCTTTGTGGTCCCATGACTCTTCCGGGGACATTTCTGTCTCTCCATTTTCCACTAAAAATTAACCAATTAGATATATTCAAATAGATAATGAAATTAAAAGCAATGACTACAGAGAAAAGCCCCTGCCCCCACGATGCAATCAAAAGACTTCAACTATCCAGTCTGTTAATGTCTTCCTATATAAAAATATGCAACTGCTACTTCTTTCTGAAGTTGTTATTACCAGGAGCTTTCAAACTAGCTTGTGTGCTGACATCAGAAAACTATGATTCACAGGGATTAAGAGACTTCTGCTTTAACAAGGCAACAATTTCACAAGGAAAAAACAAATCTGAAGATCCACTCAGACCATCATGCTCATCTGAATCCACAGACAGACACATGCTACCATACACTTAGAAAGAAAAGGGGAGGTATAACGGTTTAAGTTCTCTCAAAAGCCATACAAATAAAAGGAGAAAGATACAATTTCCACATTCTTATTGCTTATATTACTGATCATTTTAACATTTTCTGGTAATCACCATCTCACCCATATTAATGGGACTATTTTATAGTATTAAATTTTTTTTTAATAAAGCCATGATGCTTTTTCAGCGTCTAAGTAATCCAATTGCACCTGTCAATGCATACTAGTGTTCAATTACTTCTTTCCTAATCTAAGTATAAAACCACAATGAAAATTAGCAAGGACCAAAAATGCAAAGGCTCAATAAGGTATTCTTAAATTTTGTTCGCAATGATTCAGCAAAAGCACTATAGTAGTATTTTACAGCACTATCATAGTGAAATGGAACAATTCTCATCTTACCAACAGATTCTGAAATTTCCATGTTAACAGCAGCATTTGAACCTAGGGAAAAAAAGAAAAAAAACGGAATCATTAAGGACACATATATACCATGACAGTATCAAGAAAAAAGAAAAACAGAGTGACTAAATTAATCAAAGGATAGTTCAGAAGTTTGGGCACTTGCCAATGCTATTTAATACACAGATTCAATTTTTAAAACCCTGCTTCATGCAAGCTTTATGACCTTCAATAAACCACTTGGTCTTTATACACCTTGCTTGACTGGCTATAAAATTGTAAATAACCACAGATAACCACACTGCCTTACAACAGTAGTATAAGGATAAAGTGCAAGAAGATTGGAAAAGGTTCATAGAGATTTTTAAAAAGGAGATTCTTTGCAATAATTTTTAAAAAATCATGTTTAATGGAGCTGTGTTGCGTACCATCGGAACACAAAAAGAATTACCTTCACAAGAGGCTGTCTGCTCCTCTGGAGAAGTCTCTACAGGTGCACCTGCAGAAAAAAAAGCTCAACTTTTAAAATACACTCATGTAACCAATTTCCACACTTAGGCATAAATCTCCCAATTTTACTGCAAGAAACAACAGCCCTCCCCACCCCACCCCCCACTAAATATAACCTCCAAGCACAAATACTTCTAAAAGAACACTGCCTGAAAGCTGTGAAAATAATACAGCAGTTCTAAAAACAATTCATTTTTTTTTCCTTCACATGGAAAGATACACTTAAAGCAAGTTTTAAAGGAAGCAATTTTTCTATATGTAGTATTTCACCTGCCCATCCTATTTGGACATGCTGGCTATTTTAAGTGTTAGTATCTGACTGGTGTTCAAAAATGTCAAACTAGCTTCATTGTATCCAAAGAAACAATGCATGTGTGGTGTCACAACTGTACTGAAAGGTTCTGCCAGCTCCAGCTCCAGGCATACCTACAATGCTATTGTGCCTCAATTTCACACAAGCATTGAGTAGAAAATTGAAACAAACTATTAAGAGTAAGTTCTTAAGATTTTCTGTACTTATTAGGGCCAAGAGATGATAAACTCATTCATACGCCTGGTAAGTTAGCCAGTCCTCTTAAACACCACAATATATTCACATTACTCGAAGGACAATCTCATCAGTCATGTGCATATCAAAGCCACAAGTATGTTTTTTGGATAGATCACTTAACCTTCTCATGCACTAAACCATGCCACTAAACTATATGCTGAGGTATAACTGATTTTTAAACCTACTAAGAGTGATACGTTCCAATTAACAATTATACCACTTGATGTTTCAGAGCATTATTCTACGTGATCAAGAGGCCTTCTATAATTATCCCTAAAACATTAACCTATTTAGTTGTCTCTTGGTATAAATTCAACTTCATATTTCTTTGAAACAAGTTCATCATCTTATTTTTTTCAGCCACATACCAAATTCATACCTCTATTTAGCTGTACTCCAGCTCTCCTTCAATCCCATTATAAAAACACAGATCTTACAGCATTACTTGCTCTATATGCATGATGGAACCTAAAGATGGAACAAATCCCCTCAAAAGAACAAAACCATACAGAGAAGGACCTGATTCTAAGCCTCTTTGCTTTCGCACTGTTTGCGTATTTGCTGCAGACTTCTATAAACTGGAGCAGTGCTGCAAAAGCTGGAAGAGGGCCAGAGGACAAAGCTTGCAGGCAGGGTGAATGTGGGTCACAGCACAACACCCAGTGACCAGCAGCAAACAGCCGAGGGGACACAGCAACATGGGAGAGGAGACTGTGCTGAGCGAGGTTCCCTATGCTCCCGTGTTATATCATATAGGATTTGCACTCCAGGGTCCCAACCACAGGAACAAAACTTTAAGAGAATCATAGAATCATAGAATGGTTTAGGTTGGAAAGGACCTTGAAGATCATTGAGTTCCAACCCCCCTGCCATAGGCAGGGACACCTCCCACTAGACCAGGTTGCCCAAGGCCACGTCCAGCCTGGCCTTGAACACCTCCAGGGATGGGGCCTCAACAACCTCTCTGGGCAACCTGTGCCAGTGCCTCACCACCCTCAAAGTGGAAAAACTTCTTCCTAATGTTCAATCTAAACCTGCCCTCTTCCAGTTTAAAGCCATTCCCCCTCGTCCTATCATTACATGCCCTAGTAAAAAGTCCTTCCCCAGCTCTCCTGTAGGCCCCCTTTAGGTACTGGAAGGCCGCAATAAGATCTCCCCGGAGCCTTCTCTTCTCCAGGCTGAACAGCCTCAACTCTTTCAGCCTCTCCTCATAGGAGAGGTGCTCCAGCCCTCGGATCATCCTCGTGGCCCTCCTCTGGACACGCTCCAGCAGGTCCACGTCCTTCTTATGTTGGGGACTCCAGAGCTGGATGCATGATTTAATATAGTAAGTAAAAGCGTAAGAGTAGAATACCTCGAGATTCCTTGTAAGAAATTATATATTACTCCCACTTGAGAGCTGGAAAAGACTCAAATTAGCCCACTGATGAGTGCAGTAAGCAGGTGATGCAGAATCTAGGTATGAACCCAAAGCCTCCATTTTGTAACGCATCAGAAGATTGTTGGCTATGTCACACACTATGGTTGGGATCCATAAATATTTTCATTACAAGATCATTTCAACAAGCTTTTTATCTCACTCCTGAAGTTTGTCCATAATGAAAAATGTATTAAATAACAGTATTTATGCACTTGCCTTGAAACAGAAGCTCTAAAGTGGTTGAAGAGTTATTTAATTCCTTAGAAATACACTGTCAATCATCAACATTTATAATAACTCAGTTTTTACTTTCTGGCAAGCATACAGACAGGAACAAGAAGTTTCTTCACCAATAACAGAGAGGAGGTAGGAAATTGTTAACCTAAAAAGGTCCATCTGATAAGCTGAGTATGAATCTAGCACATACGAGAATCAATAAGACAGTTTGTGTACGGATCCTGAACAGTACTAATGCCACACAATCAAGCGGCAACAGATATTCAGTTATGACCACAGCCACTTATTAAATTCTAGTCACTTTGGTACAGAAATGGCAGACATGCTTTGAAAGAGGACACTGAATCATGTGAAACATATACTGTTCCTTCAAAGCAGAAAAGGAATACAAACCGCTCTCTAAAAAGTTCATTGTAAAAAATAAATTCTTAAATTCAAAAAGAACAGGCTTGAAGTGATAAAAATAAACACACCCTCAGTAATTGTTTACTTCTGATAAACAATTTCAGGCTATTTCAGGCACTGGTATATTGCAAACAAATATACAAGAGAAAAGTTTGACTTTAAAGGGTCAGATTTACCATTTGCTCTGTGCAGAAATGAACAGATTGCCTGAAGTATGCCTTTAAGACAATCATCTGAAGAGAAGGATGCAGTCCTACTGCTTCTTAGACTCTTGAGTTGCCGCATTTTGCTCTGTCATCTCTTCTCCCGTGTCAGCCCTAGTGCACGAATAACTACTGAATCTCCACAAAGGGAACTGGTCTGACCAAAACCTGAACTAACAAAAAACTTACCAGCTTTTGGGTGGATTGGCACTCTGAAGCAACGTATCAGCTGGGTGGAAGGGCACTACTAGTGCCATGACAGAGAGGACAGAAAGGTAATCTCAGTAATTCAAGGAAAAACACACTTCACCTTTAAGTTTCAGTTCTGCAACACCTAGGGAATCTTTGGATCACATGAAAATGAGATGACAATTCTGAATCTAGTTGAGATAGGCTTATTACCTAGGACTCAATACTGAATTGGGACATGAGAAGTAGTCCAAACTCCACACTGTCCCTGTGGCAAAATGTTTGGACAAATCCAGTGAACTGAAGTAACCTTGATGATTTTGCCCATGAGATAAAGACAGCCATTGTAACAAAATACCTTTAAAGATGAGGGAAATGGAAAAAGATTCTAAGTAGTCCTTGTAATTTATCCCGATCTCTCCAAAACATTGAAGTAGATATGCAACGTTTTTCATTTTGTCTTTTCCAGAAGTCACTAACAACATTTATGGTTAACATAGTTTACTATTATTGTAAAAACATCACATATGGAAAAATAAACACAAATTAGAAAAATCTGTAACACATTTCAAGTTCAGCTTGAAAATTCTAGCTCCTCATCTGTGAAAATTATTCAGATCGGAATCTCATCACATGAGAGGGATTCAAAGTGTAGTTTGTATGAAATCTGGTTTTGAAGTCAGAACATGTCTTACATGATGCCAAATCTGAAAGTAATGCTTCAAATTATTGGATTTACATGTGATAAACAACAATCAGATTTTACATAGCATCCTCCATCTCTCCTCAAATCATAAGTCAAGAACTGTTGTTGCAACCTTATTCACTGTACTACACGAAGTAAGTGGTTTATCTTCGGTCTTCTTGAACATCACAGCCTTAGGACATTTTGGGAAGATCTTTGTTGTGAATGCCAAAGGCAAAAATGGATATACATGCTGCATTCATCTACTGGTAGACCACCAGGCAAGGACATTATGTAATTCAGACTCTTGTCTGATTAAGGTAAAAAATACTTTTTTTTTTTGTTGTTTAATATAAAATTCACTGGAGGAATACACACGCTCCCAATAACAAGTCCAAAAATTGCGCAACTTTTAAAACATGGTGATTGGTCTCTTTAAAATACAGCTAATGTCCTAAAGAAACACTGCAAGAATCCACTCTGCCTACTTCATTCACATGACTGATGAGCTTTTGTGTATTACATCAAATTTTGTACTTGCATGCATTTTGGTTGTACAATAACCAAAGCTGCACAGGTAGAACGAATTAAAAGTTACCACTCAACCTCTGAAAATATTGTTTTAAAAAAATATAAGCCAGGAACTTCACAGCGTTAACAGTTTAGAATGCTTGTACAGAAACAATAGAAGATTGCTTAATAATTAAATTTGTATTAGAATGAAGCAAGATTTTAATCTATAGAACAGGTATAGCTGGTAAACTGGGAATCAATGTTAGAAGAATGGCAGTTAAAATACAGTATTAAAGTAAAACTCAAGTGCCAAGCAGTAATGACAACTTCTATCTTTATGTAAACTGCAGTATTTCCCAAATGCACAGAATAAGCCAAGAGATGTCTACACAAGCAGATACTGTTCAGTGGTTAACTGGTCGCTCCTCATAAGCGGTTACCTAAGCCACAAGGCAAGTGCCTTCACTGAATAGAGGAGAGGCTGTAATTTGTTGCTATGCACGGAAGCACTCACAGCTCCTAGACTGCTCTGCTGCTGGAGTGACAAAAACCTAGACAGTACTGGTACCTGACAATTGAGGGAGACTATGGGATTAATGAAACCGTTTGCACAACAGAGCATAGAGGGAGATTAAAAAAAGAAAGAACAAAGGCAAACTCAGTTTGAAAGAAGTGTCTTATCTACAAAACTTAGATGGTCTGTATACTGAATTTGTTGTTGCTCCTCCAATACAGGCATCAAGTTGCTTCACAGGAATTCCTGGAATCATAGAATTGTCTAGGTTGGAAGGGACCTTTAAGATCAAGTCCAACAATCAACCTAACACTGCCAAAATCACCACTAATCCATGTCCCTAAGGAAGGCTGAAGAGTGAAGAAATACCCATCACCTTTTTGTATGTGTGATTTGAATAGGTGAGTTCAGTACACATTTACACAAGTGTCATACAGTCTCAATGGTTTTAATGAATTATATAACAGATATTTGACATACACCCCTTTTCTTTTTTTTAAAGAAAGCATAAAGGGTACATACACCAGAGTAAAAAAATAAAGGTTCAAGTCAAACACACAGAGCATGAGAATCAGAATAAATTAAAAAAGCCAAGAGATTCTTAGTTAACGAAAAAACCCACGAAAAATAACTTGAAGCACAAATAAGTGCTACAGCTAAACAAAGTATTTCCTATTCAATATTTTAAAAAAATACAGAAAGAAAAGGTTTTCAGGAGTTCACTGTAATTAAGGCAGCTGTTTTGAACGTTAACTTAAACCCAAAGTGATTTTCTTCTTGCCTCTGCCCTGCTTCATAGCCTATGCCCTAGCTTCACCAGTTGACACAGAGAGGTGTATGCTCAGTTTTTAAAATGCACCAATGTAAGAGCAGCTTTAATAGTTTTAACATGACTTTGTAAAATTCACCAAAAAAAAAAATAGCACTGGCTTTGTATTTATAGAACTTTACTACGAGTTAACTTGGTAACAGACCCACATTTTTCCTTCGCCAGTGAGGACACACCTTAAGTTTATCTTATCTAATACCAACATGCTTCTTCACAACTAAGTCTAAGAAAGCTTGTGGGGATTTTCAGAGAATACAGTCAAAAACCCTTCTCCTTAAGGCCAAGTATTTGTGCTCAGTTGATAACTTGATTTTTGAGACAGATAGCCAAGAAATCAAGCTCTGTATTAGAACAGTTAAGGACTGCACTCTCTAACAAAGATCTCCCATAACCTAGTAGGAATACAAATCTAAAACAAAACCAAACCGAAGCACCCCATGGATTTTTTTAGCAGGTTAAGCTCAGGATCCTAACATTTACACTTAAAAGAGTAAAATGTACATGTAAATCCTCAGACTGTTCTAGAGAACACATTTTTGATATTGCATCACCTGTCCTAAACTAACTTTTCTACTGAAATTCAATCAGTGTCATTTTCATATAGACCTCTTCAAAAGTCATAAACTTCACTGATGAAATTTTGTCTGCTTTATTCTTTCATAATGAAAAAACAAAATAAAACCATCTTTCTATTTTAGCTTCATACAATCAGCTGCTTCTCTTGCTTGCATGTTTCTCGTCACAAGAGAGAAATCCCAAAATTCTGAAAGTGGAATTGTAAAACCAGATTGCTAATAGAATCCAAGAATTATCCCAAATTATTTTTGTGTTTATTTTAATAGAGCAATCAAGTTTTAAGATAACACCATGCTTTCAAATACATTAAATCAGTAGTCCAAACCAGGGTGCAAAACACATGGTCAACAGACTGCGTGTAGACTCCAGGACAGTTCATCTAGTCCACAGCCGGCTCCCAGTGGTCTGTCTTTTACTGGAGTCATGCAAAGGCCACAAGCGTGATGAATTATTCTAAACAGGAGCAACACAATCCTGGCTACCTTCCTAGGGACAGTTCAGATGTAGACAAAGGACATTTGTGTAATACATTGGCACCTTGACTGCATCACACAGGTATATTATATCTGATCATCTGGCAAGTCAGTGCCAAGACATACAGCTTTTCTCTGCACTGTTTTAAAAGAGGTTGTGCAGCTCATCTGTCTAGAAAAGCTGATACAGAAGAACACTGCTCTAGATAGTCAAGTGATGACTCAAATCAAGATTTTTTTGATAATAAGAATTTATACCATATACTGGCATTCACAATATGACACTGATTTGCTGTCACATAAGCAGTTCTGAAGTATTAACAGTAGCATCACCAAGACCCTACTTGTGAGGAAATCATCAGCATATGGCTATTCAAATGTTGATACGAGTAAATGATGTAATCCTTTAATATGATAGCTTCTTCAGTGGTGGACTACTACAAACAAGACTGTCTTAGCAAGTTCATATGCAAAGTGAAGTTTCTTGAGGACTGAACTGTTGAACGGTTTTAAAATACAGTCTACAGAAAATGGTGTAGAACAAGAGATGACCAGTTTGGGGGAACACAATAGTACGGATAATTTCCAGAGTAGAATGATGATCAGTTATAGGCTTCAGAACTGAAGCAGAAGATATTGAAACTCCTTTTGTTTCTGATTTGCTGGGGGTGAGGGGGAGGAGAATATATGGATGTCCCAGATACCTACAAGGTCAAGAAAAATGAGGGCAAAAACCAGAAAGACAGATGCTATATCTGTTTATTTACAGCATTTGAAGGCTGAGGATGTCCAGCTGCTTGAATGTAACTATTTCAAAAGTGACTACTGCAGGTGAGTAAGGATATATATACAGAGTGAAGCAATCTAAAGGGCACTGAATCTTAAGCCAGATGTTTGCTTGGCTCAAGGCTGTAGGTGCAAGTTGTTTAAACTGCAGTCATTAACAAACGCGTTCAGAAATTTACTTGAAGTGGTCAAGAGAGCTGCTAAAGGAAGCAGTAGCACTAATACCACCACAATGATAAATGCTATCTTTCCTTACACTAGCTGCTGTGTCACACTCTTTTTGTTCTTGTTACTTTGGTACTAATGACACTTTTTTTCTTACCACAACCACTGCATACTTCAAATCATTGAACAATTCAGGTTGGAAGGGACCCCAGGAAGTTATCTGGTTCAGTCTCCTGCTCCAAGCAAAGTCAACAGTGAATACTTAAAAATAACTTCCAAAAAAAGAAGAAAAACTAACATAAACTATAGTAAAGCCCATACAAGGAAGCTGTGATCAATTTTACCAAGAATCCTCTGAATATTCAAGAACTATGACAAAAATTAAATCGCAAGAACACCAAGTTGATGGTGCATTTTCAGAAGTTTTTTCACTTCTCTCATACCTGAGATCCAAACAAAACTTAGATAATAAAAATTTATTAATCTGTGGGTGTGCACAGTTTTAACTATTCCCTTACACCTCTGAACAATGCCTTGATATAGAAACAAACAAAAAGCCACCCAAATGCAATTACATGCTACAGAACCGTGAAGCTGCAAGGTGCAGCTGTGATTAAGAATGTTTAGAGGCCCTAACACAATCTACTGTCATTTTACTATCACACCTTGCCTTAATTTAGTTGAGTTTGCTAATCCAGCAACTGCTATCTACAGTAAGTTTCCCTAGAAGCACAACTTGTTCCTGACATACTTGACATGCTCACTGGAAGGAACTGTGGTACAGCGATGTCTGTTGCAGATAGAAAATTGAGAAGCCTCTATTTCACATTATTGATAGAATCCAACGAAGAGAGATTTTACACAAGTGAGTCTGACTTGGACACAATTCGACAAAAGCAACTCCTTGCAGCTACAACATTTGGAACACACTGGTTTTAATCTGTTCCCTACATTCAAAAATTTAAATATCATATGCTTTTTGCATATAATCAAATGGTAATTTAATTCCAAATTAATTCTGAAACTATCTGCAAGCAAAAATTCTATTAGTGGTAAACATCGGTCAGATATTCTCCATAATATACAATTTGAAATCAAAAGAAAGCACGCATAAAACAGAAGTTTTAAGTAAACTATTTGGAATGCAGGTCTCAGGAGTTTCCCAATTTTAGAAAGTTAACACCTTGTTTCATAAATGGCTTCTGTGAGCATTATTTCAGTGCTCTAAACATAACTGACAGGAATTTTATACGAATTACTAAAAACATGAAGTTAGTGTGCATAAAAAGAAACACTATTATACACTATAGCCACACAATGGAGATGAGTTCTGTGGAATTTTTCTATAAGCCATGCTGCTACTACACATTTATCTTGATCTACAATGTCCTTTGAATTACTAAGAAATTATGACTCGAACAAAACCTCACCAAGAGAAACTTCCAAGAAGAACAGTTATTAGAACTTAGCTCCTCAAACTGACACCAAGCTTTTTAGATTCTTCCTAAGAATCAAGATTAATTAAGATTCTTCCCAGTACAAACCAGTATTTGTACAGACCTCAATACAGATGATAAATAGAAATATTTTTTTTCTCACAATGTAATGAAGAATGAGTGCCACGGAACACCTAATTCCCTATGGGAGCGCAAGCAAACTGGGTTGCTGAAAAGTAACCTATTCAGCACCATTGTTTAATCGCATGTTGTTCTGACTTATTTCCAGAACAAGCTCCACCTAGTTCTTCCAGCCAGGAAAGTAGATGTCACCTCATATGAACATCTGCAAGGACAAGATTGTAATTTATTTTCTGTAACTGAATACATCAGACCTGGAAAAGTACATAACAAGCACAGTATTCCAGTTAAGAAAGAAACTTTTTTTTTTTAACTACAGATTTTTGTTTGCTTAATTTTAAGCACATCCAATTTAATTCTAGAAACTCAAAATTCTAAACCTTAAAGAAGATACAGAAGCAAGGTGAATTCAAACCAGGTAGATTATAGCACTCAGCAACTAAGATGGAAAGAAAAGCTATCCCGATGACTCCAGCTGACCAGGAAGCCTTCAGTAAAGTCATCTCTAGTCTCTGGAAAGACAAAACTGATCACAGGCCTCGGAAGTAGCAAGAGAGTGGAGAAAAGTAGAGCATGAAAAAATAAATATAATGAGCAGGTGAGGAAATGTAGTTTAAATCATACCAAAAAAATAAAAATAAAAAGATGGGAAGCCTCAGAAGAAACCTTACAAAAGTAACCAGGGAAAAAAATCAGTTATTCAATAACATTCAGAAGCTCAAGGAAGTTTTCAGTCACAGTATTGATTCCACAGTTAAAAAAAGACTTAAGATTCAGGTTGCAATAGCTGAAAACCACACTAGAATTAATTCTGAAGATTATTCAAAGGTGCATCACATGTTCAGCACAACCTCAAGCTCTCTACACTACCTTTACACCTGTGAACCTTAACATATACATCTATTCTAAATGGAATCCAAGAGTCTGTCCATGGCTTCTTGGAAGCATATTTTAATGCAGTTACATATTGCCTGCCTGCAGAGCACATGAGCTGTAATTTCTGATAAAAATCAGGAGTGCTGAATAGCTGTAAAAAACACATAATCTAACATTTGCTCTAACACAAAATGGGTTAATATTCTGTTATGAAAGTTTTAAAGTTTCACGTATGAAAGTTACAGATTTTAGCTGTTAACATCTGACAGCTTTAGATACTAGGGAGAGCAAGACTAAGTAATATATTAAATCAGAGCACAATAAATAATAAGCCACAATCAACAGGAAATTGTGACAAACATAACGTAACAAGTAGTCACTTTAGTGAAATTAAATAACTAGAATCAATATCTGAAATACTAGCTTGTTTCATATCGTACCCATAGGCATACAGAAAATTATAGAAAAAAGTAGGAAGGTGTTGAACTATCACACTCAATCAGATCTCAAACTCCTTAGCTGCAGGAATGACATTAAAATACTACCACAAAGTTAACTAGTATGTCTGACGTTTGGAAAGACCTTCAATTTGGATCTGGAAATTAAAAAGTAGCTCTCCTTTAATTTCTCATATGCAAAATAAATCTAGTATAAACATTGGTTGCGTACACAAAGATCCTTTGAAATTAAAAGCAGGGTAAATTTCAAGTTATTCCATTGACTGAGGCCAGCTGGACAAACCTCCCTTCCCTACTAGTCATTTATCAGCATTTTATCAGAAAAAAATAGCTACTTAATATAATCTCCAAAAATATATTTAAAATACATCCGAACCACTGGTGGCTGAGGCAGTGCTGTTCTCCCCAGCAACACTATATTGATTGCCACCAAAACCTTCGATAACTTCTCTAGCGCTTTAGGAAGAAGAGAGCTACGTGGTTTCCTCCCGTCATGGGCGACACTTTGCGCGTAAAGCTACCAGGGAGACAGACCCACACGGGATCCGCACGCAGGCAGACCAGGCCACTCGCTGCTGCTCCCTGAGCACCACACCTGCACCACAGCCTGGCCTCCCGCAGCACACCCGCGGAGTCCCCACCACCCCGGCCGTACGGCGGCGGCCTGCAGACCCCCTCCCAAGGCCCTCCCAAACTCCCGGGGCCGCACCAGACGCCGCCGCCAGCCCCTCCACAACGCCCCGCGGCAGATCGGAAGAG